>CAUYUJ010014695.1:110000-140000 GCA_963575745.1 Prorocentrum cordatum
TGACCCTTCGCCAGAGTGACCTTCTGGTGCGGTCTCACAGGGCGCCCCCGCCAGCACTGCCTTGCGAACTTGGATTTGACCTACCCGCGGCGCGCTATGCCGCGCACCGAAGGTCCGCTCTTGTCTAAGGTCATCCTTGCGCGTAGTCGAAAGAGGCCCGCCTCCCGCCCGCGCCGGCCAGGCCTGCGCGGAGCGTCGAGGCGTTGCTGGGCGCGGCGCAGGAGGTTCAGGACCTGGTTTTGGGCGGGCTGCGCCCCGCCAGTGGCGATCTGCACTGCTGCCGCGCCGCCTGCCGGGCGCTGGCACGCGCAGTGGTGGCTCACGCGGCTTACGAGCTCTCGGCTCCGTGGTGGTTGCTTGACGGTGAGCAGACTGGGTTGCTGGCAGGCTCCTTGGCACTTTGCCCCCCGCAGTCGCTGCTGCACACCGCCTGCGTGTGCCGCGCCTGGCGGCGCGCGTCGCAGGACCGTGCCGCCTGGCGGCGGGTGCAGCTCACTTACGGCTGGGGTCTGGACGCGGAGATGCGGTGCGTCCTGCGCGCCATGCGGCGTTTGGCAACCAGGCACGGCTTGGAGTCGATGCCAGAAGCGCCACATCCAGTGGCCCCAGGCTCACTGGTGGCAAGGGAGACCCGCTCGGCGCCCTGCAGCCCGCTGTGCTCCCAGAGCTTCGACCCTCAACCCCGGGCCGGCGCGCCCCTCGGGGGCTCATCGTCTCCTTCGGGCATACCGCCGTCGTCTCGCGCCCTCTCTGTCGCGGGCTGCTCGCCGCTGGTGCTGCGCAGGCACAGGATTGGCGCCTGCTCTGGCGCCAGCGCAAAGACGTGCGAGCCTCCGCTGGCCGAGCTTTGGCTGCTGCAGCCCGACGGCGATCAGCGCGGCGCAGACTCGGTGAGGGCGAGCCTGTGCCGGCTGCTGATTTGGCAGCGGCCCCACCTGCTGAAGGGCGCGGCCGTGCTCGAGGTTGACGCCAGCGTTGGCCTCGTGGGGCTAGCGGCGGCGCGCTTCGGCGCGCCCCGCTCGGTGACCGTAGGCGCGGCGGGAGACCTGGAGGGCCGCCTGCTGCGCCTGAATGGGACCCTGTTCGGAGACGGCGCGGCGGGGCGGCCCATGTGCCCCAGCCGGCCGCGGCACCCCGTGATGTGGTCGGGTTCCATGCGGCGCCCCGCCCTGCGCGTGCCGGGCCGCGCGGGGCCCGTGCCCGTCTACGTCTACGCACCGCTGCCCGTCTCGGCCGAGGGCGCGGAGGACCTGGCGCGGCGGTGGCAGTGGGACTCGGGCACCGGCATGCGCTGCGCGCGCCCCGAGCTCGCCGCGCCCCGCTTCGACCTCGTGGTGCACGCGGGCCTCGGCGCGACGGAGGCGCCCGGCACCGCTGCCCGCGGCGTCGCGCGCGGGCTACTGGACCTCGCCGCCGCGCTGCTGGCGGACGGCGGGGTGCTGCTCGCGGCCGCGGCGGGCGCCGCGCCCGCGGCGCTCGCGGCGCTCGCGGCGGAGGCGCCCGGCGCCTGCTTCAGCGTCGTGTGGGAGGAGGCGTTGTGCGGCGGCGCCGTCGTGGCGCTCCAGAGGGGGAGGCGGCCGCTGCGGCACTGAGGGCTCGCCACTCGCGGCCGGCACTCGCGGTCGTCTCCTTCTCGTTTTCCTCGCGCGCGGCCTCGGCGGCCGTCGCGCGAAGAAGCAGCAGCAGGAGACGAGACGGCCTAAGCACCGTTCAATTCTCGGAGGTTCGCATGCATTCTGGGGTCGGCGCTGGGCCCCCCAGGGAGCGCTCCGCGCGCCAGGGATGGGTGCCCAGAGCCGATCCAAGAGATCCGCACAGACATGTGACAGTTTTTATGTTTATGCCGCTTTGTGCTCCAGGGTAGGCCAGGAGGTGCCCGGCTTCCTCCCCCCCGCGCCCTTCCCACCCGTCCCCCCTTCCTCTCCCCCTCTCCCAAGTCCAGGCCTCCCAAATGGGGCCATATTTGATGGGGTCGGAGGATCGCGCCGCTTCACCGATGCATCGGCGATGTGGCGCGATCCTCCGACGCCATCCACTCTGGCGGAGGTCTCTCCCAAAGGAGGGACAAGGGAGGAGGAGGAGGAGGAGGAGGAGGAGGAGGAGGAGGAGGAGGAGCAGGAGGAGCAGGAAGAGGACCAGAGCAAACCCAAGACTCGTCAACGATGTTGGAATAAACCCTCCCTCAAAGCTCCCTGTTCCTAGGCCCCATAGAATTCGTCTCCACAGGGAAGTCTTCCGTTGGCAGACAACCGTTTGAGGATCCTGTCTGTCAGTCAGTCAGTCAGTCAGTCAAGCTTGGCGCCCCAGACGCGCACCGGCAAACAAACATGTCAGGTCAGAAGTCGTACAACTGCAAGGCGCGATGGCCATGACAAACGCATGTCGCTCCTGTTGAGGAGCCTGAAGCGCGTCAAAGCACGATTCGCATGACTTGAACACCACGAGTCAACATGACTGTTGCGTCGTGACGATCCTGAATCTTACCAGAACCCCGCTCCTAGGACTTCAACACCGCGAGTCAACGTAACTGTTGCGCCCTGAGTCGTTCCCTAAAAGCTTCTCTGGTACGTCAGCCATGACAACCAGGGAAGCTCTTGCAAATGTTTGAACAGACTGTGCGCGGCGCTAAGACGAGAGCCATAAGTTTGAAAGCTACCCGCCCTAAATCCGTGAAGCTCTTGCAAGCGTTTAAAACGAATATCTCCGCGGCGCTCAGACGAAAGCCATATTTTGAAGACGGACCGCCCTCAGTCCTAGAAATTCTGTTCGCACTGTCAAATCGAATGTGCGCAGCGCTGAGGCGAGAGCCACATTTGAAAACCACCCGCCCTCAAGCCGTGAAGCTCCTTGCACTCTTTTACAACGAATGTGCGCGGCGCTCAGGCGAGAGCCACATTTTGAAAGCCACCCGTCCTCGTTCCGTGAAGCTCTTGCAAATGCCTGAAACGAATGTGTGCGGCGCTGAGGCGAGAGCTACATTTTGAAAACCACCCGCCCTCCATCAGGGTCATAAGCGGTAAGGAAGTCTCATGCGAAACGCCAGGCCCGCCCTTTGGATTGGCCTCGGGGTGCGACAGGGAGGAGTTATTCATAAGGAACAGGAATGGAGGAGGAGGAGAAGGAGCAGGAGGAGGAGGAGGAGGAGGAGGAGCAGGAGGACGATGAGGAGGGGGAGGCGAGGCGCACCATGTCTGTGGCCTGCCCCTCCGGTCCCCCTGCTTGCCGCAGCCCCCGCCGCTCTTGGCCCAACTCCAGGGTGGCGCCCTGCTCGATCTTCTCGGCGCCGTGGGTCCCGCTCTGGGCTCCCCGCCACTGTCGATCGTGATGACTTTTTTCTTCGCCGACCTGTCGGCGTTCCACCCCTGGTGTCCAGCCTCCAGTGCGTACATAGTCGGGCCCAGCGGATCGCCCGTGCGCCGCCTCTCGGCGATCGGAGAAATTGGAGAGCGCGCCCGGCCCGAGCGGCACGGCTCTGGGCAGGCGTCCTGCGTCAAGGGGCCCAGGGTCCGGGCCCTTGGGGCCAGGGCGCGCTGCGCCAGTCGGGAAGGGCCAGGGTCCGCACACTGGGCGACGGCCTGGCGTCAGGGGCTCAGGTCGGGCAGGGGGGCGCGCGACCGGACCTCCCGTCCACTCGCCCGCCCTCCATTGGCATCGCTCGGACGTGTGCCTTTCTTTTCGGCGAGAACCATCGAGGAGCATTCCTGGATCACCGAGCAAGAAGAACACGCACAACACCGAACAACGCACAGGGACTGGACGTCCGAGCGACGGCAAGCTCCGTCTTGCACGGGGGAGGGGCCACCGAGGTGGGGGACTTGGCTTGGTGCCGAAGCAGTCAAAGTGGCATACACGACGTTTCGGAGGTGCGCGTAGACGTCCGACAGATTTCTGCTTCTAGTCTTCTATGGTGGGCTCAGCAGACGGGGTGTTTGTATTGTCCTACCGTGGGCTCAGCAAACGGGGGCTGCCAGAGGCCATCACGAGGCTGAGAGGTTCACGGGAGGCCCATTGATACAGCATCGCGCGAAAGGCTTGGGGGCATTTGGGGCCAGCGCCGCCTCTGGCAACCTCCGAAACCAGGATGTTTGACCAATTTGATAGCTGCTATATCTGGGTGTACGGCAGTCGTGCGCCCGTGAAGGCGAGGCGCGCCGCCGCGGCTGGATCCGCTTCGGGTCCCTCGCCAGGACGCGCCCCGGGGCGGGTCTCGGGAAGCAGCGGCGTCGGCGCCGGCATCGCTTCGTCGTTGCTGTATGCGCACAGCGGCCGCACCGCCGCTGCGCGCGGCGGGCGCTGCACCGCCAGCGCACCACGGCGGCGCACGCCTCGCGTCCGCCGCCTCCTGGCGGCGCGCGCCTCGCAGGCCCGACGCCAATCGCCGCCGCGCCCCAGGAAGCCCGAGGGAGCAGCCCTCAGTACAGCCTCGCCGCGCCAGGGCCGTGCGTGCTCGTGGGCGTGGCGAGGCCTCGCCCGGTGCCCGCCCCGTGGGCGCCCCGTGCGCGCCTCGTGCGCCGGGCGGGTGCAGCGGGGCTTCGCCCGGGGTGCCCGCCCCGTGCCGAGCCGCGAGCCTCCCGGGCAGCCTGCGGCCTGCACTCGGAGGGAGAAGCGCATGGACCCTCGGAGGCCCGCACGGGCTTCTCGGATCGGCGCTGGACCCCCCGGGTGGCGCTTCCGGCGCCGCCCCTCCGCAGCCGCTCCTGGCGCCCTCCGCGCGCCGGGGCGGGCGATCCTCAATCCGCTCCGGCGCTCTCGCCTCGGCGCCGGCTGCATTCCCTTTGAAAGCGAGGCTCAGGCTCGCGCTGTGTCGTTGCCGCCGGAACCGCCCCCCCCCCAAACAAGATCAACGCTCCCTTCCGACAGTAGTTCCTCGCTCTTCACTCAGGATTGGTGCTCTTGCTCGCCGACGAAACTGGCCCTCCAACAAGACCAGCGCTCCCGCTCGATACGTCCTCGTTTTCTACTCAGCGGTGGCGTTCCGCAAACCGGCCCTGCAGCAACGACGCTCCCATTCGATACCTTGATATTTGACTAGAAGACTGGTCTTGCTCGCCGCCGAAAGCAGGTCCACCAACAAAACCAGCCCTCCGTCTTTATACTCCTCTGCTCTTTCATGAAGAATGGCGCTCTCGCCTCGGCCCCGCAGGTTGGTCTCCTCCAAATCAACGTTCCCGCTCGATATTTCCTGGGTTCATGCATGCTTCCCAAGATGGTACCAAGACGGCCCAACGGAGGCCCTATTGACCGAAATTGAGGATAACAAAGTGCGTCTAACGAGGTGTTGGCAACACATTATCGGGCGTAATTGGGCCCCCGACGCACGGACAAACTGCCACATCAGGGGTTGCACCATGATTATGATGATTGCATGTTGCATACTGCATCACTGAGCTCTCTGGCAACATGATGGTTAGTATTGCTATTCTTCTACTGCGCTCTGGTATATTTTTCCTGACATCAGCGGACCCGAACTCCAGCAAACTACGGGCCCTGCCGGCAGGTGGACGATACAACATGCCAAAAGGCTCAGAAGGCCAGCCAGGGCCAGCTCGGCGGCCGAGCGGGGCAGCAAGGCAGCGAGCGGGGAAGGTTGAGTGAGGAGGCAGAGGTTTGGCACGGGCCGCAAGCTTCACAGCATGGGAGCCTCAGAGGAGCTGATCCACCCGAGCAAGCCGTTGCCGACGATGCAGACGCACAGCATGAGTTCTTTAGTCTTGCGGCATCGGCTGCACAGCCGGTAGGTACCCGCAGTAGCCGAGTAGGTCTATGTCTTCCATTCAGGTAGAGTGCAGGGCGAGAGTGACGGGGAGAGAGAGAGAGAGAGAGAGAGAGAGAGGCTGGTGTGACTCGCCATCACCATTGAGTCATTTCTTGCTCGAGATTCTCGACTTGATTTTTGTATGCTAGCATTCCTCTCCACGCCGCGTCGCTGAGAGTGACGCAGACATGAGCGGAAAGGGCAGCGCGACCCGTGTCCAGCAATGGGCATCCAGTGTGGCCAGCCCGACCGAAGTGACCCTAGTCCTTCACGGCATACCAAAGGACTGCGCGAGGGCCAGCTTCAGAGATTGGCTTGACTCGACAGGGTTCGACGAGAGGTATGATACCCAAGGCTGGCGCCGTGCCGAATGAGAAAGCGGAACAGGAGGAGGAAGAAGATGAGGAGGAGGAGGAAGAAAAGGAGGAGGTGAAGGAGAAGGAGGAAGAGGAGCATGTGCAAGGGCAAGGGACGACACAGTACTATAGTACACGGCACGGCTCAGCACGGCGCAGCGAGTTGGACCCACAACACGTTCATTGACCGGCACGTGGGGAAGGAAACATTTTTTGGACTCACGTCACTGCGCGCGGCACGGCACTCGGCAGCGTAGGTTGTACCAAAGGTTGCCTGACATGTTGCTCGGCAGATTGTCTCATGGGTTGCGCCGTAGGTTGCGCCGCAGCCCGCCCGACCGGATCAAGTCTTGTTCCGCTCTGTCCAGGTTACGCCATAGGTGGCGCCACCAGTCCGCCCGACCGAGTTCAGCCTTGATCCGATCCATCCCCCGTCTGCTTTTGATGAACCCTTGGAGCATTCGCCACCTGGGGGGTGAAACGGCTCGATGCCGAGTTTCGGAGGAGGGTCTCAGTTCACGAGGACAGCAGAGCCCGTGAGACTATGCCCCCTGCCGTCGCCTCGTGACCTCAGTGCTGGCCAAGCCTCATGTCTTTCCGTCGGATGTGTTTGGGCATCAGCGAGGAGACGTACTTTCGACCAGTCGGCCCAGTCGGGATGTAGCGCCGCGTGCGCGGCAGGGCCAAGATCTGTCGGACAGAGCAGCGCTCGCCGTCGGGGCACTGTTGTCCCATCTATCCTGGGAGGAGGTGCCCGGCCCCGTCGGGCCTCTGGGCACGTGCCGCGGTGCCGCACCTGGCTGTGCCCCGCAGCGCCCTGTGGGGGGCTCCTCCGGGCGTCGTCGGGCTCCGCCGGCTCTTCCGCCCCTCCCTGGCGCCCTCCGCCTTGCCTTCTCTGCACGTCACCTACTGCCCCCCCCCCCCTCCACGCCCTCCTCTCCTTCTGGGTCTCTGTCGGGCCCCGTGCTGCTCCGTCGGGCTTCGCGCGGCCAGGCGGCCTTTCCCCTGCCGAGAGTGCCACCTGCTGCGCGGGCGCGGGCGCCCCGGCCGACCCAGAGTCCCGGGCGTGTCCCGCTGGGCGCTCTGCCGTGCGGCTCTGCGCGGCAGAGCCGGCGCCCCGTGGAGCCGGGGGCGCGCGTGCGCCGAGCGCCCGAGGATTCGCTGGGGAAGCGATGGGGGGGCCCACGGCTCGCGCACGGGGCGGCGGCGGCGGCGGTGAAGTGTCCAGACCTCGGTGGGCATACCAGCGGGACCTCCTGTGTGGACACCCTGGGACGGTTTCTGGGCTCGCTTCGTAAAGCATCCGGCTGTTCGGCATGGGCCCGCGGCTATGATCTGAGCTTCCCGTCCGCGGCCATGTGCCAACCTCGTGTTGTCACGGTGCGCTTGGCTTTGTTGCGCCGCGTGCTCTCAGGAGCGTGCGATAGAAGGGCGTCCTGCTGCACTGGAGTTTGCCGCCAATCAATATTGAGGAACCTTGGGATACGAAAGCCCAAAGCGCAATGTAAGGGCGTGCTCCACGCGAAGAGCCGAACTTTCACCGCCACCGCAACGGTCCATGGATCCGCATCATTATATGAAATATGACAGCCGTCTTCCCAGGTCCTGGAAGGATTTGAACTGGATAGTGGCATTCCAGCAGCGGATACAACGTCGTACCATGCTGCGCTCGATGCCCCGACGTTCTGGAGGGCCGTGGTTTCTAGCCAACGCCGTCCCCCCCGCGCGCTTGCCTCGCTACCGGCGCTGCGCAGCCGCGCTCAGCGGCTTCCCGCCTAGCTCGCGCCCCAGCGGCGCAAGCCATTACGGGGATGGAGCGGCCCCATTGTCGGCTCGGCGCTGGCGCCTCCAACTTGCCGTCGATTTTCCACCGCAAAGTTTTCTGGGAGGTCTATTTAGGTGACTCATTGGATACATCGTATAACCGGCGAGCAGGTCCGTTGGCCCAGGGGCGACACACTTCTTCAAGACTCCCCATTGCGTTTGCTCGGCGGCGAGCGAGCGGAGGGGAAGCGGGAAGGAGGAGGCCTTCTCAGAAGGCGGCGGGGCTTCTCACGAGCCCTCTTGGCCTTCTGAGGAGCTGACTGTGCCTCCGAGGAGGCCCCAGGAGTCTTCAGAAGGCCGGGGAACCCCCGAGCCTCCTGCGAAGGCCTGCCCCCTCCCACTTCCCCCCCGGGCTCGCCCCTAGAGGGCGCCCTATAGGATCATCCCCAGACCGGGCGGCGCGCACCAGGGGGGGGGGGCGGCGCGAGGGGGGGGGGGGGCGGCTTCCTCGAAGAGGGGGGCTGCCACAGGAGGCGGGGAGCTCTGCGGGTGCCTCGGCAGGGCTCGAGCAGCGAGGGGGGGCCGACCGAGGAGCGAGGGGGGCGGGCCGAGGAGGTGGGGCCTCCTTCCGGCGGGGTGCCCGGGGAGCGAGGGGCCGCGGCGGCCGTCTGCGCGGCGGGGGGCCGTGGCGGGCGCGGGGCGCGGCGGGGCGCGGGCGCGGCGGGCCGCCGCTGCCAGCTGCAGCAGCCGGCAGAGGACGCCGCTGAGCAGCGCGTATCAGGAGGGAAGAAAGCACACAAACTCAATGAATCGCCGATCCCCCAGGAAATAGGGGAAAAGATGGGACGCGGGGGGGAAGACAAAAGCCCAGAAGATATGATAAGATTTGGGGGGAATCCTGTTATTTGTGTCTATTGATTTGCGTGTCCCAGGGCCCCTTCAGTGTAACCGATCTCGGTGGTTCAAAGCCGGGTCCCTGAGGGATGGGGTCCTCAGGGCGAGGTGCCTCGGACAACGCAAATCCACCCTCGGACAGCATCGTCGGGCCCCTGAGCCCTCATCCCCCAGGGCCCAGGGGTTGGACCACCGATCCTCAGAACGGCCCAGATGCCCCCGAGAGGTGCTCCCAAAAGCACGGGGGAGCTCTGCCTCCTGAGAGGCCCCCCGTTTTTTTTCTGGACGGCCGCCCCCCCCCCCCTGGCGCCGCCACCGCGTGCGCGCCGGCACCGGAGCGGCAGGCGAAGATGCCACGAGAGGCCCCCGAGAGGCTCTTAAATGCGCTTCGAGAGCCGAAGGTGGCCCAGTCGAGTCCTAATACAGGGCTGGACCTAAACGGTGTTTCGGCGTTTTCGTGGGCCTTTTTCGGTTCGACTTCGTTTTGCGGTAAAGGCAGATTGAAGACAAAACGAGGGAAAACGAAAACACAACGAAAACGAAAAACACCGTTTAGATTCAGCCCTCTCCTAATACGCGTGCCCGAAGCCTACCCGCAGGTCCTTCGAAGCTCCTTGAACGCTTCTGCGAAGCTCCTTTCCCGAGTTCGCAGGCACGCAGGCAGGCTTGCCAGCGTCCCTGCGAGCGTCTCCTACGGGCGTTCCACGAGTTTTGGATTGCGTCGCTATCCCGGTTTTGGAACCCACAAGTGGCCCAGTCGATCCCCAAGGTGGCTCCTGGGAGCCCCCGCTCGGGACTCGGGGATGGGAGCGGCAATCAAGATTTATATTGTCTTTGACGTTTCTGGTTCTAGAAGGTGTCTCACGCTTCTCTGTCTCTCTCAGGCCACCAGGTATCCATTCCGTCAAGCAGCAGTGTCCACGTGCACGCTTGCCGACCGGTCCCGTGGCAGCTTCCATGGCCACCTCTTAGCAATCGTGGTAGTTCTCATCATTTTGAGGCCGACGAGGGCGCGGCGCGCTGTTGAACTCGGGGGGAGCAGCGTTTTCCGACTGTCCGTTGCCCGGGGCAGGCGGGGGAGTCCACGCCTGAGGGAGTTAAGCTCCGCAGCTGCAGAGGGTAGCAGTGCGTTCGCCGGTATCCTCACGCGCATCGGCGCACGCACCGTCTTTACAACCACTACGGGAACTTTCGCCGCCAGCGCCGTGTTTGCCATCAGTAACAACAAGCCCATCCACAAAAGTCACACACTACATGCAGCATCGCTGACGACACCGGTGTGTTGATGACCCTCAAGACGCGCGCCATTACTTGCAGCATCAACGTCACCACCCTCGTTGATGCCATCAGCGGTCCAGACGTCAATGCCGTCATAATGCGGCCCTTGAGCGGGCTCGTAGAGTTTCGGTGGGGCGTTGTCCTTCACGATTCAATGTGTTCGCCATTTGGGTGAGGACGCCGGCAGTCCCCCCGCCGAAGTGCTTCCCTGTCCTCCTCCACCTTCGCCTCCTCCGTTTCCTCCCCGCCCACGCCTTGTTGCCCTCTCCAAGTGGACCAGCGGCTTTCCTTTATCTACCTCGGTGCTTCTCAACGCATCAATGCATGGGGTATGCGTTCATCAATCCGTAACGGCTTCGCCATCTGCCGCCGGCCTTCTCTCAATCATAATAGGACGTGTCAGAACGATAGATCAAGCAGTGGCGAAGCGTCTTGGCTCGCCTATAGCTCCACCAAGCAATGCTCTAAGAACCGATTGTGGTTTCCACGAAATGTTAGAACATTTGTGGATGATACTGTCTTGGTTTAACACACCGGGTTAACGTTCTAAGAACATTGTTTTTGTTGTCGGAACAGTGTTGGGGTTCTGAGAACATTTCGTGGTAGGACTATATACGGTTGGGCCGAGGTATCAGATCGACGTCGGTTCGGGGAGGGAACCCTAATGTTCTTCGTGCTTGTTGGATGTTCTTGTGCATCCTGGGGGAGAGTACCCTCGACTGTTCTTCAGCTTGGCCAGCGGAGGTTCTCATGTTGTTCGAGGACATTCTTCTGTCTGAAGCCCGGCCGTAGCATCGGAGGCTGGAAATTGGGAATTCCGTTGGAACCGTGACTGGGGCCGAGGAGCTCAGGACCGGTGCTTGTTGTCAAAATCCGAACCTCGCAGCCTGGTGGCCCCACAAGAGGCCGGCAGACTTCACGGATGCCGAGGCGTCGGATCGGTTCACGAAGATCATGGACGGCTCTCCGCAACGAGATGGTTCCATTTACAGCGTCACGTCTTCGACCACGCAGGGCCTGGCCGCGAACTTGCTGAAGTGGGTCCGCGCTCGCTGGCGGCGCATCCGGGATCCTGAAGTCCTTCCTTACGTGCGGCAGCTGGAGAGGCTGCGTCGGGGGGGGGCCAGAGCACGCTTGCGTGCGGCAGCTGCCGAGGGGAAGGGGCGAGTGCTGGCCGCGCCTCGCGGCCTGGACCGGAGAGCTCTCCTCCTCCAGGGTCGGGGGGTGGGCCTGGCGCGGCGCGGGCCGCGAGCTTGGCCCTGGGTGGCCGCCCCCTCCTCCCTCGCGTGCTGCCGCCGCGGTGGCCCGGGGCGTGCGGGGGGGTGCTCTCGCGCGGCGGGCCCCCGCGGCAGGCCAGGAGGTGCACGCGGAGGCCCTCGGGCAGGGGCCTGCTCGTGGGAGGGACGGGCGGAGCCGCCGTGGGAAGGCGGGGGGGGGCCGGAGCCGGGAGGCAAGAGGGAGGCCTCAGTGAGGGGTCCCCCTCCTCCTCCTCCTCCTCCTCCTCCTCCTCCTCCTCCTCCTCCTCCTCCTCCTCCTCCTCCCTCCTCCTCCTCCCTCCTCCTCCTCCTCCTCCTCCTCCTCCTCCTCCTCCTCCTCCTCCCCCCCCCCCGGAGACCTCCAGAGGTCCAGGGCGCGGGGCTCCCAGAGTTCCCGGGCCCATCCATGGGGGGGCCGCTCCGCGCTCTGTCTGCCGCCGCGGGGCCCCGTCAGGGCAACGCCCCGGTGGTCCGAGAAGGGCCCCCAGAGGCAGCCAGCAGAGACACTGGAAGGACCGGCCACGCGCAGAGGGGGGTAGGATCGGGGGCGGAAGAGAGGGGGGTGATGACTAGGGGGGGGTGGATATCATGGCGGGGGCCATGATTTTTCCCCAGATTTCATGGCGCCTCTTCTTATTTCAGTACGTCCCTGACCCCCCCGCTGGGCCGCGCACATGCCGCCGGTCATGATTTGCACCCCCCCCTCTTGGCCGCTCCCGATAGGAGGGGAGGAGAGGGGGTAATACTGGGGGGAGGGGGGTTAGGCAGAGGGGGGTAGGGGGAGGAGGGCAAGGGGGCAGGGAGAGGGGGGCAGGCTTCTCCGAACGCCCGGGCCTGATCTGTAGGTGCAAGGTCCGCGCCTTCTGAGAAGCAGCCTCCTTCAAAGAAGCCTCCCCCCTCCCCCTACACCATGGTGCGCGCCGCCAAAGGGAGCCCGTCTCGCCGGGGCTCGGACTGGGCACGTGTCTCCTTGCTTCCGGCGTATGCGAAGGGGGAGGGGCGCCCTGGCAGGGCGCGCAGAGGGCCAAGCCAGGCGAGCGGACCGCAGGTCAGAGGTCGACCCAGATAACGGGTAAATGTTACTTCCGCGCGCGCACAAGGGGGGGGGGTAGGGCCCCCCCCCCCCTTGTGCGCGTCGCCAGAGTGAGCTGCTGTCGTCGTCCTCTCTTCGAGGCGGCCCTCGGGGTCGGGGTGCTCCCTCTCGGAGGTCGTGCGTCGGTTCCCCCCTGGTGCGCGCTCTGGCCAGGATTTGGAGCCACGCCCAGGCCTGACGCTTCCAGGGGCCTGTGGAAACATGGGATGCCTTCAGAAGTGCGCCTCGAGTGCGCAAGAGGCACTCCTGAAGGCATACCATACTGAATCAATGCGGGCCATCTCCAGGGACCCCACAGCAGGGGACGGTCTTCTGCCCCTCCTCCTGGGATGCACAGCAGGCCATGGAGTGTCAACGTCCACCTCCCTTCTGCCCCCTCCCCCTCCTCCCCTCCCTCCCTCCACCCTCGGGGGCCAGGGGTCCGGGCTCCCCTCTGGGGGCTGCAGCGAGGCCAGGGGGGAGGGATTCTCGTCGCCACGAGTGGTCTGTGCAGGTGGGCGGCGCCGCGCCGTGCCACATGCGCCAAGGGTGCCCAGAGGGCTTCTGGCGGGCTCGTGGCAAGCCGTACAGTTGACCCGCATGGTAAGGACGAGCAATTGGCCAGCAGAGCCCCCCTCGTTCCATGCGGTCAACCCGCACAGCAAGGATGAGCGTCTTTCCACGGCTACCCTTACATCCTTCCCCTTCGGCCCGTCCCTGGCAACCTTCGCTGGCCAGCCACACCCGACAGAAACGTCGACGTGGCTTTCCAAGGCCCTTGCACCCCTACCGCGCATCCTTACTATACGGCTTAACTGTATTTGGCGTTCCTCATGGCGGCACGATGACCGCAGGAGGCTCCCGGATGCGACGGGGGCAACGAGACCTCGGTCGCCACGAGCGGATGGGCGCCGCGCGCTGGCGGCGCACAGAAGCAGCGTCACGCAGTGCAGGTGCGCCAGAGACCCTTGGATTTTTGTGAGGCTCTTGGAGGCTCCAGCGCTCCTCCTCCTTCCCCTCCTCCTCCTCCTCTCCCTCCTCCTCCTCCTCCTCCTTCCCCTCCTCCTCCTCTCCCTCCTCCTCCTGCTCCTCCTTCCCCTCCTCCTCCTTCTCCTCCTGCTCCTCCAATTCCTCCTTCCCCCTCCTCTCCTCCTCCCTCCTCTCCTCCTCCTCCTCCTCTCCCTTCTCTCTCCCCTCCTCTCCTCCTCCTCCTCCTCCTCCTCCTCCTCCTTCCCCTCCTCCTCCTCCTCCTTCCCCTCCATCTCTTCCACGCGCTGGCGGCGCGAATGCGCAGCCCTACGCAGTCCCACCGCGCGTCACAGGGTCAAGGACACGCACAGTGTCTTGGTTATGGGTGCGCCGTCTGAGGCAGACGGAGGGCGCCCCAGTAGCGCTTCGGGGAGAGAGGCCTCGGTGAGTGTGCGTCCCCCTTGGGTGAGCTCACGAAGCACTGCGTGCGTCCAGCTTACAAGTGAGCGCCTCAGGACTACTGCTGCTTGATGTAGCCCTTCCCATCTCACGATCCGGCGTAGCAATGCAGGCTCTGACAGATCGCATCTCTGGCGCTTGTCTGCAGCTGCTGCTTGAGCGAAAGCCCTTGGGGGCTGCTGGGACGCCCTGGGCAGTCCCGCGAGAGCCCCGCGAGGCTCCGGTGCAGGTTGAACGGCCCCTTCGGGCCTCGGGAGAGCCCTCGGCGAGCCCGGGAGGTGATGATCAGGAGGGAAAAAAACACAGACACGATTATTCGTCGATTCCCAAGAAAATGTAGGAAAATATGAGAAGTGGGCGGGAAGACAAACACACAGAAAAGATGGGAAAACATCTGGGGAATGCTGTTATGTACGTCTATTTATTTGTGCGTGTTCCAGGGCCCCTTCAGATGAACATGGCCTGGGAGAGCTCCGAATCGGCAACTTTTGGGAGTCATCCTGGCAGCTGCTGGCCAGGTCTCCTGCAGGGGCGCGAAGATGAGCGCGCTTCGCGCGTCTCGCCCTGGACCGAAGGCCGTGCCGTTCCCGCGGGGGCGGCGCGAGGGCGCGACATGAGCCGCGCGCGGTTCCTCGCGGGGCGCGAGGCGCGAGGCGAGGTGGTCTTAGACTGTACAAATCTCAGCCAACTCTCCGTCTCCCTGTCCTGGCTCCGCGTAAGTCGGGGGCGGAAAAGAGAGGGGTGATGACCAGGGGGGGTGGATATCACCGCGTGGGGCATGATATCTTCCCAGATTTCACGGCGCCCCTTCTTGTTTCATTACGTCCCTGGCCCCCCCGCTGGGCCGCGCACGTGCCGCCGGTCATGATTTGCACCCCCCCCTCTTGGACCCCCCCCTCTTTGGCCGCTCCCGAGTAAGAGTGGCCTTTCGCCAGAGTGCCCTGCTGGGGCAGGGTCCTCGCGGGGCGCCGGGGGGGGGGGCTAGCAGACCCGAGCACGCAGGCCGATGCCGTCGCATCGCGTGCAGCGATCGGCGGGCTGCGCGCACCGAGGATCGCTCTCTTGTCTAGCGTCTCGCTTGCTTGGTGTTTGCATGCCTCCCCTCGCAAGACGGCGCCGTTCGAAGAGGAGCGATCTGATGATTTGTGTTTCGTCAGCGGCGAGGCGGCGAAATCCGCTCCAGCGAGAAGCTAGGTAGGGACACGAACTGGCGAATTGGCCGGCGAGCAAAGAGGGAAGGGGGGCGGCCGAGAGGAAGACGGAACGCTCAGACGCCGATGAATTCGACGATGAGCAGCCTGACGGGCAGCAGCAGCCAGGTGCACATGGCCAGAGCTCGGTGGGCGGCCGTGGCGAGCCACGGTGGCACGGGCGGCGGGGAGTGGCAGCCAGCGCCTGGGGCTGGCGGGGAGCACAGCGGAGCACCGCGAAAGTCGTACCGCGGCGCCCCGGGGAGAAGGCACAGCACTGAGCCGAGCGGGGGCGGGAGCAGCGGATGGCGGGCAGTACTGCGGCGTGGCCGCCCGAGGCCAGGTGGCCGGCGGGCGGGGAGAGGTGGGGCGGGAGGCAGCGGGCGAAACGTCCCAGGCGCCCGCGGGACGCGGCGGGCGACGCAGGGGGGGGGAACGCCCAGCATAGAGCGGAATGTGGCAGCCCAGGGCCGCCAGAGGGGCGGCAGGGCAGAGAGGGGAGGCGCCCCGGGCGCCCGCAGAAGCGGGGCGGAGCAGCACCGCAAGGGGTGGAGGCACCGCGTGGCCGCTTCGGAAGGAGGGGAGCACCGACGGGTGTGGGAGCTGGAGAGCAGAACAGGGCGGCCCACAGGGCAGTCCAGCGTGATGCGGCGGAGGGGCACCGAAGTGGTGCAGGGGACGGTGAGTGAGTTAAGCGCGTCCCACACGGGAGGTACGTCGCGCAGCTAGGACAAGTATTATTTTCGGAGAACCGCGCTGAGCCCCCCTGCCTGGACCTCACCTGCCTAGACCCCACCTGCCTGGCGCGCACTGCGCGCCAGCGCGCAAGGTGCGGCGCCGGATGCGGCGTCAGGGGTGGTCCAAGAATCCCACGCGGACCTCCAACAGCTTATGCTTAAGTATGCTGCCTCTTGTTCTGCGTGGGTCGATGGGGAGGACGAGGTGGACGGGAGAGAAGGGTCGGCGGCGCAACCATGGGGGAAGTGATGAACGGGAAAAAGCCTGCTCAGAAGGCGACGGGGTTTCTCAGATACCCACCCCGGCTTTCTGCGAGGCTCTTGGTGTCTTCCCGGGAAGGGGGCTCGGCCAACTTTATATGAGGCCCGAGGCTTTGCGAGTCTTCTGGGGACCGCCCATTCTCCTTCCCCCCGCCCCCAGGCTCGCCGCCGAAGGGGCGAAGAGGAGAGAAGCGCAAGGCGGAGGAGGGACTCCTGCTGCTGCCGGTTCCCGCAGCTTGGCCACGGCGGCCCCCGGAGGCTCCCCCGCGGGCCCTGCCCTCTTCGCGCCTAGGGGGGCGCGGGCCCTCACGCGGAGCCACGCGTGCCTTTTCTCTTCTTCTTTCTGCTTGCTCCTTCCTCCTCCCTGCCTCCCTCCTTCCCCTGCCTCCCTCCCCCTGCCTCCCTCCCCTGCCTCCCTCTCCCTCCCTCCCCCCAGGCAGGCATGCAGTCGCGCAAGCTCCACTTTCACGAGAAGCGATCCCCGTCTCTCCTCCTACTTTTCATCCCTCTCCCCATCCCTCCCTCCCCACATCCCCCTCCTCCCCTCTTCTCCACCATCCTCCCTCCCTGTTCCTTCCGTTCCTTCCGTTTTCCTCCCCCGTTTTCCCTCCACCTTTCTCCCTCCCTCCCCTTTCTCTTCTACCTACTCCCTTCTTCCCCCCTACCCCCCCGTCCTCCTCCCAGGTTGGGCGTCCACCCCTGCGACGTCGGCATGCCGGTTCCATAGCGCCCCGTGGCCGTGCGGTCGCCGATCTATTGGCTGGGCCCCGTAGCCGAGGGGGGAGGAGGGAGGGGAGGGGAGGGGAGAAGAGGGGAGGGGTGGGTAGAGGGAGGAAGAGAACAGTGAGGCAGACGCGTGAGGAGGGAGGGAGGCGGAAAAGCAGAAAGCGTAGTAATTGGAAGGAACTGGAGTGAAGTGAACTATGTCGAACAGGTCAGCGGGCCCACCCATTTCCACCCTTCCTGCCATAACATAATATTCAATGGTGGTATAGCTTCAAATTCATATTCTTAGCGAATGGAAGGCACGGGTTGAGGATGGAAAACAAACACGCGGGCCGCGAACAGGGAGAGGTGTTCGGGGGCGGCACGAAGGTTTCTCTCAGGCGGCCAAGTTTACCATGAGCGTGGCAAGCACGGAGCATGCGCTGCGCTGAAAAGCCTTGCCACTTTCGCGCACTAACGCGCACACGCAGACAACCACACACACACACACGCACGCACACGCACACACATTCACATAGTCACACACACGCACGCACACGCACACGCACACACCCACACACCCACACATATACACACGCGCGCGCACGCACCCACCCACGCACGAACCCACGCACGCACGCAAACGCACACGCACACGCACACGCACACGCACACACACATACACACACACGCACACACGCACACACGCACACGCACATACAAACACACACAGATACACATCCACACCCACACCCGCAACCACACCCACACGCACACGCACAAGCACACGCTCTCGCACACGCACACGCACACACGCACGCACACGCACAGACACATACACACACATGCACACACACACACACGCACACACGCGCACGCGCACACGCACGCACACGCGCACACGCGCACACGCGCACACGCGCACACACGCACACACGCGCACACGCACACACGCACACACGCACACACGCTCTCGCACACGCACAACTTTTGCGAAGCCTGGTCGACGACATCATCTCGCCCGCTCTCGCGCGGCCCTGCTGCCGGTGCTGCTTTCATCGGCTCGGCCAGCGGAACATGCGTTGCGCAAGCGCCGGCACGCCACTGGAGGCGAAACTTGCACCGCGCTTTCTGTGATGGCAGGCGACAAGTCGACCGCTCGCCCGCGGCCTCGCCCCCAACGACTATGCGAGACAAAGTATGCGAGACGCTGTGGCGGGAGCGCCACTTTCAGGCGACATCTGCGCGGCTCCGAGGGGCGACATCAGGCGACATCTGCCGTCGCGTAACCAGAACATCCAGAAAACACATATTTAGTTTTCCTTCGGTAGTTCCCAACCGTCCTGTGGTGTTGGGTCCTCGTTTTGAAGAGACGGTCCCCGCGTTCCTCCTCCCTCCTGCCTCCCTCCTCCCCCTCCTCCCTCCTCCCCCTCCTCCCTGCGTTTCACCAACTCAGTATCGCGATTCGTGGCCCCATAGGGATCTCCACCGAAGCTCCCAGGGGGACCGCCCGCATGCGCCCCAAAACCCACCGTGGCACACCCCTCGCACGTTTCGTGGCCCCATAGGGATCTCCACCGAAGTTCCCAGGGGGACCGCCCGCATGCGCCCCAAAACCCACTGTGGCAAACCCCATCGCACGCTTCGTGGCCCCATAGGGAGCTCCACCGAAGCCCCCAGTGGGACCGCCCGCATGCGTCCCCCACACCAAGTGAAGCATTCTCACCCACCCAGTACAGCGTTTCGTGGCCCCATCGGGAGCTCCACCGAAACCCCCAGTGGGACCGCCCGCGTGCGCTCCACACACCCAGTTTGGCATTTTCACCCTCCCAGTATAGCGTTTCGTGGCCCCATAGGGAGCTCCATCGAAGCCCCCTCATGCGTCCCACACACCCAATTTGGCATTTTCGCATATCCAGTGCAGCGCTTCGTGGCCCCAGGGGGGCTCCACCGAAGCCCCCCGTGGGACCGCCCGCATGCTTCCCACACGCCCAACTTGGCATTATCACCCACCCAGTATAGCGCTTCGTGGCCCCATCGGGAGCTCCACCGAAGCCCCCTCATGCGTCCCAGTGCAGCGCTTCGTGGCCCCATAGGGGCTCCACCGAAGCCCCCAGTGGGGCCGCCCGCATGCGTCCAACACACACACACACACAAAACATACACACACACACACACACACACGCACACACGCAGACACGCAGACACGCAGACACGCACGCACGCACGCACGCACGCACGCACGCACACACGCACACACGCACACACGCACACACGCACACGCGCACACGCACACGCACACGCACACACGCACGCGCACGCGCACGCACACGCACACGCACACGCACACGCACACGCTCTCGCACACGCACACGCACACGCACACGCACACGCACACGCGCACGCGCACGCACACGCACACGCACACGCACACGCACACGCACGCACACGCACACGCACACGCACACGCACACGCACACGCACACGCACACGCACACGCACACGCACACGCGCACGCGCACGCGCACGCACACGCACACGCACACGCACGCACACGCACACGCACACGCACACACGCACACGCACACGCACACGCACACGCACACGCACGCACGCGCACGCGCACGCGCACGCGCACGCACACGCGCACGCGCACGCGCACGCGCACGCGCACGCGCACGCGCACGCGCACGCGCACGCGCACGCGCACGCGCACGCGCACGCGCACGCGCACGCGCACGCGCACGCGCACACGCGCACGCGCACGCGCACGCGCACGCGCACGCGCACGCACGCGCACGCGCACGCGCACGCGCACGCGCGCGCACGCGCACGCGCACGCGCACGCGCACGCGCACGCGCACGCGCACGCGCACGCGCACGCGCACACGCACACGCACACGCACACGCACACGCACACGCACACGCACACGCACACGCACACGCACACGCATACGCACACACGCACACACACACACACGCACACACACATACACACACATACACACAACACACACACACCCACACACACACCCACACACACACACACACACACATTTTGGCGTTTTCACCCGCCCAGTATAGCCGATCGTGGCCCACAAGGAGTTCCACCGACGCCCCCAGTGGGACCGGACCGCCCGCACGCGTCCCACACGCCCAATGTGGCATTTTCACATACCCAGTACAGCGTTTCGCGGCCCCATAGGGAGCTCCACCGAAGCCCCCTCATGCGTCCCACACACCCAATTCGGCATTTTCGCATATCCAGCGCAGCGCTTCGTGGCCATATGGGGGCTCCACCGAAGCCCCCAGTGGGAACGCCCGCATGCGTCCAACACACACACACACACACACACACACACACACACACACACACACACACACACACACACACACACACACACACACACACACACACACACACACACACACACACACACACACACACACACACACACACACACACACACACACACACACACACACACACACACACACACACACACACACACACACACACACACACACACACACACACACACACACACACACACACACACACACACACACACACACACACACACACACACACACACACACATTTTGCATGTTCACCCGCCCAGTATAGCGGTCGTGGCCCCACAGGGAGCCCCACCGAAGCCCCCTCATGCGTCCCACACACCCACTTTGTAGCATTTTCACATATCCAGTGCAGCGCTTCGTGGCCCCAGGGGGGCTCCACAGAAGCCCCCAGTGGGACCGCCCGCATGTGTCCAACACACACTGACACAATTTGGCATGCTCACCCTGTACAGCAGTTCGTGGCCCCACAGGGAGCCCCACCGAAACCCCCAGTGGGACCGCCCGCATGCGTCCCACACGCCCAGCTTTGTGTATTTTTTCACACACCCAGTATAGCGCATCGTGGCCCCATCGGGAGCTCCACCGAAGCCCCCTCATGCGTCCGCCCCACACACCCAATCTGGCATTTTCGTATATCCCGCGCAGCGCTTCCCAGCCCCATCGGGGCTCCACCGAAGCCCCCAGTGGGACCGCCCGCATGCGTCCAACACGCACAGTTTGGCATGTTCACCCTGTACAGCGGTTCGTGGCCCCATAGGGAGCTCCACCGAAGCCCCCAGTGGGACCGCCCGCATGCGTCCCACACGCCCAACCTTGGCATTTTCGCACACCCAGCAGTATAGCGCATCGTGGCCCCATCGGGAGCTCCACCGAAGCCCCCTCATGCGTCCCACACACCCACTTTGTGGCATTTTCGCATGTCCAGTGCAGCGCTTCGTGGCCCCATGGGAGCTTCACCGAAGCCCTCAGTGGGGCCGCCCACATGCGTCCAACACACAATTTGGCATGTTCACCCGCCTGGCATATCGGTTCATTTTCACAGACACACACACAGGGTATTTTCCTGAAGAGCCAACATTCGGAGATCTTCTCCAGCAGGGTACCCAATTCGAAAACCAGGAAGAAGCACCAGAACAATCATAACAATTGAAAAACCAGAAGTCGGTGTTCTGTTGTTTTCTTGCTGGGCGGCGCGGGACCAGACAAAAACAGAACACAAGGTATTGGGTGTTTCTGGTTGTTCTACTCCTCACCTGGCCAGATGAGAGGTGCGGATGCTCATTTCGGTTTTCTGATGTTTCTGGTTGAGCGGCGCGGAACCAGAAGATCTAGAAGAACCAGAATTGGGAGATCTGTTTCGGCAGGGTGCCCAGCGGGGAAACCAGGAACCAAATGAAACAACCGGAATCTGGTATCATGGTTTTCTGGTGTTTCCGGTTCCCTTTTTATGAAAATGCTTTCCCGTAACATGTTGGAGGGTGGGGCGCATAGATTCGTCATGTCGGAGTTCGGTTGCTTCAATCGCACAATTGCTCCGAGCGAACCCCACCGAATTCACCAGCGACGCCCTCCATCCTGTCATCATTCCCCTCGCCGAAAGGAGGATGAGGAGTAGGTGAGGAAGACGAGGAGGAGGAGGACGAGGAGGAACGAAGCAGGACCAGTGGCGTGACTTTGTGACGCCTGTCTCGTTTGACACGTCGTCCAGGACATCGGTTATGTTATTATCGTGTCTCTCATGCTGTGCGTTGTATTATGATTGTGGATATGAAGTAATGCTGCGTTATGCCATGAGTTGTTATGTCATGTTAAAAGAGAGGTAGAGAGAGGGAGAGACAGAGAGAGAGAGAGAGAAAACCAACAACACGTAAAGAGAGAGAGAGAGATAGTGAGAGAGAGGGAGAGCGCGAGATAACAAACAGCGAGAGAGAGAGAGAGAGATCGACAGGGCAAACGTAAATATAGTGAGAGAGAACGAGAGCGGGAGAGAGAGAGAGAGACAAACAAGATCAGTATCTAAGGACGTATATATACATGTATGTATGCATCGGAGGTTGGGGGGTGAGTCCGACGTGAAACGGATAACACACATGACAGGGAGAGGCAGCATAAGGATGACAAACATGACAGAGAGAGAACGAGAGAAAAAAGGTAGAGGTAACACATTAAAAGGCAATATATAGACAGAGAGAGAAGGAGCGAAAGAGAGAGAGAGAGAGAGAGATAGAGAAAGAGAAAGAGAGATATATAGAGAGAGAGGCGAGAGGAGCCCTTCCGCTCCCTTTTCCGCGACGGGTACCTTAGGGGGGCTCCTGAGGGGGCTCATTTTTCTGCCTCTGAGGGGGCCTCTGAGGAACACGGAAATCCAGATTCCGTTGTTTAAGGGAGTTCTTGAGAAACACTCTTCAGAACCATGGTTTTTCCCCTCCTTCCTTTCTCCTCCCTCCATCTCCCTCTCCTCCCTCCCCCCTCCTCCAGCTCCCTGCTCCCGTGGCTCGCCGAGGCACGTGGGACAGGCTGGCCAGGTGCCTGCCGCAATGGGAGAGCCCCGAGGGCGCCAGGCTACGTCGGACGACTCGGGCGTCATCACCACAGCGCCTGTGCGTGATCCCGTCTTCGGGGTGGATTACGACGAGTACGACTCGGGCGTCATCACCCCCGCGTTTGTGCATGTCCCTGGCTTTCGGGGTGAAGGGGGGGAGGGGAGGGAGAGGAGGGGGCAGAGGAAGGGGAAGAGGAGGGGGAAGAGGAAGGGGAGCGGGAGGAGGATGGCCCGCCCCCTCCTCCTCCTTCTCCTTCTCCTCTTCCCTCTTTTTCAGCCTCCCCCGCGCGGGAGGGAGGTAGGGAGGGAGGGAAGGGAAATAGGAGGAGGAGGAGGAGGAGGAGGAGGAGGAGGAGGGGGAGGAGGAGGGGGAGGTTGGCATCGCGCGTGCTCCGAGGGGGCACCAGGTGGCGGCAGAGAGGACAGGGGCAGCCACGCCCGCGGCAACGACCACGCAGTTGGCGGGGCCGCGTGCACAGCGGGCCCCCTCGGCGGCAGAGACGGTGCCATCGCCCGTGGCCTTGCCATCGAGCCGGCAAGGAGAGCAGATGCCTCCCAGGGGTCGGCACCCGCAGCCGGGTCATCGGGGCTGTGTGGAGCACCACTGGGCGAGCACTGGTGGGGGCGGTCGTAGGAGAAGAAGAGGGAGGAGGAAGAGGAGGAGGAGGAGGAGGAGGAGGAGCATCTTTACCTGCTTACCTCTCCCTACACGTCCCAGCTGGTGTCCCCTGGAGCGGTGCCCCAAGGGCCAAAAAGGTTCTAGTTTGACCCCCTTCACGCCCGACCGGTCCTGGGAGGGGGTGAGGGTACGAACGACGTTGTTTCCAGCCGCCAGGAGCCAGGAGGAGGGGGAGGAGGAGGAGGAGGAGGAGGAGGAGGAGGAGGAGGAGGAGGAGGAGGAGGAGGAGGAGGAGGGGGAGGAGCAGGAGGAGGAGAAGGGCGAGGATCAGGACGAGGATGAGAGCGAGGAGGAGGACGAGGAGGAGGACGAGGAGGAGGAGTACCAGAGTAAACCCAGGATGCATACATGATGCTGCAAGGCACCCTCCCGTTACGAACCCCTTCATGAACTCCCACAAGCTACGAGAATTCCTTTTCGCTGCGGGTAGTGCCCCGTCAGAAAAGGGGAGTGCCAGATTTGACCGCAATTCAGGCCAGAGCCCTGCATTGAAAATGAGTTGCATACAGTCAAGACGCTGAAATAAGGAACAGTTTGGGTTCGGAAGGGGCTCGATGTTCCTTAGGTTCCTCCGGTGCTGTTCCTCTTGCCCTCCTGGGGCACGGAGGTGCTTGCAGGGCCAAGAAGGGGCTTCGTTCCTTATTTAGCGTTCCTTATTTCAGCGGCCCGACTGTACATCCTTCGAGATACGAGACATGCGACGAGGCTAGGCCTGAACGTTCAAATCAGTGCCCAGCCGCCACTCCGATCGGAAAAATAACCGCCCTCCATCCGTGTACGTGGTCTCAATGCTGAGCGTCTGGTAACAACAAATGATACAGGGTCATGCGAGAGTCTCGTTCTGAAAAGGCACTGTCATCCATCCGCCGTCCATCTGTGCACGGGAGTCTCATGCGAGGTCCCCCTATTGAAATTTGTCCGCCCTCCACCTGCGTGACTCGTGGAGCGCGCGCGGCATCAATGCGAGAGCCCCACGTTGAAACTCGTCTCCTCTGGATCCGTGCGACGACTCGGGACTCTTGAGACGGACCAGCGTGTGCGAGCGAGGGCCCCCCTTCTTGACAAAGGTCCGCGCTCGCGATGCGTGCGATTGCTGGAGATGTGAGGTTTCAATATCGTAATCGGTGAGGGGGGGTCGAGAATACAGTGGGGGCTCGCATCTAGAAGCCACATGCTGTTCGTCAGGGTATCCCGGTTTTTTTCGCTCCTCGCGCTGCGCGGTGACTTCCTGCAGCCGTTGAAGGAGCTGCTGCGTTCAGGGTGCTCCAGGTTTCCCCTCAGGTGCACCTCGCGCACATATTCTCAGGGTTGGGTTTCTTGCGAGGGTTTCATGCGGCCGCGCCCGCACTGTAAGACGGGTTCCAACCATTTCGGACCGTTCACGAATTATTCCCGACCAGCTACAGCCACTGGAGACGGACTGATCGCAACGTGTAGGATTCCGGTTGTCAACGTACACGGCCAGCTCCGTATTGCTTTCAGGGAAGCTTGCCGATCCCGTTTCATGCGTCCGTCCGTTTGCAACGGCTCGTTGTGGTCGCGCTTTGTGACGGCCCAGCGTCCAATTAGCAAAACCCTTCCTCCCTCCTGTGATCGCCCTCCCCCCTCCCCCCTCGCTTTTGATGGGCCGATTTTCCACCGCCAGTACCACAGATGGGAGAGGGAGGAGGAGGAAGAGGAGGAGGAGGAGGAGGACGAGGTGGAGGACGAAGATGCGGACGAGGACGAGGACGAGCAGGAAGAGGACGAGGACGACCACGATGACGAGGAGCGCGTCGCGGCGCACGAGGAGGATGAGCATGACGGCGAGGTGGAGGAGGAGGAGGAGGAGGAGGAGGAGCAGGCGAATGCGGGTTGCCCAAGAAAAGGAGGACGACTAGGAGGCCGCAGCAGACGAGGAGGACGAGGACGACGAGAAGGCTGGGGAAGGAGTACGGCGACGAGCTGGGAGCGGCGGAGGGCCGCTCCCAGCCAGGCCAATCACGGTGAAGACCACGCGGCCATCGAGTGGCAGGTGCCCCGCACGAGCATGCAGGCCGGGGGGGCGGCGGCCCTCGGCCTAGGCCTCCCAGATGGGGTCCGGGCAGACGGGGTGGGCATTGGCGCTGGTTCAAGGGCCCGTAGAGTGGGGGAGCACCGAAAGGACGATCTCGGCAAACCACGTAGGCCCAGGCTGGTGGGACTGCTCGGGTTTGACAGCTAGGACCTGTGAAGACGTCGAAGGGTCTGGGGGCCAACCCATCACAAAACTCGGTGCGCCGCATGTCTGGGACCCAGACCGATGTCGTGATCATCTCACAAGGTAGACTCCCGAAGGTCCCTGAGTCGTTCGTCTTGCTGACGGCCTGGGGTCCCGGCGTGGGCCCAGTGGGGCCTAGAACATGCTCAGCCGGGTCAGTTTTCAGTCCCCGATCCATGTTACTGACGGTCCCGGCCGGGTGCCCGAGCATGGCTCCCCGAGGCCGACATTGGCAGAAGTCGTTGGGATCTGGGGCAGCAGTCCGCCAGAGAGGGCGGGCGGTCGGTAGCCTCCAGAGGTCGGGTTTCTTCACCCAGGGTCCGTGGGCCCAGCGTGGGCGCCTGGACGGAAGTGGAGCATTCTTGATGGCTGTGCTTTTTCGCGACGAGTGGATAATGGATGATTATGTTGATGTTGTTGATGATGATGTTGATGATCATGATGATGATAATGATCATGATAATGATGATGATGCTGATGGTGATGATGATCATGATGATGGCCAGGATGCTGATGAGGATGGAGAGGCTGGTGATGAGGATGAGGATGATGATGCTGATGTTGATGCTAATGTCGTTGCTCTTGTCGTTGTTGTGTATGATGCTACTGATGTTGATGCTGATGAAGATTATGATGACTGGTGTTAATGAGTGATGGGGATGTGGATGATGATGATGATGATGATGATGATGATCACCATGTTTGTTGTGGATGATGACGATGATGAAAAGGGTGGTGTTGATAATTATGATACTGATGATGTTTATGCTGGCGATGATAATGACTATGAAGCTGATGATCAGGATAATGATGATGGTGGTGAGGATGATGATCAGGATGATGGTGAGGCTGGTGACGCGGATATCGATGGTGACGATGATCATGACAATGATGATGGTGGAGATGATGATGAGGATGGCGAGGCTGGTGACTACGATGAGGATGAGAATGATGCTGACGATGATGCTGCTGCTAATGATGCTGATGTCGTTGCTGTTGCCGTTGCTGTGTATGATGATCCTAATGCTGATGCTGATGCTGATTATGATGATTGGTGTTGTGAGTGATGATGAGGATCGCGATCAAGATGAGCATGATTGTTGTGTTGATGCTGGCGACGATGCTTATAAGGGTGTTGATATTGATGATGCTGATGCTGACGATGATGATGATGACTCGGGTAATGAAGATGATGATGCTGCTGTTGCTGATGATGCTGGTGATCACGATGATGCTGATACTGATGATGAGGATGTTGCTGATGGTACTGATGATGATGATGGTGAGGATAATGATGAGAATGATGGTCACGATGGTGATGAGGATGAGGATGCAACTGATGCTGATGTTGATGCTGATGGTGTTGCCGGTGTCGTTGCTGCTTATGCTGATGCTGCTTTTGATGATGATGCTGCTGATGATGATTGGTGCTATGAATGATGATGCTGCTGATGATGATGATCACGATCACGATGATCATGGGTGTGGAGTTGATGGTAGCGACAATGATGAGAATGGCCATGGTGATGATTTTGATACTGATGATGATAATGCTGATGCTGATGATGCGAATGCTGATGATGACTATGATGCTGATAATGATCACAATGATGATGCAGACGATACTGATGATGCTGATGATGCTGACACTCATTATGATGATGATGGTGTTGTTGCTGCTGCTTATGATGATGGGGATGTTGATAGAGCTGGTGACGACGACGATGACGACAATGATGATGCTGATGGTAATGATGGTGATGATGCTGCAAATGATGATGATGCCAACGATGACGACGACGATGATGATGATGGTGCTGATGATGATGGTTGTGAGGGGAGGAGGAGGAGGAGGAAGAGGAGGAGGTGGCGAAATAATTGGAGGGATGATGCGGATGGTGAGATGGTGCTGCTGCTGCGTCTGATGATGATGATGATGATGATGATGGTGGTGGTGATGATGACGAGGAGTATGAGGATGATGAGCATGACTTGCATGACGAGGATGATGAGTATACTGCTGATGAGATGAGGATGACGAGGAGGATGAGGAAGATGATGATGAGGATAAGGATGATGATCATGATGATGAGGAGGAGGAGGAGGAGGAGGACCAGAGTAATCCAATGAGGATCAACGATTCCGCAGTGTACCTTCCCGTCCCCCCAAAATACGCCCCACACATACCGAGTGTTCCTTCTCTGCTTACTGAAGTACGCCCCTTGTATTGTCGAACGCTCGGCCTGCATATAGGGCGAGGCCCTTGTCCTGTGAAGGAGCCACCCCCAGATCAGGCTCGGGTAAAGAGACCCTCTGGGAGGAGGCCTGGCCGCAGAAGCCAGGTCTTTGCAAACCAAGGACTCTGGAAGTTGGTCGGAGAGAAAACGAAGAATTGAGAACTGGAGCCGGCTGGACATCTGAGGTGGCCCAGCACTGGGTCCAGCGAGCGGAAAGGGGGGCGAGGCTCGAGGCTTGGGGTTTGAGAGGGTGGTTTGTCCTTGTCGGTGTCTGGGGGTCGTTTTCGGGTCGCAGTGTAAAATACAGTCGGGGCGCTGAAGAAGGAGCCCTTTTCGTTGGGGAGGGCCTCGATGTTCCTTAATTGTCCCACACCTTTTCTAGGGTTTCCCTTCTGTTTTCGATGGGAAGTCAGAGTTTAACCTACGAGAAGGGGGGCCTCGTTCCTCATTTAGGGTTCCTTAGGTCAACGCCCCGACTGTAATGCACCAGATTGGCCTGGGGAGGGGTCCGGGGGGCGATTCCGAGCGGACTTGGCTGCAGCCCTCTCTGTGGACAGCTTTCCTCGGGGCCCAGCTCGGCTCGGACGACCGCCGGCGCCCGGTACGTCCTCCGGACCCGCAGGCTCTCAGAGATGTCCGATTTGCCCTCCTCCGGATGTATTCAGGGCGCCGGATGTATCGGAAACTGGAACGTATACTAAAGCGACGCGAAGATCGGGACAAAATCGGATCGGGATAACTCGAAATCTCTGTGAATCGGCGGGTTTGGAGGATGTATTGGGCGCCGCGGCCGCTCCAGAGCGTTCCGGAAACGCTCAGGGCCGTTGTTTCACCGTTTCCCCAAAAATGTCCCTTGAAAATGGAAACGGCAAAAAGAAATGCGACCGGAAGCGGCAAAAAAACGGCTCCAGGATTGGAAGCGGAGCCGGAACCGGTCAAAAAACGGCGACGGAACCGGTAAAAAAAACAACGTCGGAACCGGCCAACAAAAACGGCAAAACGGAACCGGTAAAAAAACGGCCCTGTCGTTTCCAGGGCCAACTAAGGTATACATTACCAGTTGTGGGCTGTTTTCAAACCCAGGATTCTTGTGAGGGTCGGGGACGACGTCGGGGCGGTGTGGGTGCATAGTTTTCGATCCGTTCCCTGGGAAAACAACGAACACTGTATAGACCAGGGTCCCGTATACACCAGAAACCCTTGTTCCTGTGCGAATTTCAGCGCAGGGTCGGGAAAAGCGTCGGTGTATAGAGTTCGTTCCCCTGATTTCTTCATTCAGGCACAGCAGACGGGGGCACGGGGAACGCCGGTTTTCAAGTTTCGCCGCGCCCCTAGTGTTAGGGGGCCCTGGGCGCTGTGGACGGGGGCATCGTGAGCGGGGGCATACGGAAAAGCCCAATCCTCTCGTGCATCGTGCAGCTCTGCCCCCGCGTAGGAAAGCCCAGTTTATCCTCGTCCCGCCTTCCTCTTTTGGGGGGGGCGGCGCGTCCCCTGGCAGCCAGGCCAGCGGCTCTCCATCGGCGTCCTCCAGCAGCTGGGGCTTGCAGGCGCCCTCGGCCTTGCGCAACGAGGCGACGCCCTGGTACAGCGAGGCGACGCCCTCGCAGCCCTGCAGCTGAGGTATCTGATCTTTATCAATGGCGACATACGTCGCCGCGCCGTTTGTTCCGACGCGCTGGCCTTGCGTCTTGCGGAGGGCGCCTGGGCCGGTGGGTTTGCCGTGGCGGTGCCGGCCTCGTCTACCTGGGCGCGGGGCGCAAGGTTTGTCGTGGGTTTGCCGTGGTGTCGACGTCGTCTAATTGGGCGCGTAGAGAAAAGACGGCGCGGCACCGTATAGATTTGTACATACCAGCGTTGCAGGTTGCAATAAGTGTGTATACGCACGTTGGATTAGTGGATTGACCAATGCATACAACTCAAGTTAAGCATGGTTGCGTGAGGTTAGATTCGATTCATGTGTATAGCTACGCGTCCGATACATGTGTTTTTGGATTCGGTACGATGATTGGGCGCGAGTCACCCGGTGAGCTGAGTTTCTCGTAGTCACTTGGACTCGGGTGTCCCCCCTCCTTCCTCTTCCTCCTCCTCCTCCTCTTCCTCCACTTCCTCTTCCTCCTCCTCCTCCTCCTCGTCCCCCCTCCCCCCTCCGTCCTCTTCCTCCTCCCCCTCTTTCTGCTTGTAAATAAGACAGGACTTTTGCCTTGCGCTGTTCTGCGGTTTCGCTCTCAATCCCAGAGGCCGCCT
>CAUYUJ010014695.1:145000-250721 GCA_963575745.1 Prorocentrum cordatum
CGGGGTCACGTGGGGCGAGGCCGCCAACTCGCGGGCGGTCGGCTTCGCACGGGCGGCCTTGGGCGCAGGAGCGCGCGGCCGCAATCCATGGGCGACGCGAACATGGAGCTGCGCGCCCCGCGCCTGACGCAACTGTTCGAGCGCGCCTCGACAGGGTTTCAAGCCCGCAGATGTTTGACGGGCGCCTTCGGGGGCTGCGCGGGAGGCGCGGCGTCCTGAGTTACGACGCGCGGCTCGCGCGTAGGACCACCGACGTCGCGGCTGAAAGCTGGCGGGCAATGGCGAACCACCTCCACAGAGCAGCGGTGTGCGAGAAGACGCTCGGCAACCCAGGGTTGCAGAAGTTGGCGAAGCTCATCGAGTTGGCCGAGGCCACCGACGTTCCCGCCGACGCTGGCGGGGCCCCGCCCCAGGAGGCGTCTGCGCCGACCCACTGTGGCGCCCAGGCGGCCGACATGGACGCGCCCGCGGTCGCGGTGCTCGCCCCCCCGAGTGGGGCGCGGAGGATGGGCGGCGACGACGACGACGACGGAGATGCCGACGACTTGGCTGACACCAGGAGACGGCCCCGAAGCCCAGGCCGAGGAGAAGTCGGATGTTGAACTGCGCGGCATAGTTCGGAACTGATCAGCGCACCGCAAGGCGCGCAGGCGCAACGCTCTCGACGTCGAGCCCGACCGACCCCGATGAACCGAAAGCAAACAGGGCCCCGGGCGCGGCGATAGGAGGTCAGCAGCGAGAGACCTCTTGGGGGCAATCGATCACGAGCAAGGCATCCAAGGGCAAGAAGGGCAATGTGAAAGGCTGGAAAGGGTTTGAGGGCAAGGGCAAAAGCAACAGCAAGAGCAACAACAAGGTAAAGCCTGAGAAACTCGCCGTCCGCATGCAGTTACAGGGCAAACAGCGCCCGAAGACTAAAAGCGAATGCGACGGCGAATCCGAGGACAAGGCCAGCGGCTGCCACGAGCGATGTCGCCCTGCCAACCACGATGGCCATGTGGGAGCCAACTCCGAATAGGGCCGGCGAGGCCCATTTTTGCTCGACGGCAGCAAGAAATCATCATCGGCATCAGCAGCAGGATCACAGAGAAATGCAACGAGGTGATCGAGCTCGCCATGGGCGAGCTCAGCGGCGCTACCATAATGTCAGAGGATGATTCGAGCGACTGGAGTGGTACGCGTATCCGGATGGACGAGCGGACCACACGCGTGGATTGATGAGGAGCCCATGCCAGACTCCGCAGAGTTTGGCCCGCAACGCGACGCGAATAACAGAGTAGCATGCGCCAGCGGGAAACAAAGACATGAGCACTTTCCATTGTTCCCCAATCAGTGCTCGCAGGCTTCTTTCATGTGGTCTGAAGAAGTGGGCCTGTGTGTCGGTCAGGGGTCTCCGTGTCGGCCGTCGCCGCCCCGTCGCAACCTCGGCGCCGTCCGTCGTTTGAGCTTGTTTGTCGGTGCGGCAGTTCCGTGCCAGCCGTCGCCGCCTCGTCGCCGCCAAACGTCTGAGCCCGTCTGTCGGTCGCCGCGCTCGTCGCCGCCGTCGCCGCCCCGTCGCCGCCCCACGTAAGTTGCACATTGTACATTGCACAACGCAGTTCGCACAACAGATGTCTCACCACATATATTGCACCACGTAGTCTGCGCACCGCGTAGATCGCACAGCTTATTTTGCACAGCGTTGGTTGCGCCGTACATATTGCACCGCGTAGATTGCATCGCATCAATTTTGTACGCACCGTGCATTGCGCGCCATACATTGCACAACCTTGATTCCGCAACGTATATTGATCTACATGTTGCACCCCATTGATTACACAACTTTGACAGTACCACGCATATTTTTCACATTGGTTGCACAACGTGTTATGCACCACGTGACTTGCACCACCTATAATATTTAAATTCGATTGCACAGCGCATATTGCACACCGTGAATTGCACCGCATGGTTTTTTTCACATGCGTCGAGACACACCGATCGCGCCACCCGGATTGCACCACATAGCTTGCACCACAGATTGTGCATCATCGATTGAACCACTTAGGTTGCACAACACCCATTGCTCTACATATGGTGTCCCAAATCGTTTTTCCATTCCACAGCTTGCGCCACTGCTACTGCACAACACCGGTTGCACAACGACTGTTGCACTGCATATTTTGACAACGCATGTTGCACCACGCAGGTTGCATCCCATAGACCTCACAATCTCAGCTTCTAGGAAACAGTGTTTGGGGCCCACGGTGGCTTACATCTTTTGCATAGAAGAGTTGACATCTTAATCCCATCTTGGGAGCGTGGAATTGGGATGCGCGCCGAATGGGACCAGAAGCAAAAGGACGGGGGATGGGGAGGAGGAGGTGGTGGAGGAGGGGAGGTGGAGGTGGAGGAAGTCGAGGCCGCTGATTCCGAGCTTGCGGAATGTTGCGTTGCCCCAGAGGCCCGCGGCCGCTAGGTGCGTAGTGCGGCCAAGCTGGCGCTGGGCAAAGCTATTCAGGGTTCCAGCACCTCTTCCGTGCACGTCGTATTTCCACCAGTCTTGATCTTCCCGTCGATATCCTTGGCCATCTTGGCCGCGGCTGAGGCGACCTGCCGTTGGGTTCGAGCCTCCTGCCCATGGACTCGAGCTGCTCGCCCCTCGAGGCGTCGTCGCCCTCATCCGTCATCTGCCTCCAGTTCGTTGCTGTGCTGGAGCTCGGGGTGCTGAGCGACGTTTTCGCCTTATGCTTGACTCCCTCGCCGTAGCTTTCACCGTAGCCTACGCTGAAGGCCTCGTCGTACAGCGCTTGGCGTGGCCCTTGTCGAATTCCTTCGTCGGAACCTTTGTCGGGCCCGTCCTGCCAGGTGACTTGCCTCACGGTGTCCACATTGTAGTAGCCGCGGTTCTTGTCGTCATAGTCTACCCAGTCGTAGTCAGTGGCCGCCTCGCACTCGACCTCGAGCGAAGTGGACGTAAGCGCCGCCAGGATGTCCTGCGGCCAGTCCACGACGAAGACAAACGTCCAGCCCTTCTCGTTCAGCACCTGGGTTCCTTCGGGGCTCGCCGTCCTGGCGCCCGCGCGGTACATGCAGATCCATGTCGCGAGGAACGCCCTCGAGCCACTCGCTCAGCTTCTCCTTGGGTCCACCGCGCGCAGCTGGGCCGGCAGGCCGTCGAGCCACAGCTCCGCTTCCACCTGCCCGTTCACGGCAGCCCGCTCCGAGCACGCGTGCGGGATGCCGCAGCGGGGCGGAGGGGATCCGTTCCACAGGCCCCGTTCCAGAGACCCCGCTCCACGGGCCCAGGTCCGCAGGCCCTGCTGTTCCACGGAAGGGAGGGCACAATGTGTGGAAGCCGGCGATGGGGACGCCGACAGGATGGGGATCCAGGGGGACATGAGTCGGGAAGGAAGGGGGAGGATGATGATGAGGAAGAGATGGAGGAAGCAGAGCATGGAGACGGAGTCCATCTAGACGTGGTATCCAGGTGCAGCCTTGGAGGGAAGAGGGATGAGGACGGAGACGAGGAGGAGGAGGAGGAGGAGGAGGAGGAGGACGAGGACGAGGAGGAGGAGGGGGACGGGGACGGGGAGAAGGAGGAGGAGGACGAAGAGTAGGACGAAGAGGAGGAGGAGGAGGAGGAGGAGGAGGCGGAGGAGGAGGAGATGGAGGATGCCGATTAACCTTCTTTGGAGCCCCTGGATTCCTGCGCGGCGGCCGCGAGGCGAGCGTCTCCACCTATCGCAGCGGCGACTCTGGCGGCTGCACCGTCGACTACCCGCCCAGGCCAGAGGGAAAGGAGGAGGAGGCGGAGGAGGGAGGGAGGGAAGGAGGAGGAGGAGGAGGAGGAGGAGGAGGAGGGGGAGGAGGAGGTGGAAGTAGAGGAGGAGGGGGAACAGGAGTAGGAGGGGAAAGAGGATGGGGAATGGGAGAAGACGGAGAAAAGGGGAGGAGGGTGGAGGTGGAGGATGAGGAGGAGGATGTTAGGCAAGAGGAGGAGGGGGCAGAGGAAGAGAAGGTAAGATAATACATGCGAAACTTGTCCAAATCTATTATGACGAGGCCCTGGTCGCCTTCTCATCCCTGTTAAAACTTTGGGCATCAGGCCCTTGGACATCCCATCGAGATAACCCCGACGAGTCCTGGATACATGGCGGGTTCAATAATCCTGGGCTGGGCTACTTAGTTGCTGTTGGCAATCGCATCCCGTGGACCAGCAACGCCACAGGTACAGGGATTCGTTGTACAATATACTATGGGACGGATGGCCCCCCCCCCGCGAGATGGGCCCCCCTCCTGAGGAATCCTGAATACATGATCAACACATTGCTCTAGTCGGAATCACTGTGCATTCAGAAACTCTTCCGTCACAGCTATGGTGGCGTTACCCTTGCAAGCGAGACATGTTTTGCCGCATTCCGCCAAAGCATGCGCGGAGCAAAACATTGGCCACCGTGACAGGGGCAGGAGGTGGAATGCGGGAGAAAGCAGCAACACAGGCAGCACGAGGGCACGCTCGTTCCCCTCGCTAGCAGCTGCGTCGGGTGTTGCACGCAAGCGCCTTCGTCCGATGGGACGGGCCTCTCGTTCGATCTGCAGCACTAGGTCCTCTGAACTTCGCCCACACGAGCACCAGCAGCGGCAACCCCTGATCGACAGACACGCTGCCTGCAAAGAGCCAGCCCACGCGGCCTCGCTCGACGACCTTTGTCGCCCGAAGCATGAGACTGCACGTCGACGCACGTGGAGCGCCTGCTTCGCTGCCTGCGGGTCAACCCGATCTGCTGCTACTGCGGGCAACATTTATATCCATATCCAGTGCGTCTTGGGCTTTCTTGGAAAGGGGCGCCGCAAGGCCGAGGCGCACTGGATATGGATAACAAATTTAGCCTTTTGGAGGCAAGTTGTAAACCATATCCAGTGCGCCTCATGTTTCTTGGGAAGAGTGTCCGAAACTCCAAGACGCACTGGATGTGGATAAAGACATTGCCCGCAGCTACAATTCAGAGTTAGCGCCAGCGGCCTGCAGAAACAACCTAGCTGGGCACACTTCGTCATTGCCGGTGGCGAAGACCATGCTCCCGTGCGGCCCATGGGTGCCAACCGGGTGGGCGAGCAGTTCCACGCGAGGGATTGTCTGCCTGGCGCCTCGGAAGGGTACAAGAGAGCGATACTATTATTCATGTGGCTGACAACATACATTGCCAACCCTGCCCGGTGAAGCCGGGGATCATGTGCATCGCGGCGCTCAAGGCCAGCCACGGGCACGGCCCTGGAGGCCCGCGCGTGCGGCGGCGCTGGACGCAGGCGGGGCATCGCCGCCGCCGCGTGCCCCGCGTGGCGGACGACGCTGCGGTTGCGGCCGCGGTGGCCCCAAAGGCGGAGCAGGGACAGGCGCGCGCGGCGCCAGGCCCAGGGGCGGCCGCCGCGGCGAGGGCGCTGTTCGCCTGCAGCGCTTGGCGGGGGCACGTCGCCTCCCAAGGGCCCGCTGGGGTGGCCTGCAAGGCGTGCGGGTGCTGGGCCCCGCGCCGGGAGCGCCTCGCGAGCCGCCCCTGCAGCGGGTGGGCGCCGCACCTGCCCCCGCGGGCGGCCGGCCTGCTGCTCCTGCATGCCCCGCGCGCTGGGGGCCGCGAGGCGGCGTGGCGGGCGGCTGTGCGACGGCGCCTGCTGGAGCGCCTGGGCGCGCCAGAGTAATTAGTTAATTAGTTGCGCGGCGGCCGCTTTGGGCTGCCGCTGGCCCCTCGCTCTTGCCGGGGCGCGCTGCTGTGCTTTCTTGTTTCCCCGCCTCCTCCTCCTCCTCCTCCTCCTCCTTCCTCGTTTCCGGCTTCTCTGCGCTCTGTTGTCACCCGTTCTCGCCGCTGGGCCCCCCTACGGATGGTAAAAAGTGTCGGCTTCGCCTGAAGCGTCCCCGCGAAGATACACAGGACAATGGTGTCTGTGTGCTTTCTCCAAGAAGAATTCTAGACGCTTAGCGTAACCCCACCAGCCCATCCAGAAACGATGCCCAGAGGAAGTGCCTGGATCAGGGAAGTGGGCAGCACACAGAGGAAGGGTCCCCCAGTGGAGGCCTCTTGGAGCGACTTGGGGGCCTCTTGGCGGTCCCAGGCGCCTCTTAGAGCGTCTTGAGTGCCTCGGAGAGCTTCTTGGGGCCTCTTGGGAGTCTCTGGGTGGGCCTATTGGAGGCCTCTGTCGCGCCTGTTGGGGCCTCCTGGGGCCTCCTGGGGCCTCCTGGGCGCCTCTTGGGGCCATCTTTGAGGAGATCGATCAGGGGGGGGGGCGGGGGGGCGAAATTAGCCTTCCCCCATCAGGATGCCAAGATGGGGGCAAAACCCTAGTACAACAAATGATTTTGGCTTCCTCGCCGAGGCCGTTTTGGACGCTCCAACGCGTCGCGGACCCCCCCGTCCAGGTCCAGGGGAGGGGGTAGTGCGAGGGGTCAAGACGCCCTCCCCGCCAGCAAGCCGTCTCGCTTACTCTCACCCGCCCTCCCAACACATACGTAGCACCCGAGCCTGGCCCGAGCCGCAGCATATTCAGCAGTCGTCTTTGGATGGGCAGCTGCTGGGGGCGAACCCGCCGCCGCCACCGCCGCCGCCTCCGCCGCCGCCGCCGCCGCCCGCCGCCCCCGCCGCCGCCCCCGCTGCCGAATCGCCGCCGCCGCAGCCGCTGGCGCTGCAGCCGCTGCCGCCACGGCTGCCGCCGCCGCCGCCGCCACGAGAAGACGAGGTAGAGGAGGACAAGGGAGGACAAGATGGAACAGACACAAGGGGATATTAGGAACAGAGCACGGAATAGCACGACGAGGACGCAAACGAGGAGCAGGAGGGCGAGGAGGGATGATGACGTCGATGATGCTGATGATGGTGATGATGATGATGATGATGATGATGATGCCGATGCTGATGCTGATGCTGGTGCGGATGCGGATGCGGATGCTGGTGATGGTGATGTTGATGATGATGCTGCTGCTGATGATGATGATGTTGAGGGTGACGATGACGATGATGATGATGACGACGATGGTGATGATGATGATTGATGATGATGCTGATGATGATGATGATGATGATGATGCTGATGCTGATGCTGATGCTGATGATGATGATGATGATGATGATAATGATGATGATGATGATGATGATGATGATGATGATGATGATGATGATGATGATGATGATGCGAGGAGGAGGAGGAGGAGGAGGAGGAGGAGGAGGAAGAGACGGGGGAGGAGCTCTGCCGGCGCCCCTGCCGACACCTTGCCCAGGTCGTTGGGCCTCGGCATGACGGCCCGCGGAGCCCTGCCCTTCCGAGGCCTGCGGGGTGTGGCCCCGCCATCTTGCCGGCTGTCTTCACTCTGGGCCCCCTTCTCCTCCTCCTCCCTCTCCCTCCTCCTCCTCCTCCCTCCCTCTCCTCCTCCTCCTCCTCCTCCTCCTCCTCCTCCTTCCCCCTCCTCCTCCTCCTCCTCCTCCTCCTCCGACGCGTCGGCGATGCGGCCCAGGAGGAGGCGGAGGAGGAGGAGGAGGAGGAGGAGGAGGAGGAGGAGGAGGAGCCTGAGTTTCTTCTTGCCGACGTCGCCGAGGCGTCGCCGAGGTTGGCAGTGCGCCGCCGACGCATCGGCGATGCATCGGCAAGGTGGGGCGACCCGCCGACCCGATCTGCTTCGACCCCATCCGGGAGGCTTCTGCCCGGACGCGCGTCACCGTGTTTTCCCGCGGGGTATCCTCGTGCCTGTCCTCCAATTCTTTTTCCAGCTGCCACCCCGCCTTCTCTGCTGTCATTCGTCCCGTCGTCGGTCCATTTTTTTCCTGTACCCAGGTACCTGCAGCAGTCCCGCGGTTGTGCCAGCGTAGCATTCCTGGTGGCAGTTGCTCGAATCGATGAGGACGATGATGATAGTAACAACGCTAATGATGGTAATGGCGATGATGATGATGATGATGATGACGATGACGAGGATGATGACGAGGACGATGGTTATGATGATGATGCTGATGATGATGATGATGATGACGATGAGGATCATGATTATGCTGATGATGCTGATTATGAAGATGCTGATGATGCTGATGACGATGATGATGCTGCTTATGATGGTGATGGCGATGGTGAATATGATGGTGATGATGATCATGCTGGTGAGGGTAATGATGCTGGTGATGATGATGATGATTATGTTGATGGTGACCATGGTGACCATGCTGGTTATGATGCTGATGCTGATGATGGTAATCATGATTATGATGGTGATGATAATGCAGATGGGATGTTGATGGTGATGCTGATGGAGATGACTAGGATGCTGATGATGATGCCGATGATGATGCTGATGGTGGTGATGATGACGATGGTGATGATGATGATGATGATGAGGATGATGATTATGAGTATGAGACTGTCGCTGACGATGATGATGCTACTGCTGATGAAGATGAAGATGATGATGATGATGATGATGATGATGATGATGATGATGATGATGATGATGATGATGATGATGGTGATGGTGATGGCGATGGTTAGTGTGATGGTGATTGTGATGGTGTTGGTGGGTGACGGTGACGATGACGATGGCGATGCTTACGATGATTAGGACGATTACGTTGATGCGGATCCTGGTGTTTATTCGGATTCCGGTTGGAGCATGAGGTGTGTGAAGGTTTGCGAGGGGTGAGGGGAACGACTAACATGATAGTCACGATGCTGTTGCTGATGGTGATGATCATGCTCTTGATGCTGGTGATGCTGATGATGCTGAGGCTGATCATGATGATGATGGTGATGACCATGATGATGACGAGGAGGAGGGGGAGGAGGAGGAGGATGAGGAGGAGAAGTGAGATACCGCTGATGCTGTTGAGGAATGGTGATGGGATGACTGATGATGGTGCTGACGATGAAGAGGACGAGGAGGAGGAAGATACTGCGGAGGAGGGGACAGACACAAGGGGGGACGAGGAGGAGGAGGAGGCGGATGAGGAGAAGAGGGAGGAGGATAACGAGGACACCTCACGTCTGCACTTTCCGAGGGGCTCACATGGATCTGATATGTGCCGTCTTGGGGGTGCGGTGGGTTGCTTTTCATGCGAATAATGGGGATTGTGGTGATTCCTCTGATTGTTTCGGCGTAGGTTTCTGGGCTGCGACTATTCGAGGTGGGGCACGGGAGGTCGTGACGTGCGACACCCTGGGCCCCACGAACGCCTGGACGCTTGCCGGGTGCCCCTTCGGGGCCCCTTCGGGGCCTCTTGGGACCTCGTCGCAGCGTATCGGACCTTGGCGTCGCTCGGACGTGTGCATTTTTCCTTCGGCGAGGACCATCGAGGAGCATCCTTGACCATTTCGCGAAAAAGCCACGCACGAAACCGAAAAAAACACAGGAAATGGACGTCCGAGCGATGGCGAGCGTAGGAGGCGTTCCAGGTCGTCGTGGAGTGGAGGGCCGCACGGGGGCCCCCTTTGGCCCGACTCGGTGTCCTCGTGGGCCACGCGGGGGCCATCTTGAGAGGCCCACCTGGGCCGTGGCGGGGCCGTCTTGAGGCCGTAATTGGTGGTGCCTTGTGCTGTTTTCCGCTGGCGCGCGCCCGAACATGTTATCAGGGCAACCTGTGAGTTTAGCAAATGTTGGGCCGTGTTGGAACCAGTCCTGGAGCCTTCTGGGGCCGTCTCGAGGGCCCCTTGGATTGTCAGTCTGGGTGCCATGTTGGGCTTGGAGCCGTCTTGGGCCGTCGCGGGCGCATGTCGTGCCATGTTAGCGGTGGTGGTGGCTTGTCTTTGCCGTTCCGTGTTTTAGCATGTACATGTTTTGCGACATTGATCGCCTTGGCGGTAGGCGACCTTGTGCCTTACCCAAGGGTCTAGGGTTGCCTAGGGTAGGCCCTACCCGAGGGCCTAGGGTTGCCTGGGGTAGGCCCTACCCATGAGCCTGGGGTAGGGCAAGGGTAGGGCCTACCCACGGGCCTAGGGTAAGACAAGGGTAGGGCCTACCCAACGACCTAGGGTAGGGCAAGGGTAGGGCCTACCCAGGGTCACAACCTCTGCCTCCTCCTCCCCCTCCTCCTCGCCCTCCTCCCTCCTGCCTCCTGCCTTTTACCTCATGCCTACTCCCTCCTCCTCCTCCTCCTCCTCCTGCTCCGCCTCTTCCGCCTCCTCTTTCTCCTCTCCCTCCTCCCTCTTCCCTCTTGCCTCCTCCTGCCCCCTCCTCCTCCTCCTCCTCCTCCTCCTGCTCCTCCTCCTCCTCCTCCTCCTCCTCCTCCTCCTCCTCCCTAACGGTTGGATAACGGTTGATCCCGTCGTTTCGAACCCACGGGCTTTCGCGATAGGCAAGTCTTCAGACCCCTGTTCCTCGATGACATTTCTCTCTTTGGGTGGCAAGAGCAAGAGTGCTTGAACGCTAGCTTTCAGCGTACCGTCAGGGGGTTCAGAGACCGCTTCGAGGAGCGCCCAACTCAACTCAACTTCTGTTCCCCCTCCTCACCCTCCTCCTCCTCCTCCTCCTCCTCCTCCTCCTCCTTGTCGTCTGCCTCCTTCTGCTCCTCCTTCTCCTCCCCCCCGCCCACTATTCATCCTCCTCCGCCTCATCCGCCTCCTTCTCCTCCGAGTCCTCCTGCTCCTCCCGCTCCTCCCTTTTCCCTCTTCCGCTCTCTTTCTCTCTCGCTGGCGCGCTCTCAGCGCTCTCTCTCTCTCTCTCTCTCTCTGTCTCTCTCTCTCTCTCTCCCCCCCTCTTTTGTTTCTTGTGTTTCTCTCTCTCTCTCTCTCTCGTTCTCTCTCTCTCTCTCTCTCTCTATCTCTCGTTTTTTGTTTTTCTCTCTCTCTCTCTCTGTCGTTCTCTCTCTCTCTCTCTACATGTATGTAGCCAGCCATCCGCGAGCTGCGCTTTCCCCTACTACCCTCTGCAGACACATTTCCTGTGCAGACACTCTCTCAGTATATTCTCGTTTCTCAAAGATTAATGGATTCTACCCCCATCCCCCCCGGACTTATCTCTTCCCCCTAGGATAGTATGATTTCACATATATATATATATCTTCTGCACACTCGTCCATCCTACATATGAAATCATACCATCCCAGCCGAACCGGGTCCCCCCCCTGAGGTTCCCTGGTTAAAAAAAAACATAGTGCGGTGACATTTTTGGGCTGTAACATAAGTCTTTTTCGTGAACCCCTTGCAAAACATGGGACGAAGTGCACACGCGCGCGTCGTCGCGCGCGCATGCCGAAATCCTTCAGAAACCTTCGGTTCTGGAGAGATTTCAAAATTGAATTTCCCAAAAACATACAAAACACATGGTTTCGCAACACTGATTTGCTAAAACAGCTTACGCGCGAGCTCGTGCGAAATCTTAAGAAAACCATAGGTTTTTCAAGATTTTGACAAACTGCTACCAAACGGGCTTCGCGCGCGCATGTCGAAATCTGTCGAACGCCCTTGCGCGTGTGCCGTCGCGAGAATCCTCTGCAAAAAAAAAACGAGGTGCAGACGCGCGCGAAGTCCCGCGCGTATGCCGAACTCCTTCAAAAACCTTCGGTTTCGGAAGGATTCCAAAATCTTGTGTCCAAAAAACCTACAATAGCAAAAGGTTTAGCAACACGGGTATTCAACAAAAGCGTGCGCGCGCGCTCTTGCGTCGTCGTCGTCGTCGTCGTCGTCGTCGTCGTCGTCCTCCCTCCTCCCTCGTCGTCGTCGTCGTCGTCGTCGTCGCCGTCGTCGTCTTCTGTCTTTCCTCGTCGTCGTCGTCGTCGTCGTCTTGGCGTCGTCGTCGCTTCCGTCGTCGTTGTCGCCGTGGTCGTCCTTCCTCCCTCGTCGTCTTCGTCGGCGTCTCGCCGTTGTCCCTCCTATTTCGTCGCCGTCGTCGTCGTCGTCGTCGTCGTCGTCGTCGTCGTGGTCTTCACTCCTCCCTCGTCGTTATCCTCCTCCCTCCTCGTCGTCGTCGTCCGTCGTCGGCGTCTCGTCGCCGTCCCTCCGATTTCGTCGCCGTCGTCGTCGTCTTCGTCGTCGTTGTCGTCGTCGTCTTCCCTCCTCCCTCGTCGTTGTCGTCGTCGGCGTCGCCGTCCTTCCTCCTTCTTCGTCGATCGCGTCGTCGCAGTCTTCCCTCCTCCATCGTCGTTGTCGTCGTTGTCGCCGTCGTCGTTTTTTCTCCTCCCTCGTCGTCGTCTCCGTTGGCGACGTCGTCGTCGTCTTCGTCGTCTTCGTCGGCGTCGGCGTCGTCGTCGTCGTCTTCGTCGACGTCGACGTCGGCGGTGTCGTCGTAGTCGGTGTCTGCGGCGCCGTCGTCGTCGTTGTCGCTGTCGTCGTCGGCGTCGGTGTCGTGGTACCTACCGTCACGGTCTTGTCTTAAGAAGTCTTGCGACCAAGTTGCGGGTGGGAGGGTGGGATGTTTGCACGAGCAGTAGAGAGGACAGCTTCAAGACGGTCAAAGTGGACTTCCCTCCTTAGTAGACACCCTCTCTGTAGACCCCCCTCGATAGACCACCCCCTATAGACCCCCCCCTCTGTAGACCCCCTCCTCTGTCCTCTGTAGACCCCCCTCTGTAGACTACCCATCTGTAGACCCCCACTCTGTAGACCCCCACTCTGTAGACCCCCCCTCCGTAGACCCCCCCTTCTGTAGACCCCCCTGTATAGACCCTCCCTCTGTCGACTCCCTTTTCTGTAAACTCCACTTCTGTAGACCCCCTCTGTCGACCCGTGTCGGGTCGGATAGTGGGGTCTGAATTTGGCAAGACCTGGGCATAGGGGAAACGCCAAGGGTCTGGCTATGGGTAGGCCTTAGGGTAGCCCTCGGGGATGGGCCCCGGGGTAGGCCCTGGGGACGACGCAGGGTAGGCCTAGGGGTAGGCCTGGGGTACTCCGAGATAGGCCTGGGGGTCAGGCCCTAGGGCAGGCCAAGGGTAGGCCTACGGGTACGCCGGCCCTGGGGTAGGCCTAGGGTACGCCTAGACATTGGCCCTCGGGTGGGCCATGGGTAGGCCTAGGGGTAGGCTCTAGGGTAGGCCTAGAGTATGCCTAGGGGTAGGCCCTAGGGTAGGCCGATGGTAGGCCTTGGGCCTTGGTGTAAGCCGGAGGGGTAGGCCTAGGGCAGGCCTTGCCCAGGCGATTCAGATGCCTTCGACAGCCATCGGTATCCTTTTGCGCCCCAAGTTGGGCGAGCCTGAGAGGCCCCAGCGGCCTGCGGCTGGTTGGGTCATCTCTGCCCAAAGCCACGACCCGCAGGCACTCGTAGTTTTTGTGGTCGCACATGTGCGGGGCTCCTCCGTTCATTCGGCGCGCCTGGCCTTCGACGGTGGTCGGTGGAGGCAGAACGGCGGCGGGTCCGCCGGCGGAGGGCCCGCGGAAGTAGTCAACATGTTCGGGTTCCGTGTTTCCGAAGTCGGCCACGTGGCCTGACGCATCCCCGCTCGTCGGAGGTCCGCTCGGTGTGGTCCAACCTTCTCTCCACTGGGGCGCTCGAGCCTTCCCGCGCTGCTCGCGGCCGTCTCGCTCAGGAGCGGGGCCGTGGTGGGCGGTGGCTGCAGCCGTGCGGCCCTGGAACGCGAGGGGCGGCCCTCGTCAGACGCGGGCTGTCGCGGAGGCCTGCGGCCTGCGCAGACCGGTCGCGCTTCCCCCGACGCAGGCCTGCAGGCCGCGCGCGATGTGCGCCGCGGATCCGACGCTGTCGCTCGGCCCAACGGGACGCGCTCGGATCCCGCGCGGGCCCTGCAGCTTCGTGCGGCCCACGCTGTGCGTGGCAGAGCCCTGTCCGGGGGGGCACTGCGGGCGCCGGGCGCCTCCAGCCGTGGCGCGTCGCCCCTCCTAGTAGGGAGCCCAGGGCTCTGGACTGTTCGGGTGGCCCGTGCGCGGCGTCCGCTCCGCGCGCCCAGGGAGCCGAGCCAGCGGGCCCCGCCCACGCCCGACTCTCGGCGGAGCGGGCGGCGAGCGGCTGGCCTGCGGCGCCTGCGGAGGCGGTGGCGGTGCGCAGAAGGGTGCCGGCGACAGCACGGCCGCACCCCTCGTCCTCGACACGGGGGGGTTGTCATCGTTGTCATCGTCGGCGCCACCGCCATCATAGTCCCCCTCCCCCCTTCGGGAGCCATTTAGGCCCAAGGGCGAGAGCACGACACTTCTGCGAGCCTCCCGCGCACGCTCTGCCCAGCACCTCGGTTCCGGCTAGCTTCAAGCATGGCGGATCAGTTGGAGGTCGGCATGAAGTTGCACGCGAAGTTCACGGATGACGAGTTCTACCCTGCCACGGTGGTGACAATCTCGGACAGCGCCAAGCGCAAGAAGGCTCCCGTGAAAGTGGCCTACGTCGGACACGAAGGGTTCGACGCGTGGCTTCCTCTTGATAGCCTGCGGTCCAAGAAGATTCCCAAGGCGAAGGGTGAGAAGACAGCGGCGAAGGCAAAGGCCAAGGCGAAGGCGAAGGTCGAGTACGATTACTCTGGCCTCGAGAAGGGCATGAAGCTGCAGGCCGAAGCCGATGGCGAGTATTATGCAGCTGAAGTGGTGACTGTTTCAAAGAGCTCGAAGAAGGACACGCCCGTCAAGATCCATTGGACAGGCTACACCAAGGACTCCGACGAGTGGGTCGGAGGTGATCGTATCCGTTCCAAGGCGCTGAAGAAGGCCGCACCGAAGGCTAAGGCGACGGACGAGTCTCGCCCCCGGGGCATGCCCCCGGCTGCCCGAAAGTACCTCCTCGTGAAGCCCAAGGTGGTGGCTCCGCTCGACCCGAAGTTCTCCCCCTTGGTCCTCGGCAAGAAGAAGTACCTGGAGGCCGTGAAGGAGGTCGAGGGTGCGGAGTCCCTGGAGTGGGCGCTCCCTCGCGCCGACGGGTGTGCCCGCTACAAGTTGCCAGTCTTCCCGCAGAAGCACAAGGACGTGCGCGCCTCCACCTACCTGGCAGGCGTGCTGATCCAGGAGATGATCTGGCAGCGAAGCGCCTCGTCGTTGATCCTCTTCGGGCCGGAGAAGATGACGAAGGCTCTGAAGTCAATGTTCTCCGAGGAGGGGGCCTACGCGTTCGAGGTCAAGTCCATGCCGAATGTGTGCGGCACGCCGGATAAGGCTTTCGAGGTGACCATTGTGGAGAAGGTCGAGGACTTGCCAGAGGCCAAGGACACTCCGCAGGTGTGCGGCAAGGACGCGAACGGTTGCCGCCTCGCGTTCGATTTGGGCAAGAGCGATATCAAGACCGTGGCTGTGAAGGACAACGAGGTTCGGGGAGGACAACAGGGGATGGAAAAGGAGATGTGTGACATCTGCTGCACGCAGCTGGTTTTGACCCGGACGCTCGGCAGCTTTTTCGATGCGTGGTCGTTCCCAGCGCTTGGAGGCGCAAGACGAACCAGCTGTCTGTAGCTGATGTGCCAAACCACTCTTTGCTACCCCTCCCCTCCGTCCGCCCCGCGAGGTCCTGGATTCGAAGGAGACGGAGTGGGACGTGACCAACCCCGACCCTGACTACCATTTCGACGCGATCTTGAAAGCCATGAAGGAGACTGCGGCCAAGTTGCCCAAGATCGATTGCATCGGCGGCAGCGCCACAGGTCAGAATCGTTTAACCGACCCCTATCCCCATCCCCATCCCCATACAGACCCCCACCATCTCAGCCCACCAGTTGGGTAGAGACCCCTCGAAGTCCAAAGGAAACGGCCTCAAGTCGGCTTTGGGGGCCTAGGCCACACCGTTGGGAATAGGGGTCGGATCAACGCTGCTCAAAAGGGACCATCTCGGCCGACAACGAGGCCACTTGGTGTGACATCTTCCCGAATGTCCCTCCTGACGTCTACAAGGTGAAGGTGGTCGACATCTTCAAGAGGCTCGCCCAGGAGATGGCTCCTGGCGTCCCCCTGAAAGTTATCCGAAGGCCTTCGGCTAGTAATGTCGGCCCCCCTTGGCTCAGGGCTCAATTTCGATGGATTTCGATTCCGATTCGATTCGGCTTCGGATTCTGATCCGGATTCCGATGTCTCAGCGGAGGCCTATTCGCATGCAGATTTCTGCCGAGTCGACGTCGCCCGACTTGGCTGCTAATGTCCGCCGATCCGATTCACATCGATCAACTATTCCAACTTGTCCATCCGATTCTAGGCTCTGCTGCTTGCCCCAGGCATCGTCCTCCAACTGGTTCTGTTTCGCTTCCTCCTGGCCTCCCATGGGGCTTCCCCTCTCATTGTGAGCCCTCTTTGATCCCTCAGGGGCTCCGTTTGTTTTCGGCATGTGCGCTGCGTAATGTTTTGCCATCTGGCGTTTTGGGCCACGCAGGAGAATTTGGGAATGTTTCAGGCTGAGTGGGATTATTCCCCTAAGGGCGTGGAGCCCTGGCAATTTACAAAGGATCGTGGCCCTCAGAGCGCAGATCCATCTAATTTGCAAGTGGTCGTGGCTTTCGGAGCGCAGATCCAGCATCATCTACCACGAATCCTGGCCCTCGGAGCTTGGAACCAGAGTATTTTGCGAGGGGTCGTGGCTTTGGGAACGCAGATTCAGTGTACGTTGTAAGCACTTGCAGTTTTGGGAGAGCTGACTAGCGCAACTTACAAGGGATCGGGTGGTCGGGAGCGCTGACCCAGCGTAATTCATCATGAATCGTGGCCTTGGGTGCGAATCCAGGGTGATGTCTGAAGATCGTGATTTTCGGAGCCGCATCCAGTATATATTACAATGTATCCTGGCATTGGTAGCGCGGGCCTAGTGCAAATATCAAAAGATCGTAGCCCTGAGAGCGCGGACCAAGGATATTTGTTCGAGGGTCGTGGCGCTCTGACCGCATATCCGAAGTAAATGATCAAGGATCATTACCATGCGAGCGCAGATCCATTGTAATTTACCAGGGGTGGTGGCCCTAGCAGCTCGAATCCAAAATCGCTTACAAGGGATCGTGGCCATGGGATCGCGAATCCAGCGTAATTTGCGACGCATCTTGCCTAGTGTAATCCACGACGGATCAGAGTTTCTGTAGTGTGGGTCCAGATTCGTTCTATGCGGTTCGTGGCGCGGGCCGGTGTATCTCACAAGGGATCGTGGCATGGGAGCGCGGATCCAACCCACTTTGCAATGGACAGTGGCCCTGGGAGCGCGGGCCCAGTGCAGTTTACGAGGGATCGTGGCCTCGGGGGCGCGGGCTGCAGCACACTAGGGACTACTGGAGTACGCTACGCTCCCCCTTCCCTTTCCCCCTGGGTCCTCCAGCAGTGGCCTCGGGCGGTTCCGACGCCCCCCCGGGAGTGGCCCAACGGCGCCGAAGAATGCCTTTGGGGCCCCGAGTTCGGGCGCCCGGGAGGCACAGAGACGCACAGCCTCAAACCGTCTCCAGAGGCTCCTCGGACACCCAGGGAAGGCCCCGAGAGGGTTCCCTAGACACTGCCAGGAGGCAATACATGTTTTCCAAGCGCATTTTTGTACTGCCAGTACCCGCTCTGGTGCCGCTCTTCTCTCTCTGTCCCGTCTTCGCCCCTTTGTCTCTCTCGGCTGTGCCGTCGCTCAAGTCTTGGCTCGAGGATTTCCAGCGAGATCTGCGAGCCTTCAGGATTTTGCATCGCACCGCGGGGGGGAACAGATCCCTGGGCCCCTGTTTGTGTCCCCTGTCTGCAGGGTGCATTGCAGAAGGAAAGGACGAGGGGCAAGCTAAATCAGTTCTCATGCGGGGTCCTGCCGTCGGAGTAATTCTGTTTCCAGGCCGCCCAGGGTGGTATTGAACATGGTGGTCGCCCAGGGTGGTATTGAACATGGTGGTCCCGGAGGAGGAGGAGGAGGGGGAGGAGGAGGAGGAGGAGGAGCTGGAACCTCGTGCTTTAACGTGTCTGGGCCGCCCAGGGAGGGGGTGTCTGAGATGGCTGCCTCCTGCGCCTCGCTGGAGTCATGAGGTATCCAACACGGTGGCCCCGAGTTGGAGCAATGTTTCTCAGGAGGGAAAGAAACACACAGACACAATTAATCGTCGATTCCCTCCAAAATATGGGAGACCATGGGAAGTGGGGGGGGAAGACAGAAACCCAGAAAATATGATAAAATATGGGGCATCATTTTATTTGTGTGTATTTATTTGTGTGTCCTGGGGCCCCTTCAGTTTCACGCGTCCAGGCCACCCAGATGAGGCATATCTTACATGGTGGCCCTGAGCTGGAATCACGTGCTTTCATATGTGTCCAGGCCACCTAGCAGGGGGTATCTAATATGGTTGCCCCGAGCACCCAAGGAGGGTATCTAACATGTGTTCATCTGGGAACCCCCAGCATGGGGGCCCACACGAGCCAGACAGAGTCAATACATCGGCATCAGAAGTGTAGTAGCCCGACCCAATTTCTTCGGCTGGTGATGTTCCAAATTTCCCATTGGGATATCTGACATGGTGGTCCCAAGTTGGAACCACATGTTTTTCGCTTCCAGGCCACCCAGAGCGGTATCTAACATGGTTGCCTCGAGCTGGGCCCACGTGTTTTACGTGCCCAGGCCACCCAGGAGAGGACTCCGACATGGTGGTCCCGAGCTGGGACCATGGCTTCACGTGTCCAGGCCACCCAGGCCGGTATCTAACATTGCTGCCCCGAGCCTACACCTTGGGGCTCGAATCCGTTGTGTTGTACGCGTGGGGCTCGAGTCCGCTGCGTTGTACGGGTGTATCTAGGCATTGCCCTTCTCTTGGGGCTCGAATATGTGGCGTTTTACGTGTATTCCTATACTGCGAGCCTCCGGGCTCGCTCAGCGGAGTGTGCAAGATCCACGTACGATATGCAAGAACATGGAAGGATGATTGGTTGGCGTCCTTTCTTCAGCACTCTTGGCCCTGAGCCCAAATGGCTACGAAACCGCGGGCGCGTGACATGCTCAACTACACGCTCTGCTGCGCCTGCTTTCTCGCTGCATGCCACACCCAAGTGCACTGGGAACGCTCTGCCAGAAAGTGTGCACCAGGACGTTCCGGAAGACGCTTCCCGGAACGTTTTGCAGACAGTCTCACGCTCGCCAGCCCATGTTGGGCCACCCAGCATGTTAGTGTACAGGACTACGCTATCCCATATAGTGGGGTTGACGTTCTGTGATCCAGATACGCTGTCGATGCTAGCACATATATATATATATATACACATATGTATATGTATATGTTTTGCCCCTCCCTTGGGGCTCCAGTCCTCGCGTTTACATCTATCCTTATAGATTGCCCCTTTCCTGATCTCGTCTTTCCTGGCACGTTCCATGGCGCGTCCCGTGGCGCGTTCCCCTGGCGGCGCGTCCCCTGGCACGTCCTTTGGCACGTCCACTGGCACGTTCCGTGGCGCGTCGCCTGGCGCGCTGGCGCGTCTTTGGGCGCGTCCCCCGCGCCGTCCCCTGGCGTGACGCCCCCCCGGCACGCCCCCTGGCACGCGCCTGGGCGCGTTCCGCGGCGCGTCCCCTGGCTCGTCCGCTGTCGCGCTCCCTGGCATGTCGCTTGGCGCTTCCCCTGCCCGCTCTCTGGCGCGCCCCTTGCCACGTCTCCTGGCTCGTCCCTGGCGCCTCCCCTCGTGCGCCCCTGGCACATTTCGTGGCGCTTCCCTGCGCCGTGCGCCCCGTGTCGTCTCGTTCCGCTTCGGAACTGGGTCGGATCCTGGGCTCGAGCTGAGTGAGCGTGCCACACGTTCCGACTGCAACCGACCCCGGGCCAGCTACGCGCTCCGCCAGCTCGAGCTTGAGATCCAGAGCAGTTGGGTCAGGAGTCGGATGCCGAGGGCGACTCGATCCACAACGCTATAGAGCACGACGCAGTTCATCGCGGCATGACGCATCTCAGTTCAGCACGACAGAGCATAGTATAATCTCTGGCACTGAACATCACGATCGATACCTTCAGCATTGCAATTTCCCGTCGTCCAATCGGGTGTTTCGAAAACGTTGCCACGCCTCGCATTCCTAAATTCCTTTCCGGGTTCGTGGGTCGATCATGTAAGTATTTCGCCACAGGGTCGTAAGCGGCAGAGGCCGTAGGACTTTCCCGAAGGACGGCAGTGGGTGCATGTGGCGGGCTTCGGGGGAGATTTACAGCGGAGGGGCGGTTACAATTATTACGTTCAATATCTCGAAGCTAATGCAGCGTGATCTTCAGTCTGAACGCCCCACAGGGGGGCCGGCGGATCAACGATGGCGAGGTAACCGCCCTTGCTGCCGTCCAGAAGATCAAGGCGGGGAACGTCATGGGCATTTCCATGGGCAGCAGCGAGGGTGGCGGTTACGCCAACGCCGACGGGAATCTGATGGGGTGGATCAACGAGCTTTGCTACATCAGACTCGACATGAACCCGAGGGCGCCAACTGACCCGTGGTCGAAGGGGGCGCACACGGGCCTGTCCCACATGTATTTGGGCCAGCGCGGGGCGACCAAGTTGGCGCACAAGGTCTGCGAGGTGCCCGCCAACTACAAGTACCCGCACCCCGACATGTGCACTATCAAGCACGAGGACCACGCGCAGTGTCTGAAGCTCATCCAGAAGGCGATGGCCGACCCCGAGAAGGAGAAGGAGGTCACAAAGCTGTACGAGACTGTCGGCGTCTACTTGGGCTATGCGCTCGCGCAGTATTGTGAGTTCTACAAGATTGACCACGTGATGATCCTTGGCCGCGTGAGCAAGGGCAAGGGCGGAGATGTGATGCTTGACACCGCCAAGAAGGTGCTCACGGAGGAGTTCCCGGAGTTTGCGGGGATGCAGTTCCACACCGCGGACGACCACTTCAAGGCGGTGGGCCAGTGCATCGCCGCAGCGGCCTTGCCCTCCTTCAAGTAGGGCGGCGTTGCGCAAGTTGCCGCAAGGTATCGGCGCGCCTGCATGCGCTACACGCAGCGCGTTCTTCCATCGTGCTTTCTGCTCATCGTCGTTTCGCCTGCTGTCACGGCCGCTTGCCTAGGTTGCGTTCGGGCATTCCTCCGCATGCAGCGCTGGGTTTTGCCCGCGCGGCATCTTGTCATGGGAGTATCGCCAACCAGGTCTGCATCCATGCTCGCCAGGGGAGAGTGAAGTGTTCTGAATATAATCTCAGCGCGGCGTGCAGTACTCGCTGAGTGCATGCGTACAGCTTTGCTCGAGCAAGGGCTCAAGTTTTTGCTGCGGGTGCCTGGGGTAGTCTTACCGACGTTCCCGACGGGACGGCGCCAGTGTGTTTTCAAGCGATGCTCGATGCTTTGCCATCAGATATCAACACACAATTTTGTCGGCTGTAGACCGCTCAACTGAGCGCTTGATTAATTGCACACATAGAATCTACATAGAACAACATATTGGTGCTTAGAGCTTTGAGGCAGCGCAAGAGAATAACGGCATCGTCTTTATCATCAAGGATCATACCCCCATTCTCCTCCTCTTCCCTCCCCTTCTCCTATCCTCTCCGACCCCTCTTTCTGGGCCTCGCGGGTGCACCTGCGAGGTGCCCCTCCCTCCCCTGTGGGAGGGGAAACTGTCCGTTGCCGGTCCTCCAGATTTGAGGCCAGCTTTGCGCTCCAGAGCATGTTAGGCAGGCCCAGGACGAAGGCAAACCGAGGCAGAGCGCTGCCGAACGCCCTCAGAGCGTCCCAGAACGCTCTGGGACGGCCATGACGCCCGATTGCTCATCCAGTCTGGCCTGTTCTCCGCGAGCCCTGAGTTACCTCGTGCAGATGTTCTCTTCTTCCTGCCGTCGTCTCCGCATGCCAGGGGTGCAGACGGGGGGCGGGGGCTGGCCCGGGGGGGGGGGAGCGCCGAATCCCCCAACCGCCCGCTCCCCCCCGATACCATCGTTGCATTTTTCGCGCATCGGAGTGCTCTCGGAGATACCAGGCTGCATGCTGTGTTGCTCTTGGGGAGTCCGCAAGTTGCAGCTGCCGTGGCGCTGTTTTCGAGGTGGCCCCTTCGAGGGCTGTTCGCGGGCGCAGCGCGCGGCGCGCGCGGCGCCCAATCGCGCCCGGCGCGGTGCGTGAATCAGCCGACCGCGCCCGTCGGATCGCCCGGAAATTATTTCCGGCTTCTGAACGTTTCAGGAAACTCTCCCGTTTTTTGGTGCAAGCGGTTCTGGAAATCTTCAAAAAAGGAGCCCCGAAATTATCAAACAACAGTTTTAAAGGGTGGAATGCGCCCACCGCGCAGGACATCCGAATCATTCTGAAATCTGGAGTCGTTCAAAGTGTATTCTGGATTTTTTCAAAATCGATCCCGGAATTTCTTTAAATCGTTCCTGGTATTTTTCAAAAAGTAGGCCGGACATGTTCAAAAACGTTCCCAGGGCTTTTCACCCCCCCGAGAATTGTCCAGAGTTGCGCGTGATCTGCCATACCAGCTGTTTGGAAATCCGCCGAGGCGCGCGGTGCGCGGCGGCGGGCGATGGGACGGTGCGCCACCGTCCCCCCCGCACTCGGCAACGAGAAGGGGGACCAGCAAGTGCCAAATAGCCCCCATACTGGCGACCACTCGATTGCGAATTGGTGATCGACCAGCGGCGCCAACCAGAGTAGACAACATTCGTCGCAAATGCACCCGCGCGAAGGCTGGTAGAACGCCCGGAATCCCCGGAACGTATCGATAACACGTTGTGTCTATATGTTGTTATCGTCCTAGATCGCGGGCCCGTGTGCGCCAGCCCGCCCAGGGACGTGCGGGGTCCCCATCGGGGGTCCCACCCACGATTTGTCGGCGATGCGCCGTCGATGCCCTTCGATATCGACTCCGGCCAGCCCTATGCGACTCGACCCCCATATGCCCACGATCCGCATGCGGCCCGACGCCTGCCTGGCGTCGCCACGCATCCGAGCACAGCCGCTCTGATTCGACCCCGATGCCGTGCCGATGCGGCTTTCGGTGCGACGCACACGGCGATGCGACCCGGTATCCCGATTTGTTTGGTGTTGGCTGTTCCTGCCCGCTCGGTTCCCGTCAACACGCCCCCCCTAGATGATGAAGTGAACGCACCCTGGCAGATGGAGTGGGCCCAGCTGAACTGAAGCAGCTTCCAGCATGCCGAACCACTGGAAGGAGAGACCCACGCTGCCCCCCCGTCCTCCTCCTCCTCCTCCTCCTCCTCCTCCTCCGCCTCCGCCTCCTCCTCCTCCTCCTCTTCCCGCTCCTCCTCCTCCTCCTCCTCCTTCTCCTCCTGCTCCTGCTCCTCTTCCTCCTCCTGCTCCTCCTCCTCCTCCTCCTCCTCCTCCCTCCTCCCCCCCCTTCCGCCATTCCGAGGCGGGGGCGGCGTCGGTGCAGCGCCCGTGCGCGCGCCCCCGCAAGACCCGAGGACGGTGCGCCGCGGGGGGCACGGAGGAGGAGAGGGAAGCGCGCTGGGCGCCCAGCTCGGGGGCAATGTCGGGGGGCATGGGCTCAGAGCGGGGGGGCTGTTTGTCTTCATTGGGAGGGATTATTTGTAGTGTTCCCGTGGCTTTCGGATGTTTTCGTCCGGTCTCAGCGGTCTTCCCCCCTCCTCCTTCTCCTCCTCCTCCTTTCCTCCTCCTCCTCCTCCTCCCTCCTCCTCCTCCTCCTCCTCCTCCTCCTCCTCCTCCCTCCTCCTCCTCCTCCTCCTCCTCCTCCTCCTCCTCCTCCTCCTCCTCCTCCTCCTCCTCTTGCAGCTCTCCATGCGCTGCGCCTCGTCGAGGGCGTTTCTGGGGGTGGCCGGATTGTCCCGCGCGGCCGCCAGTGACCCGAGGTATGACCCGAAAAGCAGAGTCTGCTTTTCGGGCTAGCAGACAACGAGGATCGGCGGTGGGCTCGGGGGGCGGGGACGCAGGGGCCCCAATCGCCCATTCATCGGCGATGGGGGCCTGGTAATTCGCCCTCCCCGCCCAGGAACGTGCGGATTCGCTATCGGGGACCTAGTGCCGATCTATCGGCGATGTATCGCCGATTCTAGCTCGATGCTTTCCCCCCTTAGCTGGTCTCCCTCTAACTGACGTTCCCCTTCAGATTGGCCCCTCGCTGGACGTGGAGGGAAGCGCGCTGGGTGCCTCTCCCCAGTCGACGTGCTGGGATTCTGCTCGCTTAATCTAGGTAGGCCGAGGCAGATCCAGATAGATCGAGGTACGACCAGATGCATGGAGGGACACCCAGATCTATGCAGGTAAGCCTCGAGCCAAACACGTGGATGCTCCTGCGCGAGTCGAGGAACAGCACAGGCCTCAGGAGGGAACGAGAGGCATACACAAGCATCAACGTTGATTCCGAGGGGAGCATGGAGCATGGGAAACTGAGGGACATGGATGGGGAAGAGGAGCAGCCGGGCGATCAGAAGAAATGCAGGACAAATCCTGGAGTCCGCTTCGACTTCTGTGTGTCTCCCCGCGCCCCTCGGGAGCCCCCGGGTCGCCTGAGCCCCGTGCAGGCCGCGCGCGGGAGGCCCCCCCTCGCCGGGGTGAGGCGCCTCGGAGGCGGGCCCGCGCGGGAGGCCCCTCGCCGGGGAGGCGCCTCTCAGGCCGGCCAGTGGCCGAGGAGGGGGAGGGAGGCCTCGCGGCTCGGGCCCCCTCCGCCCCCCCCCCCCCCCTGTCGGCTCCTCGCCCTTCTGCCGTTTGGACACGCTTCAACGCCACGTCGCCCAGGGCCCAGGGCTGGGCCACAGGGGCACCTTCTGATAGATGTGAAGCGCGGCCCCAGACCCAGACGCCCGACGGCTCGTCGACGGGGGCCGTTCTCTCTCGCGCGGTCGCGCCAGGCTTCAATTGAGCAGCGCGCGCGGCCCGCGCAGAGGCGTGCGCGGCGAGGGGCACGGGGCGGGGCCAGCAGGGCGGCAAAAACCCGCGGGCCGGGCCAGGGGGGGCCGGGAGCCGCGCGGCGCCTCGGAGGCCTCGGCGCTCGCGGGGGCACCAAGAGCAGCGCGGCGAGCCGGCGGCAGACACGTCGGCGTCAGCCTCGAGCTGCCGAGGGCCGCAAGGGCGGAGCCGCCGCGCAGAGCGGCGGCCGCCCTTGCGGCCGCGCGCGGCCCCAGCCGTGGAAGCGCCCCGCGTGGAGAAGGTATGGTCTCGGCCCGAAGGACGCGCCGTGGCCTCCTGGACCGCCTCGACATCGGCCGTCTTCCGCACGCGGCCTCCAGAACTGCGCGCGCTGGCCCGCAGGTGCGGGCACGGAGCGACATGCGCGGCAGACCAAGGTCGGCGGCGTCGACCCGCGCGGCGAGCGACGCGCTGGCAGCTGAGCCGAGGGAGGCCCCCTTGCAAGACGACGACGCGCGGGGGTGTTTTTGGTCGCGGTGGCTGCCAAAGGCACAGACAGCGGAAGGGCACGAGCGCGGCGGTGGGCCAGGGCGAGCACGTCGGGGATTTGGAATGCACAAGGAGCTTCCCATTCAAGCCACAGATGGCGAGAAGAAGCCGTCGATCGGCGGTCAGTGATCGTTTGCTGTTGGGCGCCATGGCATGGCGCGCGATGCCGAGGACACGCGGCTGCGCGACGCGCGCCCGCGCCTCGGCACACAAATTGCTGCAAGGGCTGCACGCGCGGAGCGCTTGAAACCTGCCGCGGGATTGCGCGGACGAGGTGCCGCCCGCTGTCTTTGCTTGCGCGGCCGCCCTGGCTCCCGGCGCGGCCTGCGGCCGTCGGCCGTCGGCGGCGCCGCGCTTCGACGGGGGCCGCGCGGTCGGGGGCCTGCTCCTGCGCGGTTGCAGCCCGCCTGCCCGCGGAGGCGGACCGGGACTGCCAGCTGGGCGGCGGGGCGCCACGCCCTGGACACCTGCTCGTGCGGGCAGGCCCGCGCGGCGCAGCTCGACACGACGGTTACGCACAGGCTTGCTCGCTCGCTCGGGCCGCGTGGCGCAGCTCGACCCGATGTTTACGCACAGGCTCGCTGGCGCGGCCCGCGTGGCGCAGCTCGACCCGATGGTTCGGCTTGGCCTGCACGGCCCGCGTGCCGCAGCTCCACCCGGGGAACCGAGCTGCGCCTGCTCTGGCACATCCGCGGTTCCCGATGCCGTTGGCAGGCTGTCGACTAGACGTAAGAGTGATTTTTCGCCGGAGTGACCTCTGGTGCGGGCCCAAGGGGGTCCCCCGATCGCCGAACGTGAGGCGGCAGTGGCGTCTTGCGCGCTTGTGTTTTGCCCCCCGCGGCCCCCAAAAGGCCGCGCACCAAAAGTCACTCTTACCCGGGGTCACTCTTGCGTGTAGTCGAGACTGAGCCAGGTCCCCCATTCTGTCGGTAGCAAATCATGAAAGCCTAGTGTATTTTGGTAGTTTCGTGTTTAGAGTGCACTAGCGTCGACTAGCGTCTGATAATCGATCAGATGGTGCCGATTTTAGTGTCTCGATGAGTGTCGATTTAGCGCCGATCATCGTCGATCCGCAAGAGACAGCGGAATGGTATGGAGGGCTCCCACGAGTTGCCGCCGAACATTCAGTTTGCAGGTGCGCGCGGATGCCCGGCGGGTCGTCTCAGCCATCATTGCGGAGAGCACGAGGTCGCCAACGCGGAGGCGCTCGTTCAGTCGTGCCGCGCGGACGCGCCGGGCGTTGGGCCACTCCTTGTAGAAGGCCATTTTTGGTGGATCGGAGCGTGCGGCTCTGGTGCCGACGGCGTGAGACCGGCCTGCTGCGACGGTTTGCGAGATGAGGTTGAGTCGCGTACAGTTGGGGCCCGGAAGAAGGGAACCCTCTTCGTTGGGGAGGGGCTCCGCGCTCCTTAAGTGTTTCGCAGCTTGCCTCAGAATCGAATGTTAACTTATAGAAAAGAGGGGCCTCGTTCCTTATTTAGGGTTCCTTGGGTCAACGCCCCGACTGTAGGTCGCCAAGTGAAAAACGTGCAAAGGGGCAGCTGGTGTCAGCGTGGACGCCCAACTGTGCAAGTGCTTCCAGAGGCCGGACGTAGCGCGCCCAAGCCGCGCATGCTTTCATGGAGTCCGGGGGGTCTGTCATGAAAACCGACCCGGCCTGGGGCGGCGGGGGGGGGGGGGGCAAGGAATGGCGAGGAGGGAAAGGTCTTCTCCCTCCTCCTCCCTCCCCATCGTCCCTGCGCCTCGTCTCCTCGTCCTTCCCCCCCCTACCTCCCAATCTCCCCCGTCGTTCTCTTCCCACGCCCCTCCTCGTTTTTCTCGTGCGTCTTCTTCCTCCCCCCGCCCCCTCTCTTCACCGTGTCTCCTCATCCCCTTTATCCCGCTCGTTCTGCAGCCCATCTCCCCCCCACCCACATCCTTCCCATCGTTTTGCTCGCCCTGCCCCTACTTTTCCTTCGCCAGCCGCCACCGCAGCCCAGAGGATTCATCCGCACTGGCACATCGCCGGTGCCCACAATGATCTAGACGTTGGGGAGTACGTCGTCCTTGCCCGCTTCTCCGCCTGAGCCCGCGGTGGAGCCGAGACAAGGAATGGGAGATGGAGGAGGGAGAGCAGCAGAACAGGTAAGGGGGGAGGAGGTGGAGGAGTGGTTGGAGGGCGCAATGGGAGCAATGCAGAGAGCGTGCAAGTGAATCACGAGCACACCTCGAACTACGGAAAACGGAAACCGACCACTTTGGGACGAAAGTGGTCGGTTTAGCTCTGAGAGAAGAGAAGGAAGGCTCAAACCACCCCCCTTTACGCATTGAGCTCGGGCTCCTGCGGGGGAGCCGCAGGGACCTCGAGCTCGGAGAAGACGAGCGGGCCGAGGGGCACGCCCGTCTTGGGGTGCAGGCCCCGACGAGCCTGCTCGAGCATCGCCGTGATGGCTCCGTCCCCCCCACTCCCCGCTCCCGCCGACCCCGTCCCCGACCTCTTGCACGTGCGAGACAGGCCGACCGACAGCCTATTGGGGCGCACCGTGTGCGCCCCGCACTTCACACGAATCAGCACACGATCTAGGGCCTGGACCTGGTGTCCTGGCCCGACCTCCTAGGGATCGCAAGCCCTGGACGCCAGCGACTTCAGCGACGAGGTAGTCGAGGCCTGCCTCCAGCAGGTTCGACAACGAATCGCGCCGCCCGAGAAGGCCACGAAATCGTGATCGGTCGGTCGCCGAGGCCGTCGGGGCCGAATCGCGGCCTTCGGAGGCGCTCGGAGGAACGGGGTGGAGAGGTGGGCCACACGATCGGCCGCCCAGGCCAGACACCGCATCGTGTCCTGGGCCCGAAGCAGAGAAAATTTGTGGGTCTTGACCACGGAGGTGGACCCAAGAAGATCGGCCGCAGCAATCTTGGCGAAAACATCCGCCCACATGTTTCCGAAACAGTTTTCCAGGGGTCCTGGGACGCCACACAAGCATCAAACCCCTCAATGACCGTGCGATGGGCCTTCGTCCAGACAACAACAGGCCTGACAGGGTCGTTCCTATACAGCTCATGCATGCTCCGCCAGATGGCCGCGTGAGGCGCCCTGGCAGACGCATGACGACCCTCCCAGGCATTCCCCTCGACCTGCAGCTGCAAATGATCGCTCACGTACGTGGTAGGCCTTTGGGCCCTTTGCAGGGCCTTGAAACCAGCCGCCCGCTCGGCCCTGGGCACCGTCTGAATGGGGCCCCCGACGCTCCCGAACACAGCTTTGTACGGCCACAGGTCGGGAGTCAAGGCCACGATGGCCCATCCGCAGCGCCTCTCCTCAGGGAAATCACTTTCAAGACACGATCCGTCACCATACAGCTTCGACGGCCATGGCAGTCCGACCGCTCCCCACTCGCGCTCGGGCTGAGCGCGTGCAGGCAGAGGCCTGACAGCAGGCCTCAGGGGCAGCGCGTAGAGCACGTCCAATGCCGAGAAATCCTGCACCTGGCCCCCGTCCTGCCACGGGGCTGCCTCCAGGATGTCCTTCCTCATCCTGGCTACGTTCTCAGGGCACGGCTCCGTCTCCTCATGCTCCTGCTGCTGGTGCAAGACCTTGCAACCGATGAGCTCGTGCGCCATGTTCGCGCTGGCGTCACCGCAGAACTCGCACGTGCGGTCGTCCGTGTAGCCCGCCGCCTTGCGGCGCATTGGGGACCAAAAGCCGTTGGACTGCAGCTTGGCCAGGGCCCCTCTGTGGCCAGGCGCCAAGGGGGCGCGGCCCAGACGAAGCCCACGTAGCCACACGTGCTGCCGCCTGCCTTCGCCATCGGCGGGATGCGCCTTAGGGAGCTGGTCGAGGATGCGGTGGCTCTGCCAGCGGTCCAGGCTGCGATGCAGGAAGAACAGCACCTCGCTCGGGCTATTCTGCAGCCAGCTGATGTGCAACCCCTCGTCGTCGACCAGGATGGTGGAGCTCGCCATGTTCCAGTTGACCCTCCTGAGCGTTAGCAACAGCGCCGACAGCGGGCCCTGCGCACTGGCCCAGGTGACGCGAGTCTCACGGCCATCCCAGGCATCTCGCAGGCTCATCCAGGCCCGTTGCAGACGGGAGAGCGTCACGCGCCCGTCCCAGACCCAAGCGGCGTATTGCCCCACACTATTGCAGGCGGCGTGAAAAATAGGGTCGAAGTTCCACATCTGGGCCGCCAGGTACAGCGTCAGGGATCCCGACCCCCCGTAGCCGCTGAAGACGCCAGCCATGTTCCTCATCTGCTGCAGCTCCGCGTCGCTGATGCCGCCGACCGTGGCAACATGCCCCACTGAGGGCAGGGCGCCCGTGGCCCACAGACGAGCCGCACGCTGTCGCCCAGCGCCACGCTGCAACGCACGCACACTGGCCTTCTTGCCATGCATCAGCCTCAGACGGTCCTTCTGCACGGTTTTGGCGGCCGCTGCCCCTGACAGATCATGCCCGAGGTACCGCATGTGCCGATTGCCAGTGATCTTCAGCAGACTGGCAGACTTCCTGAAGTGGTAGTTGGCGCGCTTGGTGGTCGTGAGGTGACCCGACTTGCCCATCTGCAGCAGAAGTCCCAGGGGCCGAACAGCCTTGCAGAAAGCACGGGTAGCAATCGCCATCTCACGAACTCCACGCGGATCGCTGCCAATCCAGCACAACGCCGCATCGTCCACCAAGTCCCTAGGTTGGACCTGAGGGGCGACCGACATCGTCTGGCAAATACTTCTAGTCAGCGACACCATCAACATAGTCGTAGCGTGGGTGCAACCCGCCAAGATGCCCTGACAGGCCTTACGCGCCATTGAGTACGACGAATACGAATACACAGAACGTAGCTGCTGGTACATCTGCACAAGCATGAAGGCCATTCGCATGGGATACCCACTGGCCCTGCACTCCAACAGGGTGGCCTCGTGCCTGACCAGCCCGTAGCACTTGAGCATGTCCAGCAACGCTATGATGGCATTGTCATCGCACAGGGATGCCATCTCCTTGGTGAGGGCCAAGCCAAAGGCCGCGTCACTCGACGACTTGCCACCAGTGTGACCCCACACCTCGGGCAACGCATGAGCCTGCTCCCACGCTGCCGAGACAGGCCTCCTGGCCCGCCCCCAGATCCTGACCAGCGTGTTCATCAGCACGATCAGGCGCTCCCCACCACTCGGCTTAGGGAGCCGCGCGAGTTTGGAGATGCGTCTCCCGTCTGGCCACGCCAGGAGAGACTCGCACTGCTCGAAGAGGCGCGCCATGGCCGTCAGCGCCCCGATGGAGAGGTGCTCCATGGCCCTGGGCGCGACGTTGATCTGCCCAATGCCTGTCTGCCAAGAGAAACAACGAATGGCCTTGAGCACGTCATCAGCCCCAAGCCGTGGCAGCTGCTCCCAGGTGTCAGCACCCGCAGGTCGGCGGACCACGCCGTCGCCATGCCGCGCCCAGAAACTGTCCCAGAACTCCAGCTTGCGGTCGGCCAGCACGTGCCCGCGCTGCAGCCCATTGCCCCCGTCCAACAATCTCCTGGAGCGCCCTCGGCTTCAGGAAGCGGTGCTTCCCCTTTGCGCCAGACACGAAAGCCGTCTGCGCCCACTGCTTCCAGCTCAGCGCCGCCGCCTTCTCATGCCTGGCCTCCTCAGCTTGGGGAACGCTGAGGATGCGTGCTCGCTCTGCGCCATGGCCAGCAAGCCGCGCGAGAAGAAGCCGACAGCCTCGGAGTCGAGGTGCGGCCAGACGCCCTTCCTGCGCCAGATCCTCACGAAGAAGTTCTCGCACTCCAGCAGGTGGCTCGCCGCCTTGGCGTGCAAGCTGGCCCACGAGAGCTCCTTGCCTGCGACCCGCGAGGACTGGCGCTGCTCGCGTCCAGCCTGCGAACCAAGCCTGAGCACGAAGCCATGCGACGCAACTCGCACTCGGCGCAGGTGACGGGCCCAGCGCGCTGCCAGCGCCCACGCCTGGGTGGTAGCTGACCTCCTGCTCCGAGCACCCTTCACCACAGGCTGGAAGCTCACCAGCTCGAAGGACGGGGGCCCTGGCACCGTGGAAAAATCCGCTGCCTCGTTCACGAGGTCGTAGCGGCCCTGCAGCTCGTACTCAATGCCACTCAGCACGACGTCCCAGGCTCCGGTGATGCCCTCGCTGTCAGTCGCGTACTGGACGACCACCATGATCGGATCCCAATCAGGGGGAGGCCTCGCACACCCAGTTGCAGGCGGCCTGCGAATACCACGAGGCTCGACAAGCCTCCTGACCTTAGCGTCAAAGGCCTTCGCGGTGAACTCCATGGTCACGGGCAGGTGCGGCCACGTCTCCGCGTCCACCACCACAGGTGGCCGAAGGCGAGGTAGAAGACGGCAGGAAACCATGAACATGTCGATGGTGCGGCCAGGAAGGCTCTGCACGCATGTGGGCTCCCTCGGCGCCAGCACCACCCCGTTGGCCGACTGCAGCCAGGACGACGGGCCCAGCTCGCTCACCTCCATGTTGAAGTCGCCACCGACGACCCAAGGGACGCCCATCGCCTCCAGCGACCTGACGTACTGGTACAGCTTGTACAACATGGCCAGGTTCTCGGGCGACAGCTGCGCGTCCACGATGAAATAGCACGACAGCATGACGAAGCCGCCCTTCACACCCGCGTGGATGTGGGCCGCCATCATCCTGCCCTCCTCGAGCACGTGGCTGTCGAGGCCAGGCGGAGGAGTGGTTGGAGGGCGAGGACAAGGAGGAGGGAGTTAGGAGATGGGAGGACGGAGGGAGGGGCGGAGAAAGGAAAGAAGGACAGAATTTGGAAGAGGGGGGAGGAAGGTTGCCATGAGGAAAGAGCACCAGTGGATGCCCTCTGATTGAAAGGGGGGGGACCCCCCTTCAGGGGGGGGGTGTTTTCGGGCCAGACGAGAGGGGGGAACAGGGAAGGGGGGGTCATGAAATTAGCTGCATGTAGCTGGTTTCGGCCCCACCGAGGGGTCCATTCCTTGATACGTGGCCGCCTCCGGCGCCGGGAGGCGCCGGGAAACTCAGCTACGTGAGCTGATTCTCAAACCCCCCCTTTGCTATCCCCCCCCCCGTTCGCCCGGCCCGATTGTTTCACGGACCCCCCTCCCCCCCTTCAAAAGGGGGGACGCGGAGGTTTCGGACCCCTCCCCACCCACTCCCCCCCATTGCGCTAGAGAGGAGGGGTTGGTCGACCCCTCCCCCCACCCTTTTTGGAGGGGCCTGCGTCTGTCGCAGTACGATGGAGACGAAGAACGTAATATAGAGGGTGAGGGATGTGTTTCAGTAACGGCTCTGAGGATACACAGCATCACGTAAAAATAAGCCAGGGACCACGGACAGAGCACTAATCACATGGGGACCAGGAGAGAGATGAGGGCCCCCCCCGTTCGGAGGCCACGACGATGGGGGAGGGCACGCCTTCCTGGTCTCTCGTTTCCATGGGTTTACACTCGTCGTCACGGCTGGAAACAGGGTGGGGCTGTAATGAGTCGGCCTAGAATTAGAGTTTTGGAGTCATGGTCATAGGGTTGAATTGTTAGTGCTGCAGTTTGGTTGCTCAGGTGAGTCTTTTCGGGTGTGCGGCTCAGGGCTCGAATGTTAGGGTTGGGGTGTCAGGGTTGGGGTTTGAGTTTTAGGGTTGAGGTGGTAGAATTCGAGTGTGAGAGGTAGGGTTATAATGTAAGTGTTAGGATGTTGCGGTGAGGGTTTGGGTGGTAGGGTCAGGGGTAGCAGGCTAGGGCTTGGGTGTCAGAGTTTGGTTGCTCGGTTCGGGTGTCAGGGATCATTTGTGAGGGTGTGTTGTTTGGGTTCGGATCAGGGTGTTCGGGCTGGGACGGTAGGGTTGCGGGTAGGGTGTCAGGGCAGGGGTGTTTGGGTGAGTGTGTTGGCGCTGGGGTGTTACATTGTTAGTGTGAGGGGCTCGGTGACAGGGCTGGGGTGTGAAAGTGAGGGTGCCAGGGGTAGGTCGTTACGGTTAGGTTATCAGGGATATACAAAAACAGCTGCGCGTCATACCATTATCAGTATACATGTCATTTAGTATGCAACGATCCTACGTTCAGCCGGTGTGCACCGCGTGCCGTTTGTTGCAGGGATCGCCAAAAGGGGCGCGGCCCAGGTCGGTTCGGGGCCAGTCTGGGACCGACCACAGCGGGGCGAACTGGTCATACAGTAAAAGGGTGAGAGACTTACAGGCCGCAGGGTGTTTGGGTGTCTCACTTAGGGCGCCATGGATAGGGCCCGCGTTCACCAAGTGCTTGCGCGGATTATTGTTCCCGCGTGAAGTTTCCCCGCTAATATCGATATATCTTCTGATGGCGTCAATCCGGTCTTGCATCCTCTGCGCCTTCGAGTGCATCTGGGCCGTCTCGGGGCGATCTTGGGGCGTGCCTGGGTCCTGTCTGTATCCCTCCCCATAAACGACCTCCTCAACACTCTGAACGCGCCAGCACGATCTGATTCATCTGTTCCTTGACGCTTCCTGCGGCGACGAAGATGGTGAAACGGTGAAGACGCGGATGTGGATGCCGCTGCTGGTGGCTACGGCGTGCTTGGGAACGCTTGGGGGGCGATCGGGACGTGTGAGGACGCCTGAGAAAATCTAGGAGACCTGGAGCAGCCTGGGGAGCGCTTGGGTCCAAAGTCGTAGTCCGCGAAGGTTGCCCGATACGCTTCGATTTGTTATGTGTTTGCGATCGGCGTATTATTGTGTTTGCCTTTCGTGTCCACGCGCTCTTCGGGGCCAAGGGGAAGGCCGTCGTTCAAGATCAGATGGTGTGCGCCTGATGGTATTGTTTGGCGTGCGATCGTGAGGCTTGGGTCGGTTCTAAAATCAGCAGGTGTGCAGCGAATGGCATTGTGTTACGTAGCGTGGTGAGTGTTGGGTCGCTGTTTGCAGGGGGTCGTGGGGTCGTGAGGGTGGGGGATAATAGAAGACGATGTTGGGATCATCCCGGCGGCACGATCCGTGCGCGGGCGCACGGATTGTGAAGGTTCGGAAGAGCCGATGTGCACGGCACGGCGTCTTTTGCATAGGATCGCGGGGGGGTGGGGTGGGTGGGAGGGGGGGGGGCGAAATCGGGATATGCACTGTCCGTGTGCGGGCACAGGGCTCGTATAGGTTGGGCAACTGACGATTCGAACATGTGCACGCCTTATAGCCTATGGTTGTAAATGTAGATGGTGCCGATTTTGCGACCACCGGATGTGCACCGCGCCTTTTCTTTGCAGGGGGTCGCAAAAGGGTCGCGTCCCAGGTCGGTTTGGAACCAGTCGGGAATCGACTAAAGACGGGTGAAATGGTTATGTATGAGGATGTGCCGTCTTATCGCGCCAATGTTTTCCTGCATCTTCTGCACTGTCGGAGCACAGCTGGGCTGTCTTGTGGCGATGTTGGGGCGTGCGTGGGGCCTTGATCCATCCCTTCCCATGATATCGACCCTTTCAACATTTGAACGCGTCAGCGCGAAAGGATTCACATACTCCTTGCAGGCTCTTGCTGCGACGAGGGCTGTCAAGATGAGGATGTGGTTGTTGCTGTTGGGCGACGGCGAGTTTGGGAGCGTTTGAGGGGCGATCGGGGCATGTGGGAGCGTTTTGGGGCGTGCGTTTGGGAACGTGTGGAAGACTTGCTGGTTCGTTGCGAAGACCCGCCGATGCCCACCAACATGTATGTTGTTGCAATGAGTCGTGAGAATTGGACAGGTGTGAAGTAAACCGTATGTGAACCTGATTGTTTTACATATAAAAGCCATACGATGGTGAATATTGGGCCGTTGTGAAGATCCGCCGACGTTCACCATATAGTGTTTTTTTCGACGGTGGCCGCGAGGGCTGGACGGGTTTGAAAATCAGCAGGTGCACGCCCGATTGAAAGTTCTGTATAGGATGGTGAGTGTTCGGTCGATGGGAATATCAGGTTGATGTCCATGAATTGTGTTTTGGTTGGTTGCAATTAATGGCGAGAGCCAGAAGTTCAGAGAGATCGATGGCGACGGTCAGCCGATGTGCGCCGCGTGGCGTCGTTTCTGGGGGGCAAGGGACCGGGGGCTGGATCGGGACCCTGGGCCAGTCTGGGGCCGTTTCTTTATCAGGGAGCCCGGGTGTTATGATTATTAGGCTTCTAGCGTTTTATGATTGCAAAGTTTCATGAATGAGTACGTTGGGGGCATTGTATAAGGAATGCGCCCAGGAGGCCTCAAACCCGGGAGGGTTCCTTACGTGACGAGGGCGGCGGTGATATCCATGATCCGCGTTTAATGTGCGTGCGAATGCCGCGTTTGAAGTGCCTGAGGATTTCGGACAGAGAATCACACATGTGTTTTGTCGCGCCCGCTCTGGAATCTCCGAGTGGATCGCACCAGACTGGGCAGGCACCAATTTGTTTCCTGCCCAGTCCCTTTTTGTTCCATCTCTCTCTCTGTCTCTTGTTTTCTCATGTTCCATTCCTCTGACTCTCTTTCTCAATATCTTTCTATATATCTTCTTTCTACCTCTGTCTCTCTCTCTGACAGCGCGCACAAGGTTGTGTCGTGAAGCCCGTGGCCTTATAAGAAGGCGGCGGGGGGCTTCTAGGTAGCAGGGAGCTTCTAAGATGGCAGGGGGCTCCAGCTTCCAGGAGTCCTTCACAGAAGCTTCTGGGCCCCTCCAAGAAGGCCCCCCTGCCTCAGCCTCCCCCTCCGCCAAAACGGGTTGCGCTGCTGAGCGCATCCGCCCCTTCGCTGTTAGCGGCGGTGGGGCGGTCTGGGGTGGTCCGGGGCGAGCAGGTGTAACAGGGCGTGTTCTTCTGAACCTTTCTTGTCGGATCCAAAGTGCTGCGCGTTGATCCGCCCGCCCTTATCCAGCTCTCGCTGGACGAGCCGGAGGTGGCCCAGAAATGCGTCGAAGTCGCGCCGAATGGAGACCGAAACGGCCCAGCAGGAGGCCGACACATTGCTCCAAGGCATTGCCCCACAGTGCTCGAGAGACCCCCCGAGTATGTCTCGGCGGCGAGCCTGGGGGGGAATGCAGAGGTGGCGGGCCTTCTCAAAATGCTCGGAAGGCCTCGGGCCTTCTGTGAAGTTGTCTAAGCTGTGTCCGAAGAGGCAGAACACTTCTGAGAAGGCGCGAGGGCTTCCGAGAAGCCCCGCCACCTTCTGAGAAGGCCCGCCCCCTCTCACTTCCCCCCAGGCTCGCCGCCGAATGCCAAAGAGGGACCAAAACGGGCCCGAGGCGGCTCTTGAGGGCCTTCAAACGGCCCAGACGCAAGCATGTGCCCGGCTCGAGGCGTATGGTGAGGGCATTGGAGAAGGAATCATTGTACCCGTAGCACCCCGCAGATAGGAGTGAGGGGGCGGTGGGGACGTCGGCAGTTTCGTCGGCAGTTTGCGAGACTCTGGCGAAGCCCGCCGCAGGCGCCACAGTTTTACAACTCATACAAAGAGCCCGCCGCAGGCGCCGATGTTTCGTTAAACCAATGTGGGTAGGTCGTGGGTGGGTCGCAAATGGGTCGCGGGTGGGTCGCGGGTGGGTCGTTGTTGGGTCGCGGGTGGGTCGCGGGTGTAGAGGGCAGAAAGTTCCCCCCGTTATAATCACCCCGACAAGCGAAGCCGTTTAGTAAACCCACAGAGGAAATAATCAAACAGGGCAGGGCTGTTTTGTAAACGCCCAGGGCCGCTTAGTAAACGTCAATTGTCCAGTCCAGGTGGTTTCTCCTCCCTTGAGGGTGGGTCGCGGGGTGCGTCGCGGGTGGGTCGCGGGGTGGGTCGCAGGTGGGTCGCGGATGGGTCGCGGATGGGTCGCAAGATGGGTCGCGGGTGGCTCGCGGGGTGGGTCGCGGGTGGGTCGCGGGTGGGTCGCGGGTGGGTTGCAGGGTGGGTCGCGGGCTGGGTTGCGGGTGGGTCGCGGGGTGGGTCGCGGGGTGGGTGGCGGGGTGGGTCGCGGGGTGGGTCGCGGGGTGGGTCGCGGGTGGGTCGCGGGTGGGACAACGATAAGAATGGACAACAACAACAACAACAACAACAACATAACAACAAGAGCAACAACATCAACAACAATAACAACAATACCAGCACCAACCAATTTTAGATTGTTCGCTCTTATCTGCTCGAGTGTCCGTTGACGCGTAGTTCCCCCCAACCCTCGATACCCGCCCTCTATGTCTTCGATCGTACCCCTGTTTGGGGGGTATACCTTACTTCCCTGCAGGCCGGGCCTGGCAAGCGGCGGGGCGGCCGCGGACCGTCGGCCAGCGGCAGCGCTGATCGGCGGCAACCCGACCCCAAGGGGGACGGACAGGGGACTGACCACGACGACGACGTCGTCGACGACGACAATGGCGACGACGACGACGACGAGCGAAAGCGAGAGCGAGAGAGAGAGAGAACGACAGCCGGGCCACGAAAGGCACGAAGTAGGCCACGAAGGGCGACAGCGGGGACATGAAGGGAATGCGTGTGAGGCCACGAGGAGCGCGAGCGATCGGGGGGCACGAAGGGCAGATAATAGGGCCACGGAGGGCAACGACGGGGCCACTGAGGGCAGCAACGGGGCCACGTAGGACAGCGAGGGGGCCACAAAAGGGCGACAGCGGGGCCACGAAGGGCATGCGCATGGGGCCACGACGGGCGCAAACGAGCAGGGGCCATGAAGAGCATGCGTATATTGGGACGCGGAGGGCAAGGACGGGTCCATTGAGGGCAGCAACGGGGCCGCGAAGGGCACGAAGGGGGCCACGAAGGGCGACAGTGGGGCCACGAAGTGCATGCATACGACGAACGGCATGCACATATGAGACCACGAAGGGCACCGACGGGGCCACGACGGGCTGCAACGGGGCCACGAAGGGTAGCGAGGGGGCCACGAAAGGCTGCACCGGGGCCACGAAAGGCATCGAGGGGGCCACGAGGGGCTGCACCGGGCCACGAAGGGCAGCGAGGCGGCCACGAAAGGTTGCAACGGAACCACGACGGGCAGCAAGGGGGCCACGAAGGGCTGCAACGGGGCCACGAAGCGCAGCGAGGGGGTCACGAAGGGCTGCAACGGGGCCACGAAGGGCAGCGAGGGGGCCACGAAGGGTTGCAAAGGGGCCACGAAGGGCAGCGAGAGGGCCACGAGGGGCAGCAACGTGGCCACGAAGGGCTGCAAGGGGGCCACGAAGGGCTGCAACGGGGGCCACGAAGGGCAGCGAGGGGGCAACGAAGGGCTGCACCCGACTCTTGAATAACGTGTGAGAGAGTCATAGGCTTGAGCGCGATTCCTGAGCGCCTGAGTGTCGGGAGCGCGGCGCTTGAATACATTGCGGGAAATTCCAACGCAAGAGCGCTATCATTGAGTAAATTGCAAGCGAGTCTCCAACGAGAGCGCGATTCCAGAGCGCCGATAGAGCGCTTCCTGAAACAATTGTCAGGAAGCCCCACGCGAGAGCGCGATTCCTGAATACAATGCGAGGAAGTCTCAGGCGGGAGCGGGGGTCCTAATTAAATTGCGAGGACATCCTGAGCGGGAGCCGTTGTTGTTGTAACCCGGGGGCCAGGGGCACATTTTGATCCTCAAGACTTTCCCTGATAAAAAACAGGATGCGAAAGCCGGGAGGGGCACTTCAATTAGAAAAACCGTATGCACCGGTGGCGGGATCAACAATAATAGTTTTCCAGATAGTAGAGTTCAACAGCCACAACAACAATCAGTTTACCCCCATGCGCGATGATTCCACACGAAGCATGAAACCATCATGATAACCATCCACATCACGGGAGACTCTTGTTCTATAGCGGGGTCCGTTGTTTCCATTTTTTCTGTTCTCCCGCCCAATGACGTCTTGCAAACACATCCGAGGAATTTCCACCTATTCCGCCTCGAGGGCGAATGCCCGCGCCTTGCTGCGCCGATGCGAGACCGCCAGTCGAACCCCAGCGAAGGGTAAAACACAAAGAAATATCGAACGACAGGATTACCTTGGTGTGGATGGGTGCTGTCGGCGGTGAGGCAAGGACCTGGCCCTGACTAGAAAGGGAGCAAGTCTCGAGCAGGGCTGCTGTTGTTGGGAGCGGCGCCAATGCTGAAGAGAGTAGGGCGCTAGTCCAGCGTAAAACGAAACGAAATCTAAGCGTGAACACTGGATTTGTTGGGACGGCGGCTTTCGGCGGCGAGGAGGACCACCGCCTTGAATGAGAAGGGAGGAAGCATCGAGCGTGAGCCGTGGTCTTGTCGGGACAGGGGTTGTCGGCGGCGAGGAACAGCACCGACTTCAGGAAGAAGGGAGGAAGCCTCGAGCGGAAGCGTTGCTCTTGCTGGGAGCGGCGCCGATTCAAAAGAGAAAAGGGCGCCAGGCCAGCGTAAAACTGAAGGACATCTCGGGCGGGAGCGCTGGTTTTGTCGGGGCGGCGGTTTTCGGCGGCGAAGAGGAAGACCGCGTGGTTTTGTCTGGACGGGGGCTGTCGGCGGCGAGGAACAACACCGTTTGCAGGAAAGAGGGAGGAAGCCTCGAGCGGAAGCGTTGTTCTTGCTGGGGGCGGCGCCGATTCAAAAGAGAAAAAGGCGCCAAGCCAGCGTAAAACAGAAGGAAATCTCGGGCGGGAACGCTGGTTTTGTAGGGGCGGCGGCTTTGGCGGCGAGGAGGAACACCGCCTTGAGTAATAAGGGAGGAAACATCGGGCGGCAGCCGTGGTTTTGTCGGGACGGGGGTTGTCGGCGGCGAGGAACAGCACCTTGTGCAGGAAGAAGGGAGGAAGCCTCGAGCGGGAACGTTGTTCTTGCTAGGAGCGGCGCCAATTCGAAAAAAAGTCGGGCGCCAGTCCAGCGTAAAACGGAAGGACGTCTCGGGCGGGAACGCTAGTTTTGTCGGGGCGGCGGTTTTCGGCGGCGAGGAGGAGCACCGCTTTGAACAAGAAAAGAGGAAACCTCGGGCGGCAGCGTTGTTTTTGTTGGGGGCGGCGACGATGAGAGAACGACTAGCGCACCAGTTCAGCGTAAAACGGAAGGACGTCTCGAGCGTGAATGCTGGTTTTGTTAGGACGGCGGCTTCCGGTGGCGAGCAAGAACACCAGCCCTGAATAAAAAAGGAGGAAGTCTCGAACGGGAGCGTTGCTGGGGGCCCCGTTTTGGCGGTCCCCCAAACCGCTCGAGCGTGAGCCTCACTTTCAATGAACATGTAGCCGACGTCTTCGGCGAGAGCGCCAGGGCGCATTTAAGGGGTCCAACTATACTCATTGTTTAGTATTTAAATATGCAACAATAACGGTAATCCTTCTAAGACTGTTCGCTCATACTTGCCCGTGTGTCATTCAAAACGAGTTCCCCACACCCTCGATACCCGCCATTTTGTCTTCGATCACACCCCCTTTTGGGGGATTCTATCTCTCTGCGGGGGGCGGCGGGCTTAGACAGGCGGGCAAACCTGAACGGGCGGACAATAGTTCGTGGGCGTACATGTGCCCGACATTTGGATTTGGTGTGGGCCTTGCAACAAAGAGGAGGGGGAGAACGATGGAGAGTGGACGGGAGGGGGAGGAACGAAGGAAGGGGGGAAACTCCAGGAGAGAAGGAGCGAAGAGGGGGGCGGTTGATTAGAGGCAGAGAGATAGAGAGGAAGACAGATAAGAGAGGCAGAGAGAGGTAGAGAGAGAGAGAGGGGAGAAAGAGAGAGAGAGAGAGAACAACAACAAAAAAGACAGAGGGAGGGAGGAGGCAGGAGAGGGGAGGGATAATGGAGGAGGGAGAGGAGGGAGAGGGGATAGGGAAGAGAGGCATAAGGATGAGGGACGAGAGAAGGGAGAAAAGGGAGGACAGGAGGGAGGAGGGAGGAAGGAGAGGGAGGAAAAACAGGAAGGTAAGAGCGTGAACGCTCGAGGAAAAAAGGCAGGAAGGTAAGAGCAGGAAGGTAAGAGGCGAAAGCGCCGTTCCTGAAGGAAGTCTCGGGCGGGAGCCCATGACGGGCGGGCGATCCCCTGACGGGCGGGTCGGGCGGGTGGGACATTCAAGCGGGATGCTTGAGTATGGCGAGAGCGCGATTATCAAGTGACTTGTAGCGGCGTCCTTGGCGCAGCGTGTTTCTTGAGCGTCGAAAGCGCGATGCCTGAGCGCAATTCCTGAAGAAAGTATGAGGGGTTCTCTGGCGTGAGCGGGGGTCTTGATTAACTTGCGAGGAAGTCTTGAATCAATTGCGAGGAAGTCTCAAGCGGGAGCGCCGTTCCTGAGTAAATTGTGAGGAAGTGTCAGATGGGAACGGGGGTCTTGACTAAATTGCCAGGAAGTCACAGGCGTGGGCACCGATCCTGAGTAAATTGTGAGGAAATCTCAGGAGCGGGGGTCCTGAGTAAATTTGGAGGACGTCTCATGCGGGAGACGTTGTTGTTGTAATCCGATGGGCCATGTGCCGGGTTTGAATGCGAATATATTCCTTGTCAAATAGCAGGGTCCGAGCGTCGAGGGGCACACTCTGATTAAGAAAAATAGTATGCACTGGCGAGGGGGGATCAACATTAATTGTTTTGCAGACTGTTCGCTCTTATCTGCTCGCGTGCCATTTAATATGCATATCCCAAACCCTGGATACCCGCCCTCTTCGTCTTCGATCGTACCCCCTTTTGGGGGGTAGATTCATTCCTTGCCACGCGTGGTTGGTGAAGCCCTTGAATACGAAGGGTAACATATAACGGGGGAGAATGAGGACGAAGGGATCGGAGGAAGGGAGGTGAAGGGCAAGAAGGAGGAAGGACGATGATTTGCGCTGTGAGTGGCGATTCGGCTTGCGCCATGGCTTGCGCCAGCCACTCCAACACAGGTTAACAGTAAGTTTCGCCATGGGTCGCGCCATAAAGAGCGCCACGTACCACCCCCTTTGACAGAACATATCGTGGATACCCTCACGGGGGACGTACAGCTGCGAACTGGTGTCAGAAACATATTTCGTGGAACCTTGAAATGACGCGGGATGTTGGGAGAGTGGGGCGGAAGGATAGTGAGAACTGCAGAGGTGTCGGGAGGAACGCGGAAACCCCAATTGACAGCGCGGTTCTTCAATAAATTGTGAGGAAGTACGAAGCGAAAGCCGCGATCCGGTGGTAAAGTGGAAGGAAGTCCCAAGCGAGAGCGCGATTCTTCAATACATTGTGAGGATGTATCAGGCGGGAGCCGTTGTTGTTGCTGTTGCTGTAAACCGGGGGCCATGACACAGTTTGACCCTCAAGATTCTCCCTGATGAAAAACAGGGTGCGAGCACCGGGAAGGGCATTTCAATAGAAAAAACAACAACGTGCACCGGACGGGGGGGATCAACAATAATTATTTTTTCCGGAATGAGAGTTCAACAACGCACCAAACAGCATTTTCACCACGAATTCCCCCTTCAGCCACGCACCCAGGGACGATGAATGATCGTTCGGCCCCTCACTCCGATGAGGAATACAGGTCTGGAAGCGGGTTGACCTTCAATCGTGGACTAGCCATGGATATCACCGCGGCCCTTATCAGATAAGAAACCCGCCAGGATCTGAATCTTGCTGGGCACATTCCTCGAGCGAGTGCCCCCACCGTACCTGACACCATGCCCATGTCGGGGTCAGTTCGGGCCTCGCTTGTGGGGCCCATGAGGGCCCAGTTGAGTCGTCTGAATGTGGGTCCCAGATCGTGTCAAGAACAGCGTAGAATTTTGCATGCAGAGAATTGCCACTGACGAGTCCGAACAAAGCTTAGACTAGAGGGTGGACCCCCAGCGGGGCGAAAATCTGAATGCTGAGCAGCTTTGCTGTATTTGGGAGCTCCCGACTTGTCGGCGAAGTTGGGCGAACGGAATGCCCATGAGGGGCAAACTGCATATATTTTGATTCCAATATGACCCAACATGAAAAGGCATTTGAAGTGGAAGTCCCCCTCGAGTGCGAGTTGGGCACAATCTGAACATCGAGACTCCGCACACGCCCCTCCGCCTGGTGGGCGGCCAGATCCTACAGTCTTCCACCACTCCGGCAGCCCCCGGACGAGGGGATTCGCGAAGTTGTTTTGGGTTGTTCGTGGGCCCAGGCGCGGGCAAAGTCGAGTTCGGCTGAGCACCTCAGCGGCGTCTGATAGACATTCTTTGTGTTGTTTCCAGATTTCTGCTCGATGGTGTGTGTGTGTGTGTGTCTGTCTGTTTCCCTGGCCGGGAACCGGTCACTAGGATGTGAAAAAGGAACATGTTTCCTCTCCTGTCATCTCTCTTCTCCCTAGCCTTGTCTCCATCTCTCCGTCTCTCTAATTCCAGCCAATAAACGCGCAGTTCTTTTTAGCTTGTGCTATGTTGGCAGTTCTGCAGGGTTTCTTTGGTGGCACTTTGTCACTCGCCCAGCCTGAAAGGCTTGTGGGCAGCTCTCACCCCACGCGCATGTAGTTACCCTTTATATTGCATTGGATATGGTGAGGTGCGCGAGGGGAGCATGTGGATAGTCACTATACAGGCATAGTGGGCATTCTTTTGCAAACGTGGTTCCGCTTCGCTTGATAGTTGAAAGTCCTGGGCAGGTAGCCGGTCATCGTATCATTGGGGGCTGATGCGCATGTAAGGAAATCCCATCGGGTGTTCATAAGTTCGTTGTGCAATGGGAGAGCGTGGGGACGTCGCGCGTGAGGGGACGTGAACGGGGACTGAAGGATTTGTTCACGATTGCATTCTCGTGGATCTGGACGACTGGGGGCGCGCACACAATTGCCGAGTATTTGCTTACCAGTGTACCCTTGCATGCAGGCTTGCCCTCAACGGCGCCGACTGCTTTGTTCGTTCGCTCTGCCCACCATGCAGTGTGGCAGAGCACGGCTTTTATCCTCGTGACGAGGCACCCTGGCCTGGAAATCTGCGTGGGCCAGGGTTCCACGAGGAAGGTTGTGTTCTCCCTCTCTCTCTCTCTCGCTCCCGCTGAGGCCCTCGTGGCTTATTCGGGCAATGCTGGGGACCTTTCGCCGTCATGGGCCTCTTGGAGCCACACTGGCGCATCTCGCGGGGTTTTGTCGTGGATAGATTCCTCTCGCTTCGCGGGGTGCACGTCCGGAGCACGTTCAGTCAGGGCGTCGGGTGGCTTGCCCTGCTCGTCTGTCGCGGAGTTGTGCGGTGTACCCAGGGCGTCGGATGCGCCCACCCCGTTTCAGCGCCGGGACGAGCGTGCGAATGTCCACGAGGGTTGTGAGCATTCACCGCATGTCAGCAACATGTAACGACAAATTTGAACCCCGTTTAGCATAGAAATCTTGCTCCATTCGTGTAGAATTCCGCGGGCCTCTTGGTGGCTTCTTGGGACTGTTTGGGGTCTTATTTGGGGCTTCTTGGGGTCTTTTGGGGGCCGCTTGGGCCGTCTTGGGGCACTCTTGCGCCGTCTGGCCCCTTCGGAGGCCGTCTTGGGGGCTTCTCGGGGCGCCTTGTGCCTCTCTTGGGGTCCTCTTGGGCCTCTTGAGCCGTCTTCGGGGGCGATCCTGGGGCCCTCCAGGGCCGTCTTGAGGCCTGGATCTCTGGAGTCGTCTTGGGCACATCTTGGAGACTGCTTGGACCGCCACGGGCCCCTAAGAGTCGAAACAGGCGATACCGCGAACATTGCAGACCCCAAATGTAAAGCAGCGTTTTTGACCTCTGGGGGTGCTCCTGGGGGCCCCCTTGGATCCCTCTTGGACCGTTTCGGGGACCTCTTGAGCCGTCTTGGGGGCCTCTTTGGGCGATTATGGTGCCCTGCAGGGCCGTCTTGGTGCCCCCTTTCGGGCCTCTGTGGTCGTCTTGAAACCATCTGAGAGGCTGCTTGGGCCGTCAAGGGTCGCCGAGAGTCGAAACAGGCGAGAACGCGAAAATCTCTCAAACGCAATAATGAAGTTAATGTTTTGGGTTTCTGGAGGTGTTTTTGGGGGCCCCCTTGGAGCTCTCTGGGGCTGACTTAGGGACCTCTGGGGCCCTCTTGGGGGCATCTTGGGGCCGTCTTGGGCCGTCTGGAGGCCATGTTGAGCCGTCTGGAGGTCCGTTTGAACCCCCAGCAGGCCACAGAGGCCGATATAGATTTCCATAAGCTTTGGTACGCTTGGGGGCCTTAAAGGGGGGCCGTAATCTTGGTCGACGGATGTGGCGTGAATCTCTGGGTTGGGTGTACGGGGGGATGCTCAGTAATGTAAGATTCCACCATATGTAGCAACAAAACAATACATGTACGCGCAGCCTCTATGCAGTGATGGCATACGTCAGGTGCGTTGCACTCTTCGTCTTCGCGGGAAACGCTGCCGCTCAGCACGTCACCCAGCGGACGTGGATCCCTCTCGCTTCCCGGGGTGCACGCCCGGAGCACGTGCAAGCTAGGCGTTGAGAGGTCTGTCCCGCTCGTCTGCCGCGAAGTTCTGCGCTGTGTCGTTCTGCCCGCCCCGGGGCGCTGCCAGCGCCGTGGGGGGCGGAAGCGCCACCGCCCCGCTTCAGCGCCCGAACGAGGGGGCGAATGTCCATGAGTGCAATGAGCATTCATCGGGAGTGGACAGACCTCCTACCCTGACACGTCGATTAAGGAATTTGCCGTTTTCGTTTCGCGAGAGGGCGTCGCGGCCGTCATTTTTGCGGGTTCAAGTCCGTCGGTTTCGGTCCCAGGCCGTTTTCACTAAAGGGAGGTTTACTAAAGGGAGGTTTATCCACCGCCGAATTCACCGCGTGTCAGCACAAGATTACGCCAGCTTCAAGTTCCGATGTGGATGTGCTTCAGATTCCGAGCCGCAAGGACAGCACTTTCAGGCTGCTCGAGCGTACGGAGGTTGTGGGCGTCAGGGAAAGAGTCGGACTCTTCGGTTGATCTACGAAGGAGGGGCCATCAGCGTCGTTGGAAGCCGCACGATGGCGTCCGAGCTCGACTGGCACGACGATTCTGTGCTGAGCGAGAGCCAGACGCTCATCGATGCCATGAAAGAGGCGACCGCGAGCGGAATCATCCTGGATATGACGACGAGCCCGCACACGAGGCGAGAAGTGGAGGGCGAGTCGGACGACGGCTGCGGGACTCTGGCTTCGGCAACCTCGCTAGATGTACCCGGTCGACCTCCCGGGAGCTCGACGGAGGAGCAGACTTAGGCGATGCGGGTCAAGGTCGCCGCGGCTCGGCACGAGCCCATCTATGCGCTGCCGCCTCGAATCCGTTCGGGGCATGACGATCAGCCGACGGATGCTCCGAGGCTCGCAAGGCTCGGGGCGTCGATCATTGGGGACCGACGCGGCCTGGAAGAGAGGACGGTCCGCGAGATCGCGACCCACGGCTATTTCCCTTCCACCCACGCCGACGACTTGTGCTTCTGGACGACCTTCAACGCCCTTCTCGAGGGTCGTGCGATCGGGAGCGCGCCAGACGTTGGGGACTGAATCGCCCCCGGCGGAATGGTTGCGACAGGAATCGCCCGGTTTCCAAGCCAGGCGAGGCCGCTCCCGTGGAGAGGGAACCGGCTGCAGATCCACGGCCTGTCCTGGCAAGCGAACCTTCAGGAGGGAAAAAAAACACAGACACAATTAATCGTCCACTCCCAGGAAAATATGGGAAACTATGGGAATTTGGGGGGAAGGCAAAAGACCAGAAAATATAAGAAAATTATGGGAGATCCGTTTATTTGTGTGTATTTCTTTGTGTGTCCCAGGGCCCCTTCAAACACGGCTCGAGCCCGAACGGTCGGGCAGGCGGCGTCTTCGGGTCTCGACAGAGCCGGGGCGGGATGCCCACGGCAGCATGTCCACGGCCGGCAGCACCGCGGCCTCCGCCCGGCGCGCGGCCGCCGCGGCCTCGGCCCTGTCGTCCTGAGCACGAGCCACGGAGCGGAGCTTCTCCTCCTCACCCTCCTCCTCCTCCTCCTCCTCCTCCTCCTCCTTCTTCTCCCTCCTCCTCCTCCTCCTCCTCCTCCTCCTCCTCCTCCTCCTCCTCCTCCGCCTCGTCTTCGACTCCCAACGCGCGTGGAGAACGCGGTGCAGAGGCGCTTGGCCCTGCCAGGAGCACGGAGATGCCGCCGCCGCCGCGGCCGAGGCCCAGGCGACGCGTCGAGAAGCGCAGGCATCATGATACTTGGACTTACCGATGAGGCCGCTGTGTTTGGTGTCGCGGAGCATTGTCGCCCGAAGGGGGAGTAACTATCACGCTGCAAAAACGCAGTATCACCCCGCGCACGTTGTCCAGCGCAGTGGACCACCGCATCAGCGCTTGTGCAGAAACAACGGGAATCCGAATACGAACAGGCCCAGACAGCTCTACTAGGAGCTTCGACACCGATGTCGACCATTCCAAGACCACGACTCCCAGTAACATCGATGACAATGTGCTGCATGTTTGCGTAAAACGATTTACCAACCATCCGTGTATCTGGCGGGAAGGAGGAGGAGGAGGAGGAGGAGGAGGAGGAGGAGGAAGAGGAGGAGGAGGAAGAGGGGGAGGAGGACGAGCGGGTGGAGGTGGTGGAGGGAATCGAGGTTCCTGGGCGTTGGGGTGTTTTTTGTTGCAGTTCCGGGGGCGCCCTGCGGCTGGCTTTGCCTCGAGCCCCTTGTCGAGACGCCTTCCGGGACAGTTGGGATCCCCATTCAATCCCCTGAGAGCTTTTCGGCTGCCAAGACAACTTCCACCCCCAACGAGGACATGCGGGGCACAGGGGGTCCCAGGCCAGAAGCACGGCAGAGACTACCGATGCGTTGTTCATGGGCACGTAATGGGCGTCAAGCAGTCGATGCCTTTAGGGAACGTCGCAGTGCGAGCAGCGCTATCAGAGCGGAATGGGGCAGCTGCAGCTGCTGCGGCCTTCGCAGCGAGGCGTCGAGTGATTGCGTGATTTGCGCGATTATTCCTTTATACAGGGCTGGACCTATACGGTGTTTTGGCGATTTCGTGGGCTGTTTTCGTTTCGACTTCGTTTTGCGGTACAGGCGAAGTGAAGACAAAACGAGGGAAAACGAAAACAAAACGCAAACGACAAACACCGTTGAGGTTCAGCCCTGCCTTCATATTTTCCACGTACAACGGATCGGAAGGTTGGCGCTTCCTTTCATGTTTGCCGCCACGCCATACGCCGCTCATTCCGCAATCTGGCCATACGTGCCTCAGCGCCTTGCGGGTAGAGCCTGCGTTCTCGGATTCTGGATTGTTGCAATCGAGATCGTCACCGTTCGCATCGACGACCAATTACATTCGATCACAGGCAGAGGCACCAACATCGTCTTCACTGAGTACTTATCGCCATCAGGGGAGGTGTTGGAGTCTTACGTGACATCCACCACTGCGGCAGCTGAGCCACGTGGGTGCAAACGGCGTTTCACTGTAGCGGGTAGCGCCACGGCGCTATGGGTCATGTATTTTCAAGCGGTGTTCACGGAGACATCAGACGGCTAAATGGACAAGTTTTTGTTTCTGCAGGCCAGCCCGCTTTTTGAAGATCTGTCGGGCCAGGCTTGTAATCGTGAGATATCGCCGACCCCTTCTTCTTCCGTTTCCTTTCTTGCGCTGACCTGGGCTACAGAGGTACAATTTGCACCGGCCCCGGTTCACGGCACAGCACTGGCTGACCCGGACGAGCGTCTATTTACGTTTCCTTGAGGTCTAGCGCGGCCTTCCGCTTTCCCCGAGCTGCAGAGCTGCAGCCGCATGGCACGGACATGGCATGGACCGTGGGAAAGGAACTCGTCGGAGGCCCAGAGGGTGACACCAGCACCGATATCGGCGATGTGCCTCCGCCGAGGGAAGATGATCCCGACCTCGGTGATGCTGGCAATCTTCGGGCTTCCAAGGTGGCCGAAAGATTACCACCAACACCAACATCTAGGATCATCTTCCCCTGGTGGAAGCAAACCCCCGTTTTGGTGTTGGTGCCCATGTTCAGGCCTTCCAGAAGCTGCATGGTACGGACATTGCGTCGACCGTGGCAAAGGAAGGCAATGTTGGCGCTGGTCGATCTCTCGCATGTGGGATTACCGCTGTCGGCGTTTGGGAGGATCCAGGTTTTCCAGATGGGGTCCGAGTAGATGGCTTCGGAGGATCGCGCCGCATCGCCGATGCATCGGCGACGCAGCTCGATGTGGAGCAGATTTTTTCCACGCCGACGGCGCGGATGTATCGCTGACGTTGTCGACGCATCGCCGACGCATCGTCGATGCATCGACGATGCATCAACGATGCATCGGCGATGCAGCGCGTTTTCCCGACTCCATCTACTCTGACCCAACATGGGAGGCCTCTATAACAATACGACGTATTCTTTCAACACGCTCTTCTGGAATGCCGTTGTGTAATATATATATATACACATACATATATATATATATACATATATATATATATATATCCGTAAGGGCTTCGCCCCCTGCCGCTGGCCCCCTCTCTCGGAGAATGGGCCCTGGAAGAGCTAAGTCATGAGGCCTTGGCGCTGTCGTGAAGCAGTATCGAAACTTCATGCGAAGCCGATTCGCAATCAGCAAAACCAACTGATCACAAGAGGGGTTACCACACCTGGCGATTGGTAAGACGTGTATGGTTTACGGGCTTGGTTACCACACCTTGCGATTAAAGGGCCGAGGGAGTTCTCGCAGTTTGGGTTACCACGCCTTGCGATGGATGTGCGTGAAGGGTGGCACCGAATTTCAGAAATGTGGCAAATCCCCTGTGTTTTTGGACCCTGACCCCGCGGATCTGCGTAAGGGGTGGCACCGAATTTCAGAAATGTGGCAAATCCGTTGTGTTTTTGGACCCTGACCCCGCGGATCTGCGTGAGGGGTGGCACCGAATTTCAGAAATGTGGCAAATCCCTTGTGTTTTTGACCCTGACCCCGCGGATCTGCGTGAGGGGTGGCACCGAATTTCAGAAATGTGGCAAATCCCTTGTGTTTTTGGACCCTGACCCCGCGGATCTGCGTGAGGGGTGGCACCGAATTTCAGAAATGTGGCAAATCCCTGTGTTTTTGGACCCTGACCCCGCGGATCTGCGTGAGGGGTGGCACCGAATTTCAGAAATGTGGCAAATCCCATGTGTTTTTGGACCCTGACCCCGCGGATCTGCGTGAGGGGTGGCACCGAATTTCAGAAATGTGGCAAATCCCATGTGTTTTTGGACCCTGACCCCGCGGATCTGCGTGAGGGGTGGCACCGAATTTCAGAAATGTGGCAAATCCCTGTGTTTTTGGACCCTGACCCCGCGGATCTGCGTGAGGGGTGGCACCGAATTTCAGAAATGTGGCAAATCCCATGTGTTTTTGGACCCTGACCCCGCGGATCTGCGTGAGGGGTGTCGATTTCGAGCCCCCCCAGCAATTCAGACAACGCGCCCAGGGGACGCTAAAAAGCCACTTTGGGCCTCCCCCCCCCTCGCGCGGTCAATCAACTAGTTACAGTAACCAGCAATAAGTCAACTAGTTACAGTAACCAGCAAGAAGCAGAACTGTAACACTGGAAACTACAACCTACGACTGGTACAGGAAACTGCGAATCACGGGCCTACAGCCTTCTGGCCCCACAAGGGGGCTGGCGGGTATATATATATATATATATATATATATATATGTGTCTGTGTCTGTGTCTGTGTCTGTGTCTGTGTCTGTGTGTCTGTGTGTCTGTGTGTGTGTGTGTGTGTGTGTGTGTGTGTGTGTGTGTGTGTGTGTGTGTGTGTGTGTGTGTGTGTGTGTGTGTGTGTGTGTGTGTGTGTGTGTGTGTGTGTGTGTGTGGGGGGGTATTCCGTCGCATGGTGATGTACAGTGCCACGGCGTGGCCATGATACGTAAGTGGTGTGCTGTGTTTGGCAGGTACGCGCGCACGTGTGCTTGCAGGTGTGCGTGCATGTACGTGTTCGCCCAGGCATGCCACGGAACGAGGGGGAGGAAGCCAGAGGGGGAAGCGGAGCACGACAGGAAGGGACGAGGAGGAGGAGCAGAAGGAGGATGAGGAGGAGGAGGGTGATTGGGGAGAGGAGGGCGGCCCGGCAGGGGAGGAGGGCGAGGGCGACGCGGAGCAGAGTCAGGCGATCGCAAACATGGATTAAGGGGTCGTGGATTAGCGACGGGCCCCGTTTTCAGGGGGAATCGCGGATTGCTGCCGCCGAGCGAGGCGGCACCGGCCGCATTCTGGGGAGGGCACCTCCCCCGATCCATGGATTTGGCAACCGCGCGCCAAATCCATGGATCGCTTCGGATGCAACTCCTGGGAGGTCAAATTCTGTTTTCGCCCTGGTCCGAAATCCGGCCTAATCCAGCTTGATCCCGCCTCATGCGGCTTAGTCCCGCTTAATCCCGCTTCATCCGGCTTCACCCTGCTTGGTCCGAGGCCCACTCCGGCGTAACAGCTCCCAAATGGGGCTTGATCCTCCTCAATCTTTCCGACGAAAGCCTCCCAGCTTTTCTCAGAAGGCGGCGGGACTCCTCAGAAGCCCTCGCGCCCTCTGAGGAGTCTTCTGCGTCTTCGGGGAAGGCTCAGGGAGCTTCTCAGAAGTCTGGGGGACCTCCGGGCCTTCTGAGAAGGCCCGCCCCTTCTCACTCCCCCCCCGCGCTCGCCGCCCACTGGAGCTCCGCCGGAGTTCTGCAGTCTATGACTGCAGGCCTTCCAGACGGGGCCAGAGCAGGTGGGGTCTGAGGATCGCCCCGCATCGCCGATGCGTCGACGACGCGGCTCGATGTGGAGCCAGAATGTCTCCACGCCGATGGCGCTGACATCGCCGGCGTCGACGATCCATCGCCGATGCATCATGGCCGATACATCGCCGATGCATTGGCGATGCGGCGCGATCCTCCGACCCCGTCTACTCGGACCCCATCTAGGGGGTCTCTAATGGACGTCCCTTAATGGGAGCCCTGAGCGGCGACACGGAAGTCGGTCTGTTCTGCAGGTGGGCCGCACTTGGACCGCATCTGGCCCTCCTTCCTGCTCATCCTCGCCATTCTTGTGCCCCCTCTCTCAAGGGCATAAAAGACGCCCCTACCCTGGTTTACGAGGCGCTGTGCGCTGAAGCTCCGGTGGGCTGACAGGGTAAACCCTGCGTGATGTGCCGCGTCCTGGCGGCTCTCTAGGCTTTGGGGTTCCCAGGAGGTTTACAGACCACGCTGTGGGGAGGAGGTTTTTTCATCAGTCAACTCTCCCTTGTAAAGGCGCGAATCTGGTTCATCTCCGGTCCAAATCGGGTCCTACATGGGTTCCAAGTCCAATCCAAATCAGGCCCAGATCGGACAGCGCCAGGGACCACATTGGATCCCATGGAGCGGACACCGAAGGTTCGAGGTTCGGGGTTGGAGGTTTTCAATTGTTTTCGTCGGCTCTCGGCGGCTTGCCAGCCTCTGGATGCTGCCCAGCGCTTGCGCATCGCCGAGAGCGTTTCTGGGGGGACAGGATCGTCTCGAACGGCCGCCGGAGGCCCGAGTTACGACCCCAAAATCGTTCAGTGGCAACATGAGGGGGGAGGAGGAAAGGCTCCGGGAGGGGGATGCGTCCACTGCCCATCGCTCATGCATCGCCGATGAGGGCACGAGCAGGGCCGTGCGGTTTCGCTATCGGGGGCCTATCGCCGATCCATCGGCGATGCACCGCCGTTTCCAGCTCGATGTTTCTCCTCCTGAGCTGGTCCCGCCCTCACGTTCCCCCTCACCATCGCCATGCAGATCCTCGTGCGCCCCGTCTCCGGGGGGAGGGGCGACGCAGCGGGGAGGAGGATGAGAGCTTCGATGTTGTTTCGGTTCGAGGCGGCCCTGGCTCCAGACGATATGTGGCCCATGTTCCTCTTATATGGTAGACGCCTGGCGAAGTAGCTCGTCAGGTGATTGTTCCTTCGCAGAGGCCTTTCAGAAGCGTGGAAGAAACCAGCGGAGCGCAGCGTTGCAGTTCTTCCGAGAGGTTGCTCTGTCCAGCCCAGGCCGCTGCACTGCGAGCATCAGCGCGTGCGGGAAAAGCAGGCAGTGGCAGCGGGCGCTGCTGCTCCTCAGGGGACTGGTCGAAGGGAAGCTGGAGTCCAGCGTCATCGCGGCTATCTCCTCGGGCGCCGTGCGTGCCGGACGCCCCGATCCCCGGGCGGCGCCCGCCCCGGCAGCTCCGCCCGGGGAGCGACGGTGAGCCAGGCGCCTGGAAGCCTCCACTTGGCGGCCTCCCCGCGCAGGGCTCGCCCCTGGCAGCACCTCAGCCCAGATGGCTCTCAGGATTCGTTTCCCCAAGGGCGCTAGGACGGAACAGATCGAAAGGTACCCCGCCCGCAGATCGGCCCTCGAGTCAATTCGCCCCAGCGGATGGGCGGAGAGCATCGAAAGCAGACAAAGGGTGCGAAGTGACACCCTCGTTGACCAACCCTACGCCTGTGGAGTGACTCCCGAGTTAACGCGCGCGCACCACCCAGTTTGCATCCCACCTCGTGCTCGAAGCACATATCCGTTTCCACGGCGGGCCGGGCCCCTGGGCCGCGACCCAGCGGAAATTGGGCGTTTTTCCGCGGATGCCCCACGCGGAACGTACCCGTGCGACCGCACATCCGCGGAGATCGCGCCCCGAAATCCAGACCGGGAGGACGCGGATGTGGACACGTTCGCTGCTCGTGGCACTGACTCTCGAGGTAGTTCGCACCGACGAGGGTGCCAGCACGGAGCCCGCTCCCGACGCGCGCGCCCGAGGCAGCCCTCCCCCCGACGGGGCCCTGGAGCGCCCCCCTGGGGAGTCCCACGACGAGCCCCGCGAAGGCCCGCGAGGGTCACGTGGAGGGCGTCGCGACGGCCCACGAGGTCCCAAGAGAGTCCCAAGACAAGACGGCTCCAAAAGGCCCCAAGATGCCCCTAACACAAGACTCAGAGGAGGACAAGGTACCGATGCTTCTACCTTTGCCTCGCTTCCGCCCCGTCGGGCTTCCTGGGAGGTTATCAACACCATGTCTGGGTTCGCATCGAGTTCCTGGTCAGAACGCACCACGGGAGAGGTCTGGGGAGTAGCGGTATGGGTACTGGTTGCTTTCTTAAAGCACGCCCCCCCGTATCCAGCAGCTTGAACGCAGCAGCAGCCACGATCAGCCAGCAGCAGGAGCCAGCGGCAGAGAGCAGCGGCAGTGATCTGCAGCGGGAGCAAGCATTCCCAGCAGCAGCAGCAGCAGCAGCAGCAGCAGCAGTGAGCGGCAGCAGCAGCAGGCATGCGCGCAGTCGCGCCGCCAGCAGCAGGGCACAGAACGCAGCAACAGGCCAGCAGCAACAATCAGCATCAAGTCGTATACAGCGGCAGCAACCAATCGTAGCCGGAAACACTCAGCAGCAGCAGCAGCAGCAGCAGCAGTAAGTCGCAGCAGCCAGTATAGATCACGAGCATGTGGTAGTGAGCGGGCAAGCAAGCAGCGAAGAAAGGAAGCAATTGATAAAGCACTTGGCAGCAAGAAAGCCGCGGCAGCGCACACTGATAGCACAGTACGAACCAGCGGCATCCCGCAGCAAGCAGGAGCATCCGGCAGCACGCAGGCATCATCGGCAACAGGCGGGGAACAAAAGAGGCTTGCAGCGGGCAGCACCGACCAGCACTTGGCGGCAAGAAGCGTCAGCGAGTGGGCGAGCAGGCGATGAAACAAGAGACCAGGCCAGCAACATGCAGGCAAGTCAAAAATCAAAGAGGGGAGAGAGCTCTCTGCCCTGCGCTCCGACAACCATGCGCGCAGGAACGCCCGCAAGCAGGCAAGGCAAAGCGGCACGCCATCTCATCCCTTGTTTTCGAGCAAGCTTGCGTGGGCGTAGTAAGTCCACGGGCCAGTCCTTCTCAGCTACAACGCTGGGATCAGTTCGTGTGAGAAAGGTGATCAGTGGCGGCATGCTCTGGCATTGTTGAGCGCGATGCGGGACGAGAGATTGGAGCCAGACGTCATCAGCTTCAGCGCTGGGATCCGCGCGTGCGGGAAAGGCGAGCAGTGGCAGCGGGCGTTGGCTCTTTTCGGCGAGCTATGGGATTCGAAGATGGAACCCGACGTCATCACCTACGGCACAGTGATCAGCTCGTGTGGCAAGTGCGAGCAATGGCGGCTGGCCTTGGCGCTGCTCGGTGAGATGGCGGCGGCGAGGGTAGAGCCAAACGTGGTGTCTTCCCTTCTACGAGGCTGGGACCAGCGCGTGTGGGAAAGGGTCGCTCTGGCATCGGGCCGCTCGGGCCCGAGGCCCAAGAGCCAAGAGGCCTCCCAGGAGAGGTCAAGAGAGCCTTGAAGAGGTGGTTACTGAAGGCTTCTCCCCCATGGGCCCCAAGACCCCTTCAACACGGTGTCCGATCCCCCCAAGACGGCCTACGAGGCTCCAGGCAGCAAAAATCGCGTAATTGCAGGCCCACGTTCTTTCGAAATCCAAGCTTTTGGACCCCCGATGGCCTTACGAGGTCTTCGCCAGCGTGAGGGGGCCGAACGGCCATTCACTGTCGTGAGGATTGGTATCGTCGTTGTTGTTGTTGTTGTTGTTGTTGTTGTTGTTGTTGTTGTTGTTGTTGTCGTTGTTGTATGTTGTTGTTGTGGTTGTTGTCGTTGTTGTTGCATGTTAATTTTGAAGCGATTATCATCGTTGGACCCCGCCCAAGCGCTTCGGTGCTCTCGCCTCGGCGCCAGCTACATTTTCATTGAAAATGATGCTTACGCTCGAGCGGTTTGGGGGGCGCCAAATACGGCCCCCCAACAACAACAACAACAACAACAACAACAATCATTCAAGTCTGGGGACACTCCGTTCTCACCAGTGCCAGGGTTTTCATAGGAGGCGGGCAATACCCCCACTTTGTGGGGGGGCCGGTTCAAGCTCTACCAAATTTCCAACGACTCTTCGCCACCACCCACACCCAGCTTCCCGCCCTATGACGTTCGGACACTTCACTTCGTGGCATGCGGACGACCGTGGCTACTATTCAGGGCCCCGCGGCCGACGACGACGGCGTGCGCGCGCGAAGAAAAAACGAATGTGTCCAATATGGTATTATTTGACAGGGATGATGGCCCTGGCATGCGCGCAACCGTTGTTGCAGAAGTTCGAAGCACGTGAAAAAGTTGCTCGCAAGAGCCCGTTTGACAGAAATGTTGAAAAAATATTGGGTTTCCTCAGAAATCCGCAAGAGCGCGCAAGATGAATTTTTGAAACTTTTTTTTTGAAAAACCATTGGGTTTTTCATGTTTTTATGTTAAAATCGCTACGAAAACTAAGGTTTTGGAAGGATTTCATCTTGCGCGCGCGAGTGTGCACTTCGTGTCATTTTTTCAAAGGATTCTTGAAGTTTGGTTATGTTAGAACAAGAAATTTCATTTTATAGTGTTTTTTGCAAGGGAAAGCGGGCGTCAACAAAACAACCGGATCCGGACACCCACGTTTTGCCTGAGACTCCCTCACGAAAATGATGAAAATGTGGCTGCGGCCTGGGCGCGGCGAGGGGGCGCGCACCAGGGGTGCCAACAATAATTATTCTTTAGAATAAATAATGTTCAACAACAACAACATCAACAACAACAGCAACAACAACAACCACAACGGCATTAGCAGCAACAACAACAACAACAGCAACAACAACAACGGTCCCGCGCCAGACTGCCTTCTTTTTGATCAGGGCCGGTGCTCGTGCTCGTCGCCGAAAGCCGCCGTCCCAACAAAACCAGCGCTCCCGCTCGAAACCTCCTCCCGTTTTACCTTGGACTGGCGCGCTACTTTTTCTTTCATCGGCGCCGCCCCCAGCAACAACAACGCTCCCGCTCGAGGCTTCCTCAATTTTTTACTCAAGGCGGTGCTCCTCCTCGCCGCCGAAAAAAACGCCGTCCCAACAACACCAACGCTCCCGCCTGAGACTTCCTCCCGTTTTACGCTAGATTGGCGCCCTACTATCTTTTAAATCGACGCTGCTCCCATCATGAACAACGCTCCCGCTCGAGACTGCCTCCCTTTTTCCTCAGGACGGTGTTGTTCCTCGCCGCGACAAACCCCGTCCAGACAAAACCACGGCTCCCGCTCGAGGTTTCTTCCTTTCTTGCTCAAGGCGGTGTTGCTCCTCGCCGCCGACAACCGCCGTCCCAACGAAACTAGCGTTCCCGCTCGAGACTTCGTTTTGTTTTACGCTGGGCTAGCGCCCTACTCTCTTCAGTATTGGCGCCGCTCCCAGCAACAACAGCGCCCTGCTCGAACCTTCCTCCATTCATACTCAGGGCCAGGTCCTTGCCTCGCCGCCGACAGCCCCCATCCCCACCAAGACAATCCTGTCGCTCGATACTTCCTTGTGCTTTACCCTTGGCTGGGGCTCCACTGGCGGTCTCGCATCGGCGCAGCAAGGCGCGGGCATGTGTTTTCGACGCGGGATATGTTGAAATTCCTCGGAGGAGGTGTTCGCAAGACCTCATAGGGGGGAGATCTGGGAATGGGAATAGCGGACCCCGCTATAGAATAATAATCCCTCATGGTGGGCATGGTTATCATGATGCATGCTCTGTCTGGAAACATCGCGCATGCGGGTAAAATGATTGAACTTTCACGGCTGAAAAAATTGTTGTTGATACCTCCCTCCGGTGCACGTTGTAGTTTTTTAATTGAAGTGCCCCTCCCAGCGCTAGCACTCTGTTTTTTATTAGGGGAAGTCTTCCTCCTCAAACTGTGCCCTTGGCCCCCGGTTTAGAACAACAACAGCTCCCGCTTGGTACATCCTCAATTTATTCCTGTCCCCCGCTCCCGCTTGAGACTTCCTCGCAATTGCCTCAAGAATGGCGCTCGCTGGAGACTTCCTCGCAATTTAGTCAGGCGCCGCGCTCTTGCCATTCAGGAATCGCGCGTTCGCTCAGGACTTCGTCAAGTTTAATTTGGCATCGCTCTCTCGCTGGAAACTTCGTGGCTCATCACGCAGAACTCACGATCGCTCCCGCCGCTGGGCCCGCCCGTCAGGGTCATGCCCTTCGTGCCCCATGCTCGCTCGCGCCCTGTGTGCCTCATTGCTGCCCTTCTTGGCCCCTCCCCTTGTGACCCAGTCGCTGCCTTTCGTGGCCCCGATGCTGCCCTCAGTGGCCCCCTCGCAGCTCTTTGTGACCCATATCTACACCCTTCGTGGCCCCCAGTCGCTCGTGCCCTCAGTGGCCCCATTGCTGCCCTTCGTGGCCCCGCTGCTGCCCTCAGTAGCCCCCTCGCTGCCCTTGTGGCACATAAATACGCCCTTCGTGGCCCCCAGTCGCTCGTGCCATCAGTGGCCCCATTGCTGCCCTTCGTGGCCCTAGTGTAGCCCCGTGTGCCCCCCCCCCGCTGCCCAATGTGGCCCCCTCTTTTGTGGCCCATCTGTTCGCCCTTCGTGGCCCCCAGTCGCTCGTGCCCTTAGTGGCCCCATTGCTGCCCTTCGGTGCCCCAGCATAGCTCTCTCCCTTTCCCAAATGTCGCTGTCTCTCTCTCGCTCTCTCTCTCTCTCTCTTTCTCTTTCTCTCTCTCTTTATCTCCTTTCTCACTCCTCTTGCTCTTTTAGGGGCTGCGCCCAATACACGTGGCAGGTCAGGAATCTGTACCCCCCAGAGGGAGTAAGATCGAAGACGAAGAGAGGGCGGGCATCGGGGGTTTGGGATATACGTGGTGAGGTACGCGCGAGCAGGTGAGAGCGAACAGTCTTAAACTGATTGTTCTTGTTGCTGCTGTTGGTGTTGTTGTTGTTGAATTCTCACTACTCAAAAATACTAGTTGTTGATCCCCCCTCCGGTGACCATTGTGTTGTTCAATTGAAGTGCTTCACCGGGGGCTCGCACATTGCCTTTTATGAAGGACAGCCACTAGGCTCAAACTGCGCCCCTGGCCCCCGGATTACAACAATAACAACAACCACAACAAGACTCTTAATATTGTTTGTTCTTATTCGATCGCGTACCACGCAACGCGTATATCCCAAACCCTCGATACCCGCCCTCGTTGTCTTCGACCATACCCCCTCGGGGGTATATCTTCCTTACGTGCCACACGCAGCCCCTAAAATTGGGGAAGGGTGGGCGGATGGGGGAATAGAAGAATGGACCACGAGAAAGGGCCTCTCGGAGCAAATCGCGAGGAAGCATTGAGCGGGGGCCTTTGTTATCGCGGCTGCGCCCCCACTATTTTGATTGAAATGCCAGGAAGTCTCCAGCGAGAACGCTGTTCGTGAGTTCGGGAACCTCTCTGGCCAGGGCCTCCCGGAGGAAATCGCAAGGAAATATCGAGCGGGAGCCTTGTCGTCGCGGCTGGGCATCCGCGACCTTGATTGACTTGCGAAGAAGTCTCATGCGAGAGCGCTGTTCCTGGGGCCTCAGCGCGCGTGGGCCTCTGTGGGCGCGCTTGGGGCCTCTGCGGGCTGCGGCCTCTGTGGGCGCGCGTGGGGCCTCTGTGGGCTGCGTCGGGGGCCTCAGTGGGCAGCGCGCTGGGGCCTCTGTGGGCGCGCTTGGGGCCTCTGTGGGCTGGGGCCTCTGTTGACGCCCTTGGGGCCTTTGTAAGCTGTGTCGGAGGGCTTCAGTGGGCAGCGCGCTGGGCCCTCTGTGGGCGCGTTTGGGGCCTCTTCTGTGGGCTTGGGCTTCTGTGGGCTGCGTCGGAGGGCCTCAGTGGGTAGCGCGCTGGAGCCTCTGTGGGCGCGCTTGGGGCCTCTGCTCGGGGCCTCTGTGGGCTGTTTCGGAAGGCCTTAATGGGCAGCGCGCGTGGGCCTCTGTGGGCGCGCTTGGGGCCTCTGCGGGCATGGGTCTCAGTGGGCGCGCGTGGGGCCTCAGTGGGCTGCATCGGGGGCCTCAGTGGGCAGCGCGCGGGGGCCTCTGTGGGCGCGCTCGGGGCCGCTGTGGGCTGGGGCCTCTGTGGGCGCCCTTGGGGCCTATGTGAGCTGTGTCGGGGGGGCTCCAGTGGGCAGCGCGCTGGGCCCTCTGTGGGCGCGCTCGGGGTCTCTGTAGGCTTGGACTTCTGCGAGGGCCTCAGTGGGTAGCGCTCTGGAGCCTCTGTGGGCGCGTTTGGGGCCTCTTCGGGCGCGCTTGGGGCCTCTGTGGGCGGCGTCGGGGGCCTCAGTGGGCAGCGCGCTGGGCCCTCTGTGGGCGCGCAAGGGCCTCTTCGGGCTGGGGCCTCTGTGGGCGTCCTTGGGGCCTCTGTGGGCTGTGTTGTTTGGCCTCAGTGGGCAGCGCGCTGGAACCTGTGGGCGCGCTAGGGGCCTGTGGGCTGGGGTCTGTGTGGGCTGCGTGGGGAGCCTCGGTGGGCAGCGCGCTGAGGCCTCTGTGGGCGCGCTCGAGGCCTCTGCGGACTGGGGCTTCTGTGGGCGCGCTTGGGGCCTCAGTGGGCTGTGCCAGAGGGCCTCAGTGGGCAGCGCGCGGGGCCTCTGTGGGCGCGCTCGGGGCCTCTGTGGGCTAGGGCCTCTGTGGGCGCGCGTGGGGCGGGGGGCCTCAGTGGGCAGAGCGCTGGGGCCTCCGTGAGCACGCTTGGGGCGGGGACTTAAGCCTTTGTGGGATGTGGCCTCGCTGGGTGCGCGTGGGGGATCTCTTGGCGTTAGTCGGGGGGCCTCTGTGGGCAGCGGGCTGGAGCTTCCGTGGGCATGCTTAGGGGCTCAGGGCCTTTTGTGGGCTGGGGCCTGAGCGGGCAGCGCGCTGGTGCCTCTGCGGGCGCGCTTGGGGCCTCAGTGGGCGCGCTTGGGGCCTCTGTGGGCTGGGGCCTCTGCGGGCGCGCTTGGGGCCTCTGTGGGTTGTGCTGGAGGGCCTCAGTGGGCAGCGCGCCTGGGCCTCGGCGCGCTTGGCGCCTCTATACGCTGGGGCCTCTGTGGGCGCGTGCGGGGGGCCTTTGTCGGAAGTCGGGGCTTCAGTGGCGCGCAGGGGCTTCCGTGGGCGCGCTCGGGGCCTCTGTGGGCTGTGTCGGGGGCCTCAGTGGGCGGCGCGCTTGGGGCCTCTGCGGGCTGGGGCCTCTGTGGGCGCGCTTGGGGCCTCTGTGGGCTGTGCCAGAGGGCCTCAGTGGGCAGCGCGCGGGGGCCTCTGTGGGCGCGCTCGGGGCCTCTGGGCTAGGGCCTCTGTGGGCGCGCGTCGGGCCTCTGTGGGACGGGGGGCCTCAGTGGGCAGCGCGCTGGGGCCTCCTTGGGCACGCTTGGGGCGGGGGCTGGGGCCTCTGTGGGCTGTGTCGAGAGCCTCATGGGCAGCGCGCGGGAGCCTCTGCGGGCGCGCTTGGGGCTTCTGGGCTGGGGCCTCTGTGGGCGCGCTTGGGGCCTCTGAAGGCTGGGGCCTCTGTGGGCTGTGTCGGGGGCAGCGCACTGGGCCCTCTGTGGGCGCGCTTGGGGCCTCTGTGGGCAGCACGGGGGAGCCTCTGTGGGCGCGCTTGGCGCCCATGTGGGCTGTGCCAGAGGGCCTGCGGCGGGCAGCGCGCTACGGCCCCTGTGGGCTCACGCCTCAGTGAGTTGTGCGTTGGGGGCCTCAGAGTGGGCAGCGCGCCGGGACCTCTGGCGGGTTAGGCTCGTGCCCCGGCCCTCGTCGGGCAGTCAGTCGCCAGGGCGCCGCGCGTCGACAACGGGAACCTCATCTCGCTCAGCGCTTCAGCGATCAACGACCGGCTCGCCAAGCTCACCGACGAGCTCGGCAGGCGCGGCTTGCGCTGGCGCGAGCTGGAGCGGGCGGGGCCGGGGCTTATCATTCTGGGGATGGTGCCCGACGGGCGCGAAGGGAAGCTCAGGCGCACCTCGACGCGCGCGCGGCGGCTCTACCTTTCGCTGCACCGCGTGCTTCCGGAGTCCTGGCTGGCGCGCTGGCAGCTGCGGCGGATTGTCGGTCACCTGGTGCACTTCTTCTTGGCCCTGCGGCCGGGTCTCAGCGTGCTCGGTGCCTGCCGCGCTTTCATCGGCGACGGCGAGCTGGCGCCTGTGGCGCGACTGCCTCCTGATGCGCCTGGGAGCTCGCTACGGCAGCTGGCCTCGTCTTCTTGGGAGGTCGACCTCTGCCGCGGGCCGTCTGACGTCGCCTTCGCCGCCGACAGCTCGCCACGGGGCTACGCAGCGCGCGAGGCGAGGCTGGGGCCTTGGGAGGTGCTGCTGGCGACCGCCCGGCGGCGTGAGCGGCAGCGCCTCGCTGCCGACGAGGCCGAAAATGCGCCCGACGACAAGCTCTACGAGGGCCGGGCCGCTGACTTCACCGACCTGTCGGAGCCGCTGCCGCCGCGGGCCCCGCCGAAGCTGCGCCGCGCCGCGGCGAAGCGGCGGCGAGTGGAGCTGGAGATCGGGGCGCCGCCCGAGCCGCTGGCGGACGCGCCCTTGAGGCCCGCTCCGCGGTTGCGCCGCCGTGGAGGGCCGCCGCCGACGCGGCCTCCCATGGCAAGGAGATCTTCGGCCTATGTGACAACATGTGGTCGGCTCGCCTGTGGGAAGGGCAGGGCCACCAACTTTGAGATTCCGGCGCAGTGCGGACGCGCTGCGACGGCGCGCCTCGGGCGCGAGATTCGCGGGCGCCCCGGGCACGCCCCCGGCATCTACTGCGTCGCGGATCACGAGGGCCGAGCTGCGGACCGATGTGATCTGCGCGCAAGCCGCTATCGAGGGCGAGGGGCTCTCATGGCGCCGACCCAGCGCAGCCGCCGCGAGCTGGCGGCCCGACCCGACGCCCGAACAGAGCTTCAGATCCAAGCGAACGTGGTCGACCATGCGCGGCGAGAAAACTACGAGCGTTCTTCTACCCGTGCATCTTGAGTTTCCTCGGCCCATCATCCCACGCCCTCTTTTTGCAGGTGTGAGAGAGATCAGAGCCAGCCAGTTCGAGACAGTCGGGTTCGGGTCGACGACGAGCTACATGATGAACATCGCAGAATACGCGATCACGGACGACCCAGGAGTCGCCGACGCGACAGGAGTCAAGTGTCCCTGGAGACGATGAACTTTCTGGAGATCCCAGAGGCCTTCTTGGCAATGTTCCTCAACCACGCGCGGGTCTTCGACAGCGCCCCCTCGGACGTCTTGGGCAGCGTGGCGGTCTACATGGAGGGCCCGCTGAAGGTCCCGTACCACGCGGGGTTCTCGGGCATCATCATGGCCCCTTTGAGGGCCGTGGGCGTGTCTCAGGGCCTTCAGGGCCTCGACCTCTTCGTAAGACCTGTTTGGAGCTCTTGCGTGGACTGCCAACCTTGCAAGGGCACTCCACGAGCGTGGCTTTCGGGTTATGGCTCCTATGGACTTCCTGCACGGGCCCCACTGTGACCTCACAAACCGTAGAGTCAAGCGTCAGGTGCTGCGCTGGCTCAAGTCTGGCGAGCTCTTGTGGGCCCATCTGGGTCTGCATTGCACGCGGCGGGTCCCCGTCGGCGGGAATCGAGAGCCATTGCCAGCGGACAAGTCCTTGGCGGCCTTCTCCGTGCGCATCATCGGGCTGTGTCGTTCGCTGGGCTTCTACGCGTCATTCGAGAACCCTCCCGCCAGCCGAGCGTGGCGCTGGCCAGCGCTGGAGCGCGAGCTGCGCCAGCTGGCCTGGCCGAAGGCGTGCTTTGACTCCTGCCGTTTTGGCGCGCCGTTCAAGAAGCCTTGCGCGATCGCTGGTAGCCCCCCAGGACTCGGAGGACTCGCGCTGCGCTGCTGCTGCGCAGATCGGCACGGAGTCGAGCCACAGGGCATGGTCAAGCACCCTGCGCTCGGCTGGACGTGGCGGACCGCGCTGTCGGGCTCTGACCTGCCGAGCTGGTGCCGGCTGCTCGAAGCGCTCGCAGTGCCCGACGCCCCGCGGGGCGCCTTTGGCCGTGCGACTCGGGATGACCTCCACGTCAAGACTCACGCGCTGGCGCGCGCGGCAGGAGTCGCAGAGCCCAGGGGCGTCTCGGGGCCAGTCTATACCCACAGCGCGTTCGGCCCCCCTGGCGGCCAGGATGGCCCGCGGCGCTCGACCCGCCCCCCGCGGGCCGATGACGCGCCGCCCCGCTTGCCCTGGACGCCAAGGCGGATGCGCGGCACCGCTGGATCGGCCTCGGTCTCAGGGGCCGCTACCCCTGCTGCTGCCGCGGGCGCCGGCCGCGCCGCTGCGCGGGCGCGGCGCTCGTCGAGCCGGCGACCGCGGGCGGCCGGCGCGAGTGGCGCTGGAGATGCGCCTGCTGTTGCGAGGCTTACCTTGATTTGAAAGTATGTGTTAAGCTTTGGTATTTCGATGTGGTCGGCTTAATTTTTCTAGCTCGGGCGCCGCCGTCTCCCGAGGTTAAGCCTTCGAGGCCCCGAGCGATTAAATTGCCCCCGAGGCGCGCGCCCGGGCACATTCGTGCATAGTAGCAACGCCATGTGCTCGCATTCCATAGCATGGCATAGAATGTAATAGCATGCCATACCAACATATACAATAACATGTCATTGCATGCAACAGCTCATCTTCCACCTCCTCACGGGTTCGTCGATGTTTCGACGGCGTGAGCGGCCGCCGATCAAATGCCCCACGGCGTCGCGTACAGTTGCATTGTGTTGGATTTTATAATTTGCTTGTTGGCGTAGTTAATCGGGTTGCTCGGGGCATCCCCTGGAAAGTACGTTGTCCCCCAAAGGCCCACGAGAGTCTCCAATTCCTCTTCATTGTCTGCCTTCTCCCCCTTTTCGTAGACTTCCCTATCAACGCACCATTCCATTAAATAAACGGCGATAGTGGCGACTTATTAAGTTGCCGAGGTTTTATGGGGCAAGGAGAAGTCAATCCAACGTTCATGTTGAGTGCACCCCTGGCCAGCCCCGCGGGGCTGGGCGCCGCTGCGGCGCCCCAGGCGGAGTCTGGCTTCACGGCAAGCGGTTGCCATTCGGCAAGCGCACAAAGTATAGATGGATATCAGCGTTGCTGCATGCACATGTTGTCACACTGATAAGAACAGATACTACACTTGATCATGGCCAAGATGACCGCTGGGCGGAGCCGCCTTAATTCCGCCACCCTGTAATCCATGTACAATTTGCACGCGAATTGTGAGTTCCCCCCCCCCCCCACGGTTGCCCCAGCGTAGATACTTGCATTGATTTATGATGAGGGGACAAGGGGCGGGAGGGTGTAAGTTAAGCTGCAGGGGAGGAGGTGTTTCAGGCCACCTCGGGGGACGATGACCTACGCTTAGTAGGAAAACACGGCCGAAGCAGCCGATCGCGCTCTATGCGCCCGGGCCCTCAGTAGGGGCTGTAGCCGCCGCTCGGTGCCCACGCCGACGACGAGCTCCCTCCTGGAACCGCGCCAACTTGCGGCGGCGCCTGCTTCCACCACGTCCTCTTCCACCACGGATTGAAGGAACAGTCCGCGATGTAGTTCCAGCACCAGATCTTTCGGGAGTGGAGGGAGGGCGGGATGGGCCTCGGGGGAGGATCGACGTTCCTCCGCCAGGGCCCATCCCTCCCTCCCGCCCTCCAGCCCCCCCCCCCCCCCTCCCATGATGGCCTCCTTCCACCCCGTCAGCTTGAACCTGAGCGGCACGATGGCCAGACACCTCCAACGCGCCTGGCGATCGGCCGACGAGGGCGACCGACGAGGACGACCGACGAGGACGACAATGGGGCACTGGCATGCCCTGCCACAGGTCGTCGTGCTCCGCGGGCCACGCCTTGGTGAACGTCCGGGTGGTCTCGTTGTAGCCGTACCTCCCCCCTCCATCGCCCCGGGGTGTCGTTTGGGGGGCTCTCCCCCAATGCCCTCTCACCATCCCCTCACCCCCTCCTCGCTCCCCCCCTCCCTCCTCCTCTGGGGCGCCGCGCGTTGGTGGTGGGGTCCATCCACTCGTGGTCGAACTCCTCCGCCATGGCGGCTGGTTCAGCAGGGCCCCCGGGCGCCGAGCGCGCGCCCCCCTCTAGGAGGCCTGATCAGATCTGAGCCGTGACGAATGCGGCGGCCGAAGCAGCCACGGCCGAAGCAGCCTGGGCCTCCATGATGGCCGATGCAGCCGCGGCCGAAGGCCCGCCCGTCCATCCATCCTCCACCCCTCCCCCCTCGTCGCCATCGCGTCGATGCTGCGGCTTGTCGATCTATAGAGCTGCAGGCAGATGGGCCAATGATGGCTGCCTCGGCCTTGTTAGATACCCACTGGGCGACCTACGTAATCACTTCGCCAGAGACATCCCGCGAGTTCTGGCCGCCCACGAAGCCCCTGTTCCAGACGCCCCCCAACTCTGCGCAACCAACATTTCGCCTGAGACATCCTCAACAAACTTGTACAAAACAAATGTATCGCCTGGGGCGTCCTCACACTTCATTGGCTGCCTCGGCCACGCCCCCCCCCCCCCCGGCTGGTTCGGCCACTGGCCGCCGCGCGCGCCCGGGGCGGATGGATTGGAGAGGGGATGGGTTTGAGAGGGGAGACATGGAGGGCTGGATTGGAGAGGAAAGAGGAATGGAAGGATGGATGGAGAGGAAAGAGGAATAGATGGATTGGAGAGGAATTGGAGAGGAATGGATTGGAGAGGACAGAGGAATGGCGATGACGATGGTGATGTTCGACTTCATGCTAGAGCCGAAGTAGCCGAAGAGCCAATTCGGTCGCGGCCGAAGCAGCCGAAGAGCAGGCCCCAGAGCTTACTCGCATGGGTCGACTGGCGCGTACTCCCCGCAGCTCAGACCGAGCACGTCGCTGCTCGATTGGAGCGGCCCGATGATCTGCGGCGAAAGGCCCGCGACCAAGCTCTGTGTCGTGATGAGGGTCGCCACGAACTTGCGCGCCGCCCTGATCTGGGAGTCGAGGTGGGCGATGATCTGCGCGCGCCACTTCATGGCGATCCCGCGCTCCAGAATGTGCGGGTCGTTCTGGTGGATCTGAAGCAATAACTTGTGATCCGCCAGTTGATTGGCTTGGTAGGCCAGCAACTCCTTGTCCTGCTCAAGCTTCTCTGAAAGCTTGCGCGGCATGGGCGACGCACGTTTCAGGTGAAGCGTCGCCTTGCCAAGTAGCACAGCTGGCCCTGCGGAGGGCGCAATGTCCCGCCAGTATTTGCAATCATCGGAGATGTCATCGCGGGAGATGAGCTGGTTCGGAGCCTCAGGGTTGCAAGTGCTACTGGCAGACCCGATAGACCGCGTCGGCTCTGAGCGCATGGCTTCAGCGGTGCAGCGCCGAAACAGAGGCGCCGAAACCATCGAGCCGAAACGGCTGATCGTCGGGGGGTCGCTGAAAGTAGATAAATGCCCGACGCGTTCCAGTGGGTAGTGAAGATATTAATGGATGGTTATATTCCGGTTCTGGGTCACGGTGGTCGGCTGGGCGAATGACGACGACGAGGACGAGGGGGTGGAAGAAGGGGGAGGGGGGATGGGAACTCGGATGGGGGAGGCGGAGGAGGACGGCGCTTGTGCACAGTGCCAGGCTGGGCCAGCCGAGGCGTCCGCGGACCGACGATCACAACGGCCGCCTTGCGCCAGCCGAGGCCTCCGCGGGCCCATGGCACCCAGCGGCCGCCTCCCGGGATGCACGCCCGGCCCCTGTGGCAAGGCATGGCGAATTAAGTTCGGCCGAAGCAGCCGTTCACAAAAACCTTTTGGAAAATCTACGCCGCGTTATGCTGCCAGCGCCGCTTGGGCGCGGCCCCCAGTTCCTGCCTGTAGGAGTCGCAGCAGGACCTACAAGCCTTGTACATGCAATGGCGCCCGGGTTGGTTTTTACCGCGCCACTTGCACGTCGGCAGCGATGGCGCGGTTGCTCCTTGCGGTGGCCTGTCGCCTGTCGCGTAGCGTGCAGCTCGAGCCGCTTTCTTATCTAGCCAGGCTGGCGCTTGTCGACTGCTCTGCTTCCACTCAACCCAAGCAGGAGGCGCGGTTGGTGGTGGCTGCGGCGGCACTGGCACGCTGCAGACATGCGGCTGTGGCATGCTGAACTGGGCGTGCTGCGCCGTGGCCGCATTGTGCGCCGCACGTTGTGCGGCTTGTGCAGCCACGATTGCAGCGTCCACCGCTTGCATCACGTCGTTACGGAGTGCTGCAACCGTCGCGTTTAGCTGTTTGATCTGCTCCTCGTAGGCTGCCTGGCAGGCGCTGCCTGGCACGCTTCCTGGCAGGCTGGCATGCGGGCCGCCGCCGCCACCGAGCGTTGGCCGTGGGGGTCCTGTGTCTGGCGAGCCAATGCAACACCCACCTCCTGTGGAATCTTGTCGGCGTACTCCTCCGCGGGCTGACCTGCGGGCTGCTGCCGCATGTCGGCATCTTCTGGATAGCCCGCGGACTGCCGCGACATGTTGTCATATTGATGATGGTCGTTGGGCTGCTGTGGATAATAATACCACGCCGTGCCAGCATCATTAATCTTATTATTGACCCAGGTGTCCGCCTCCTCCACTTCGTCGTGCGTGTAGTCCGTGGCGGGATGATGTTGTTGATACGGCTCCGCGGAGCACTGACTACCACGAGCATCGTCCCGGGCGTCACCCGTCTGTGGCCGTTCGTCCTCGGGCTGATAGAACATAAGTTTAGACCCATTGCACATGTCGATCACTTCTTGTGCGGACATCTTCTCAGGTTGTATGTGAGGTGGCCCCTCCTTCCGAATTGCCGCCCAAAGCTCGTGCCTGTACGGCAGATCGAAGTAGTTGGCCAGCTCAAGCCAGTTGCTGATCTTGTGCACGTAGGTCGCCATGGCCGCCATGGCCTCCTCCGGGAGAACATTCATCCACCATGGCGGTTCAGTTTCCTCGTGCTTGGTGAACTGGAAGAGCGCGCCAGGCTTGCCATTATCGTAGGATGTGATCGTTTTGCATGCGATCTGGCCCGTCTGGTCCAAGATCACGGAATACAGGCGCTCTGGGTCGTTGTCAAGCATGTGCGTGATCCCGGCCCGCTTTGCAGGAATCCCTTTGCCACGCCAGCCGCTCTTCTTCGACGTGATAGAAATCTGGTGAGCTTCCACGCCGAGGTGCATGATGCCACACTGCCTGAGGAACCTCACGACGTAGCACTCGATCTCATTGCCTCGGTGCCAGGAAGCCAATTTCTTTGTATTTGGTTGAGAAATCACGTGAACAGCGTCGTTTCCATATTTAGCCATGAACAGCACGAGGAACGAGTAGGCGCCGTCTGACATTGATTGCCAACAGCCACCACCTCGGGGTTGCGAATGCAAGCCTTTGTGCCAGCACTAGGTGTAATTAACATCGTTAAGTACACTTTTTGCGGCACGAGGCATGCATTCCAACCCGACACCGTCTGCTGACACAACCTTCTTGCTCAACACTTGGCCCACATCGATGCCGAGCTTCGGCACCTCCGCATGCTGTGGGCCGCCGTGACCCCAGTCCATGGGGCGCGCCAAGGGTGCGCCGAAGCAGCGCTGCTTAAGCCCAACTATGGCAATTGAATGCGGAGGAGGAGGAGGAGGGGGAAGTGTGCGCCGTCTTGGACCATTGTGGGCCATCCTGGTGAGAACGTCATGGGCCGTCTTGGATCCTCCTGGGCTGTCTCGGCACATCTCGGGCCGTCTTGGGAATCATTCTCGGGGCTGTTGGCGCCCGGCAGGGGCCTATGTGGGTGAATGACGGGCGCGGGGTGGACAGCGGGGTATGGGGTGAGTGGAACCACTGCCACTTTGGCTCATAACTTATTAACGGCTTGATCTCTCTCTCTCTCTAGAGAGAGAGATAGAGAGAGAGAGAGAGAGAGAGAGAGAGAGAGAGAGAGAGAGAGAGAGAGAGAGATCCGACACGGGGCCATCTGGCCACTACTACCAATTCGACGGAGGGCAATGGCGAGCCACACGTGCACCCTCTTCGACCTCCCGACCCAGCGCGACGCTGTCGAGAACGCGCTCAGGGGCGAGTCGCAGCAGTCAACAATCTCAACCGCGAAGGGCAGGTTCTGGGCCTACTTCATGGAGCTGAACACGTGGCTGCCAGTGACGACTACAGCGCGGGTCGACCCCCGCACGCTGGACATCATGGCCCAGGTTGCGACGATCAAGAATACGATCACGAAGGGGATGTTGGAATACTTCGGCGCCGAGTCTTAGTTGAAGATCTACAAGTGTCACGGGCAATCCCCTGATGGAGATCCCACTGGCGACGACCAACTCGTGAACCTCATCCAGTGGATCTACGTCCGCCAGACCGACGGCGGCGACGGCGGCGACGGCGACGCCAGCTCCGACACTCAGCCTGAGCACCCGGCCGTCAACATACCCGAGATCGAGACGCGGGCGAGGTGCAACGACGAGTGGAAGAGGGCGATGTTGCCGAACCTCCATTGCCCACGCAGGGTCGCCCATTCGCCAACGTGAGCCGCTTGAAACGCAGGGCGCTCGAGGAGTTCGGGTTCACGGACATTGACGAGCTCATCTTCAGGGCCGCCGACATCCACTACAACGACGGGGGAGATGCGGTGTTCCCAGCGCTCAGGCTCAACGAGCGCGTCATTCACCGCGAATGGTACTCGCTGGTCGTCGACAGGACCATGGTTGACTTCGCGCTCGAGGGTGAGCAGTGACGTGCCACGGCGTTTTCGGCACGGCTGTTTCGGCCGTTTCGGACGCCCCGGGGAGCTTGCGGGCGACGGTGCAGCCATTCGCGCGTTTGGGAGTGCCACCACTTGTTGGCGGCCGTCGCTTGCGTAGCCCAGTGTAAAAACGTTGTGCAATCAACATAAGTTTTACCCGTGCGTTCATTGGGGCAGCCTGGAGAGTGCTATATTCAAGCCCCAACGCCAAGGATCGCGTGAGGGAGGGTGGGTTTGTCAAGCGCACCCCCCGATGCACTTGCGGTAGAACATGTTTTCGGCGAGCTTCCGCCTCCCTCGGCCGCCCCTCCAGGGTGAGCTGGCACTGGTTGAGGTCCAGGTATTTGTCTTTGCCAATGTCAGGAAGCCCCAGGCGACAGCCGCATCTTGCAGAGGGTCCGCCATCCATCCACGCAGCTGGTGCACATCGTTGTTCTAATCATATGTTAAGATCCCGATGTCATATAACAACTCCACGAGGCGACGCGCCCGTAGCCATTCGGGTCAGTTTGATTTTCTGGCGCAACAAAACCGCATTCAATTCACTACCCCACTTCCGTGGGCACCAGGGGAGACGCCATGGGCAGGCGCGGCCAGGCGACGAAGGAGAAGCCCGAGCCGAGAACGCGCCCGAGGATCCAGAATAAGACCAGCGCCGCCGGGGCGGAGGCCGCCGCGGGCGAGATGGAACAGCGATCTAGCAACGAAAACATGGTTCGCACCGTGATCAACGAGGTCCACGATGCATTAAGCAAGATCGCGGAGCACCCGGTGTTCAAGGACATCGTTGAGCAGGAGCCGAAGACCATGTCGGATGGAGGCGCCCAGGCGCCATTCAAGCAGGCTGACATGAACGCTGTGCTGAACAGAGATGGGCCTGGCCTTTTCTACAAATGCGGCTTCAATTTTATGTGGCAGAGCTTCGCGTGGATGTGCAACCACCGCGTGCCCATCAGCAAAGGCCAGATCAAGGAGCTCCAGAGGTTCGCCTTGGAGCCACTGCAGCCGCCCAGGCCCATTCCCTTCGAGGCGGTGACTGCGTTGGACTCAGCCACGCAATGCGTGATGGGTGCGAAAGGTGCCTTGCAACGCTCGTCGCCCCCGGAGCCCGCCTTCGCGGTGATCTTCAGCATCAGGGATGCAATCATTCAAGAAGCTGGCGATGACGTGTTAGGGAAATGGCGCCACGCGCTGTTGACGGCGTCGTTCAGGTTCGAGCTGGTGACATCAGGGGGCGATCGGTATTGGAGGGCCCAAAACCTCCGACAGGAAGCCATCGAGATGGGCATCGTGTCCCAATTGTCCGTCCGCCAGTGGATCTACGACGTCGTTGGCTTCGAGGCTCCCAAAGAGAAGGACCTGGGCAGGGAGTCGGGCAGCGCTCAGGTCGCGAAGTACTACCATGAGAAGATGAAGTACGCCAGGGGGACGGAGGGAGTCAGCGCGTCTTTCGTCGACAGCGCCCTCACCGTGCACTGGAGTGCCCTAAGCAACAAGACGGCGCGCCAGTGGCTCGGGTGGTGCGACGAGCACCTGATGGAGCAGAGCCCATGGAGCAAATCGATTTATGCGTTGCAGGCCTTGGTCGACCGTGCGCAGACGACATCTCGCATTACCTGGGCCATTTGCGGCCTCACGGATCTCTACCGCATGGACTGGGGGTCGAATTCCATGCCCAGGAGGGGGGGTGACTGAGCAGAAGAATAAGGTTTTGGCGTTGAAAACCATGGTGTAAACATGTTAGACCCGCATTTTAGGAGCTACGGGGGAGAGGATGTATTAATTTTGGTTGGTTGCGTGTCTTGGGTTGGCCTTGGCCTGTCACATTGCCTGTGAGTGGCCCCCCCCCCGGACTCTATCACCGCGGGGGAGTTCACGATCAGCAGGATGAAGGACTACAGGCAGAGCTACATCGAGGTCCTCAACCTGAAGCACGCCATGCGCGATGAGTTGCTCCAGACGTGGTTGCCAGGGATCGGTCTGCCAATCGAGCGCGTTAAAAAGATGCAGGAGGCGTTCGCCGATTTTCCGAACGTGCGCGCGTCTGTGACAGGCTACCCCGACGAGCCCACGGTGGGCACTACGTGGATGGTCGGATGGCCCCCATCTTCGGTGGCGGCATGCACCTTTCTGGAAGAGTGTATCTACACTTGCTCCTATGACGGCCGCTACAGGGACGCTGTAAAGTCGAAGGCAAAGGTTGCTGACATCTTGGAGTACGAGAGCGTCGAGCGCCAGGTCGACGAGATCGCCGCGACTCTGGCCCAAGAGCGATCCGCTGCAGCGGCGGCGAGAGGAGAGGCCCCTGCAGTGGGCCCAGCTACGCCAGCTCCGACAACTGGTACGACAACCAGGACTCCAGAGTCGAAGGGCTTTCACAGCATGGAGCAGCAGGACCAGGAGTATTGGGAGAAGATCATCAAGAAGCATGTCCACACGTACGTGGACATCATCGTCGAGAAGAAAACGGCCGCTGAGCTGGAAAACGCAATTCGCGATTCCACTCTGGCGGGCATCAGGGGCGATCCGACTGGTCTCGTGCTGTTTCACTTCGACGTCAAGCAGAGCGGCGAGCCCTTAACTCGCCCGGAGCTGCGGGTCGCCCCCCTGCACGACGCGAGCTACCACAGGCTGGTCAGGACCGTGCTGAACGCGCGTGCCCCGGCTGGCGGTGCCCCTGGTCTACGATCTGGTGAAGTGGCTATCCTGCTAGACGGCGGCAGGCGTGGCAACTCCAATATACTAGTTGCCCCGTGGCGCGAGGGGACTTCGAAGGACAAGAAGAAGCAGGGCGATGATGATGAGGACGAAGAGGATAAGGAGGGCGACCCCGACGACGAGGACGGAACTGAGGTCCTGATTTTCACTTCCTCTGTCATCAACATCGTCTACTCCGAGGCCAGCATCGCCAACCGCCGCAAGAAGATGCGCAGCTGCGCAGGTGGCCTTCACCAGTCCGAGTGCGCTCACATGCTCTCACATACGAAAGTCTCCCTGCCAGAGAGGTCACGGAAACACTATCCTGGAAGCACGCCGGGCGACGCAATCATGGGCGTCGAGGCGACCGAGGCCGAAAAAGAGTGGACCATTAGTTGGTCGGACAAAAAGGCGCTCTACGGCAAGAAGTACCTCATCGCCGTCGGCGGCAAGACGAAAGGCGCGAGCCCGGACGACGTGGTCGAGCGCAAGACGGACTCCACGCAAGTGCCAGTCACGCACCACGGAATGCCCCCCGCGTGGTACGACGAGCTCATCCACATGTGTTTCTTGAAGGCCATCGTGGACTTGACGCCGCTGGACGCCAAATTCGCTTGGCAGGCGGCGCCCAACCGCGCGGGGTACGTCGGCATCGCTTTCACCGAGGAGCGCAAGACTATGATCTACGCGAGGCCCGTCGAGCAGATGAAGACCGAGATGTGCCAGACGGGCTCCAAGTTCTACAACGCCCAGTACGCGAAGGCGGCAGGGCTCACCGAGACGCCGCCCCCAGTGCCACCGCCGAACCCCAAGCGCCGCCCCCGGCGCATGCCCGTGGCGGTTCCCACGGCTGAGCCAGGCACTGGCGGGGATGGTGAGCCTGGGAATGACAATCCTGAGCCTGAGGATGATGGTCTTGTTGGTGATCCCGATCCTGAGAACGCCTGGGATCCCTTTTTACGATGCGGCATGCGTTGCCAGCTGGTTCGGCTGTAGCTGTGTTTTTCGTGCTGCAATAGGTCATGAGGACCATGATGTGCAGCGTGGTTGAATGAGGTGGGCGGTGGAAGGGGTAAGGTGATTAGAAGGAGGACCGACGATTGAGGATCCATCACCTTATTGTTTTTCGTAGGATGCATTTCGCCAACATGGTGATCTGCGATCGCCTGGCTAATTCGGCCTCTCTTGCACGTCTGGGGAGAAGTCGCCCGGATGCTGCGAGTGAAAACCAAAACAACTATGTGCGTAATGACATGCGTTGTCGTTATTATCGAAGACGCCTACGGCGAATCACCGCCGCCCCCTGCCTTTTTGGAAACGCCGATGTGGCCGAAAGTTGGACTAGAGCTTGGCCAAGCTATCGGACCATGAGTTCCCCGAGTCGGTTTGGAAAGCTTTCGGGGAACACATGGGAGAGAATGATTGTGAACAGGAAGAGGAAGAGGAAGAAATAGAGTAGGAGGATGAGGGTTGTTAGGGGTCTCTTGGGGCACCCTTGGGGTCTGTTGGGAGCTTCTTGGGGGCCTCTTCGAGGCCTCTTGGAGGCATCTTGGGGGCCTCCTTGGGCCTCTTGGGGGCCTTTGGGGGCTTCCTGGGGGTCTCTTTGGCCGTCTTAGGGCGTTCCTGGTCCGTCTGACGCCGTCTGGAGCCGTCTTGGGGGCCTCTCTGGGCCGTCTTGGGGCCCTCTTGGGGCGCTTCAGGGCCGTCTTGGAGGCCATGTTGGGCGTCTTGGAGGCCTCTTGGGCCGTCTTGGGGCGCTCTTGGGGCCGTCTTGGGGGGCCCCTGGGCCGTCATAGGGCCTTCTTGGAGGCCTCTTGGGCGATCTTGGGGGCTTCTTGGGCCGTCGGAAGGCCGAAAAGATGAAAACGCAAAAAACCGTCAAAAACCTCAGGAAAACCAATGATTTTGGCCTCTTCGAGCTCTCCTGGAGAACGTCTTGGAGGCCTCGTGGGCCATCTTGGAGGCATCTTGGGGCCATCTTGGCCGTCTTGGAGGGCATCTTGGGCCGTCTTGGAGGCATCTTGGAGCCATCTTACCCGTCTTGGAGGCCATCGTGGCCGTCTTGGAAGCATCTTGGAGGCCATATTGGGCCATCTTGGCCGTCTTGGAGGCCATCTTGGGCCAAGTTGGGGCAACAAAGGCATTGGCAGACGGATTTTCTGAAATTTACGCGTGGCCGGCGGGGCGGGCCGAAGCCCACTGGGGAGTTCTTTTAGAAAAAGAACCACAACCAAACCTGAATCATCCAGCGCGCCGTGCACCCCTGCGAGCAGGGGGCGGCGGGTCGAAGACGCCTACGGCGAATCACCGCCGCCCCCTGCCTTTGTGGAAGCGCCTACGTGGCCGAACGTTGAGGCCAGACCTGCCAAGCCATCGGGCCATGTGTTCCCCGAATCGGTTTGGAAAGCCTTCGGGGAACACGTGGGCGTCTTGATGGTCATCGTCGCCGTCTTGGAGGCCTCTTGGGCGATCTTTCGGCGATCTTTGGGGGCTCTTGGGCCGTCTCGGGCCGTCGGAAGGCCGAAAGAAGGGAACTGCCCAAATCCATCAAAAACCTTGGGAAAATCAGTGATTTTGGCATCTTTTGGCCTTCCTGGAGGCCCTCTTGGGGGCCTCTTGGGCCCTTTTGGGCCAGCTTCGAGCCAACTTCGGCCATCTTGGTGGGTTCCTGGCACGTCTGACGCCGTCGGGAGCCGTTTTGGGGGCCTTTCTGGGCCAACGGGGGGCCCTCTTGGGGCGCTCCAGGGCCGTCTTGGAGGCCATCTTGGGCGTCTTGGAGGCCATCTTGGGCGTGTTGGAGGCCTCTTGGGCCGTCTTGGGGCCCTCTAGGGGCCATCTTGGAGGCCACTTGGGCCATCAGGGGCTCTCTTGGGGGCCTCTTGGGCGATCTTGGGGGCTTCTTGGGCCGTCTTGAGCCGTCGGAGAGCCGAAAAGGCGCAAATGCCAAAATCCTTCAAAAACCAAGGGAAAATCAATGATTTTGCCCTCTTCGGACTCTCCTGGAGGACCTCTTGGAGGCCTCTTGGGCCGTCTGGGAGGCCTCTGGGGGGCCTCTTGGGCCGTCTTGGGCCGTCTTGGACTCTCTTGGGCCGTCTTGGAGGCCGTCTTGGACCATCTCGGGCGGACTTGGAGGCCATCTTGGGCCATCTTCGCGATTTTTTGAGGATGTCCCGAGCGAAACGGCCGTTTTTGGGCACGGTGGCGGGACGGGCCGGAGCCCACTGGGGAGTTCTTTTGGAAAAAGAACCAAAACCAAAACCTGAAACATCCAGCACGCCGCGCACCCCTGCAAGCAGGGGGCGGCGGATCTAGTGGCCTTCGGCCCATTCCGCCACCGTGCCTGGATTGAGGGGTATCTTCGGAGGGCTTTCGAGGCCTCTTGGGGGCAGTTTTGAAGCCGCGTCTGTGGCTCCAGGGGCTTCCTGGGGGCCTCTTGGGGGCCTCTTGGGGCCTCTTGGGGATTAAAAAGTGTGCCGACTTCCCGATGGGGTTCAAATGCGCATCGCATTCATGGTTGGGGTTCGACATCCAGTGTCGCTTCCAGAGCTGCGAGAGGAGAGGACTAATAGACCCCTCCACTCGCAGCTCAAGGACGACCTTGAGCTGCGAGTGGTAGGTTTCGTCCTCTCACTCTGGAGAGGTCTGTGAGCATGGTGTCTGACCTCTCTAAAGTGAGAGGACTAACCCTACCACTCGCAGCTCAAGGACGTCCTTGAGCTGCGAGTGGGGAAGTCTGTTAGTCCTCTCCTCTCGCAGCCCTGGAGGCGACCTTGAGACGTCGGGCGGCCCCCGAGGACCACCCCGAGCCATGCAAGCACGATTCGACTGGGCCCCCGAGGAGCCGACGGGGGCGAGAGGCCGTTTCGAGGGCGCCCCCGAGCTGCGAGACGCCACTTCGAGGACGTCCCCGAGCTGCGAGAGGCCAATTCGAAGACGCCCCCTAGCTGCGAGAGGCCACTTCGAGGACGTCCCCGAGCTGCGAGAGGTCACTTCGAGGGCCTCTCGCAGCTCGGGGACGTCCTCGAAAAAGCCTCTCGCAGCTCGGGGAGGGACGTCCTCGAAGTGGCCTTTCGCAGCTCGGGGGCGGCCTCGAATTGGCCTCTCGCAGCTCGGGGGCGTCCTCGAAGTGGCCTCTCGCAGATCGGGGGCGCCCCCGAGCTGCGAGGGGCCACTTCGAGGAGAGGTCTGTCACACCCCGGGGTCGCCTCTCGCAGATCGGGGACGCCCCCGAGCTGCGAAGGGGCCACGTCGAGGAGAGGTATGTTAGACTTCTCGCAGCCCGGGGGCGTTTTCAAGGACGCCCCCGAGCTGCGAGAGGCCATTTCGAGGACGCCCCCGAGCTGCGAGATGCCAGTTCGAGGGCGCCCCCGAGCTGCGAGAGGCCAGTTCGAGGACGTCCCCGAGCTGCGAGAGGCCATTTCGAGGACGTCCCCGAGCTGCGAGAGGCCAGTTCGAGGGCGTCCCCGAGCTGCTCAGAGGTCGTCGCGCAGCTCGGGGACGTCCTCGAAGCGACCTCTCGCAGCTCGGGGACGCCCTCGAAAAAGCCTCTCGCAGCTCGGGGGCGTCCTCGAAGTGGCCTCTCGCAGCTCGGGGACGTCCTCGAACTGGCTTCTCGCAGCCCGCGTGCGCAACTAAACAGCGTGGCATTCTTGGGTGTGAAATGGCAGCGGGCCAAGCGTCGAGGCAAGGGGCACAGGGGGAGGGAGGGGGGGGGGGGGAACGACGAGGAGGCAGTGAAACTGTCAGAAGCAATGGGGCACTGAGAACCCACAACCCCACTATGTCGCACAAATGACGGGGGAGGCACTGTAGAGTCAGCGCCCCCCGAGAAGCACTGCAGGGTTAGAGTTCCCCGAGAAGCATTGTAGAGTTAGCGTTCCTCGAGAAGCACTGTAGAATTAGCGTTCCCTCTCAGCAATCACGCTCAGAAGGTTGGGGGGGGGGTCTTGGATGGCTGGCAGCGGCGAGGCTCGCAGCCGCTCGCTCGCTCGCTCGAATCCGCAGCCGCTCGCTCGCTCGCTCGAATCCGCAGCACAAGCGTCAGAGCTAGCGCCTCCTTCTCCCATTCCTCCTCGTCAATCATGGCCCGACCTCCCCCCTTCCCCATGGGCCGCATCTATAGCTGCATCGGCGCATGCCATTTAGCACCACTGAGCGGCTCGCCCGGGCTGGCGCGACCAAGCGATGGGGCTCGCCCGGGATGGCACGACGGCGCCGCCCACAACTACGGTTAAGGTGCGCCGCCCACGGCGCCCGAAAGTAGTCAAGCTTGGCAGTGATTTTACAGGCTTGGCCCCAACTTCAGATGCAATGCGGCGCAGGGGCGCGCCGTTCACAAACGTCTTCGCCAGCGACTCGGCCAAGCCCTGCCAGAAGGTCATCAAGGCTGTGCACAATCCTGGCAAGTTCTTCACAGACATAGCAGAGCGCACCCCTGACGAGGAAGAGGATACTGACGTCTACGCGTGGGCGCCACCGTGCCAGGATTTAAACCAGAACGGTCTTCGTCAGGGAGTCAATGGGCCAAAGCAGACTGGCCAGCTTATCACGAAGGCCATGCAGTACATCAAAAACAAGAAGCCCAGGGTGTCGATCTTCGAGAACGTTTTCACGATGACCCACAAAAGGCTCAAGCCCGTGCTGGATGGCATCGTCAAGGGCTTGATCAGCATCGGCTACACTGTGAACTACAGCGTGCTCGATTCACGCGACTACGGCATTCCACGAGATCGTCGCCGGGTGTTCGTGGTGGCCATCAGGACAGACGCCATCAAACATCCATTCAATTGGCCCGAAATCACCAAGCCGTGCCCCAGCATCAACACGATCTTGGACGCGTGGAAACCCACCGACAGGGCGGGCCGTCTGCCTACGGTCCAGCGCCAGAGCGATGCGTGCAAGACGGCTTACAAGGAGTGCTTCGACTACGGGCGCGACCCTCGTTCAACGCCCATCCTGGTTGACATCGACGCTTCGCCTAAATTCGCAACCTACGGCATCGACGAGGCCAAGACCATCGCCAGGTCAAGGGGCATGGTGGGCCATGGATTTCGAGGGGGCGCCACACAATCCCGACTGAGTTGATCAAGCTACAGGGTTTCGAGCTGACTGATATCCCGTGGACGACGCTGAAGATCAGCCAGCGCCAGTTGGGCCAGCTCATCGGCAACGCTGTTTCCGTGAACACGATTGGGGCAATTCTCGAGGAGGCCCTGTGGAGCTTAGGTTTGGTCGAGAAGAAGGTGCCTTTCCCGCGTGGAGTGAAGCATCCGCCCGGGCCACCACCGCGCAAGCCTTAGTTGTTTTTCGTTGTTTCGGCTGTTTCGGCCGAGTGCTGCGCGCGCCCAGCTGCGCGGTCAGCCGGATCAGCTCCGACCTGCAGGAGGAGGGTGGGGAAAAACACACACGCGTCATCCAGCATTCGTTCAGAAAACGCATGTGTACCTGTCGGTTGCCGCCCGACGTTCGTTTACATGTGAAGCTTGACCCTCCAAAGTGCAGAATGCGATTGGGCGTTCAGATCTGGCGATAGGGCACTCGGGTTACCACTGAGAGTGGCAGGGGGAGGATGGGGGGGAAACATGCAAAACACAATCTCTAGCCAGCATTCGTTCTGAAAACTTATGTATACCTGTCGGTTGCCGCCTGACGTTCGCTTACATGTGAAATTCGACCCCTTCCAAGGTGCAAGGTGTAGTGAGAGCATCAACACTAATGTGATTGGACAGTCAGATCTGGCGATGGACCCCATCGGGTTGTCATCAAGGGGCGGGTGGGGTGGTGTGTGTGTGTGTGTGTGCGCGTGCGCGTGTGTGTGTGTGTGTGTGTGTGGGGGGGGGGGGGCCTGAACAACAAGTAAGTCCTCTGCCGCTCGCCATTCGGGTTCAATTCTTCGTCGCAGCACGTCTGCTTGGAGCAAGTGATGGTCCTCAAGTTGGGGGCTGCACACGACGGCCGCGGCAAGTGGAAACGCAATTTTCCAACGTGGGCGAACAGGTTCCCCATAGACCATGCGCAGCCAAAGTTGGGCACGTGGCTTGATAGCAAGCGGGCGAAAGGCTTGGGCGTGGGTTGCAGAATCTGCCAGGCTGCTGGCTTCACCACGAACCCTTTCTGTGCGTGCGAAGTTAGATCAAACGGCGCCATGCAAGTTTGCAATTTACAGAAGCACGCTCAGTGTGCCGAGCACAAGGCTGCCGTGGCAGCGTTCCTAGCTGGAAACCTTGATGATGCGGTGTACTCAGTGATGTGCCCGGAGTGGGACGAATTCAAACAGGTTGCCAATGACGTCGTTGCAGGCGGAAGTTTGGGCCATGGGACTATTGCGCCTCGGAGAATCCTGTGGTGCTTGAAGGAGGCCTTGTGCGCTGATGACAGAGAGGCTTTGAAGTTAGCTAGGGCGATATCTTTGTTTCGGGATGAGCGAAACGGTCGGCTGGCTGTGAGATACCGAGCTGTAAATCAGAATTTGGATGAGATCAGTGGCACTTTGGGCCAGGAGGGAGACTTCGGAACTGGTGCCACTAAGATTACGGAAGCTACCTTCAGAATCATAAAGCGAATGTGCACTAAGTTCAGTGACTCACCGAGACTCTGTCGTGCAACCCCCACGTTGATGCCGAGTTTGATGGCCCATGTTCAGGAGTGTGTCATGTGCATCACCGTCGACTCAGCTGGAGATGAACTTCTCGCGAGTGAAATGATGCGCAACCCATCACTTGCTCAGACGGAAAGGGCACTCACGCCAAACCTTAAGTTCTTGTTGCGCGACTCAGGGCACGCCTCGCGTCGCATTATTTCGCGACCCTGGAACGCAGACCCATACTTGAGAGATGTAGCGATGATGCTGGCACAAGGCCTCAGTTCGGTCGCCTAGGTCGTGCAGAACAGCACCGAGACCTCGCGTGTGTTTGCTGGGTATGTCAAGTCTTCACAGAGCTCCATGGTTACATTCGCGATAAGGAACATGCGAGCCGCGTCGCATCGTTTTGAATATTGGCAAAAACCTCTTGGCCGCACTGCTCTCTTCATGCATGCGAGCATCAAGACAGCGATGTACGTGGCCAACCGCCCGGCTAAGGATGAGAACGCCGACAAGGCCAAAGCGTGGCTTGCATGGGTGGACAGCGAACGCTGTTTAATGCTTGCGATGATGGCGGACGTGGCTGACGAAGGGATGTGCTTGACGAGACTGCTTGATAATAAAGACGTTGACACCGCCTGTCTCAATTCAGAAGCGCTCCTGTTCATCAGAAAGGTCGAGGCAATGTTTGGTGAGAGCGAGCGGCGCTTCACTATTTTCGGTTACACTTCGGCCATGATGAACCTCCTCAACGAGTACGTGGTTTGGCACGTCAACGACGACTCGTGGAGCATAGGTTTCGAGCGCGGTGTCCCTGGCGACATTGTCAACAGGTGCATGGAGAGGATGAGGTCTTACGTGGTCCTGACGCGCGCAGCACTGGCAGCTGAGTTTCCAAGTTTCGAGATGAGCCAGGTAAACAGGGTTACGTTGATAAGTTGTCGGGGTTTTGTTGCTGCTGGTGTGTTTCGTTTCCGATCGGGCCCTATGCGGGGCCCCGGGGGGTGATCTCAAGAGCAGTGGGGTGTGCGCCATGACCACAGGCATTCCAAGTGTTCGACTTGTCCACCACGCACCCCCGGGCGGATGTGCATTTGCGGCGGATTGCTCAGGCATTGGATCGCCGCGTTGCCCGCGACGACCGCCGCCCCCCCCGCGCCGCGCCCGCCCCCGAAAATTGAGTTCAGCCACATGTCAAGGTCATTATTGCCCGCGAGACATGCCGGGCGCCTGTTCTGCCAGGCCGCGGACATCAATCCAACTAGGCTGCAGGCTCAGTGGGAACATGGGTTCCCGAGGGCTCGCCAACAACAGCAGAGAGGTTTGTCGAATAAGGAAGCTTGGAGATATGTGATACAGAAATTAGGGCAGCAGAGACTAGCGCTGCGGCGCGACATCGACGATCTGATATCAGCTTTGGTTGCAGATGTGGCCTTTGGAATCAGCACGTCGGGGGAGGAGCAGAAGTTTAGCCTGCCTGCGCTCAAGTTCAACTGTCGCCAACTCTCCTCAGACGCGTGCAGCGAGGACATGTTTCTCATGAGCGCTCTGGACTTGCCCAATCGTGACCTCAACAAAGTCATTGACAGTGCCCGGCGGATTTGGCTTGAGACCTGTGGGCGTCCTGTAGTGAGGAAGTTCCCGCGCATCGACAAAGGGGTTAAGAGACCGCGAACAGTGATGAAGGAAGGCGAAGCCGAATTCATTCGTCAGCGCCGCAAGGCTGCGGGGCTCGCTGTTTCGGGTACAGTGGCTGGCGATTCGACCGGGAGGTCGGACCAGGCTCGAACTGGGGTGCCACGCACCAGAAGGAGCTCGACTTCTTGACGAACAATCATGATACCAAACGATGCATTGCATACTCGGTGAACGCCCTCCTACCACAGGAAGTGACGCATGCTTTTTGCGAAGACGCAGCCGCCAAACACAAGAAGCAACTTGCTGATCAATTGGCCAGGTCGCGCAAGACCGAGCGCTCGCGATTGGCCGCGCTGGGCGCGCCAACGGCCAAGCTCCTAGAAGCTATCAGGGGGAAGCCTGTTTTCGTGGATATACCTTGCAGGTCGCCAGAGGTGGCGGCCGCGCTCATCACGCATCGCTTGAAATCAGTGCGGATGTACGAGGCTGAAGATTTTGTTGCACAGTTCCAGGGCGCGCTGGCCCGTTCATTACCGCTGCATCGGCGTTCAGAGGGGGATATGAAGTTACCCCCGGGCTTATAATTTCAGGCCGTTTTGGCGCTGGGATCAAAATGCTGTCAACGCACCATTTGAAGAAAGTGACGTTTTTGAGCGCCGAGTTCAGAGACACGCAGCGTACGTTCTGCGAGTTGTGCAGAACTTAATCAGGCACACCCCAGGCTGCAAATGGAGGCTTGGCGGGTTTAACTGGCCAGCGTTGAAGAAGGCGCACGCGCCCGGCAACCGCTTCGCACTAGTCTCGCCGCCAGAGGTGGCACAACCTGCCTTTCATAACCATCGGAACATATTCACGGTCGATTCGTTCTTGACGAGAATCTGGTGTGTTTGCATGCCCAGTTCTGCATCGGGCTTGCGGTGGTGCTGTGGGAAAAAATGCCTGGGCATCAATATCAATCGGTATGAGGTCGAGTGGGCCAGACTGTGAGTTATGAACTGGTGTGTCTGAATATGAGTGAGTATGCGTCGTCACGTTCCGTAGCCATCTTGTGTTCAAGGCTGCCAAAGTATCGGCATTCATTGGCGGAGTGTCCAGCCCCACACAAAAATGCAAGACGCAATGTCAGTTTTCCTCAGCGGCCGTTCGGACGATTACGTTGACCTCGACCAAGACGGCGTCATGCATGCGATTCGTTGTGAAGCAAATGTGAAGATGCACACATTGGCGGAGGCGGCGCACATCCTGATTGACGACGACACGTTCCAGCATCACGTGAACAAGGACTTCAGCGACCTGACCACGATCGCAGCCCAGTGTCCGGGCGCTGACGGCCGCAGCGACATGCTGATCATGCTGACCGAGAAGATCGAGCGCACCCAGCAGATGTGGTGGGCGGCCGAATGGGAATTTACCACTGGGCTCAAGAAGGAGATGAAGGCCAAATGGGACGAACTCCACGGTGAGCGCCAGGGCGAGTTCAGCGAGAAGTTCGACCGGGGCGAGTTCCGCAGGGCGGCGAAGGCCTTCGGCTTCGCGGTGGCAACTGGCGCCGACTGGGTCGCCACGTCTGCCGCAGCCTACCCGCCCATTGAGGGCCGCAGCCGTTCGCCGCCGAGCCGTGCACGCACGCGCGATGAGGGGCTGGATTGTTCTGACACGTTGGATCCGATGCCGCTTTCGGACGATGACACGCAGAAGACGTTGCCATTGAGGGGCCCCCGGGAGTCCGACGAGGATTCAGATAAGAATTAGTGTTTCGTCGTAGGAGCGCGGGATTTCTGCGGCTGCTTCGGCCGCGGCTCTCTGGGCTCCAGAGGCTGGAGCGCAAAGGACAAAGCATAATTCCTCCTCCTCACCCTCATCCTCCGCATCCCCCATCCCTCCCACGCCCTCCCTTTCAAACGCCATCTCCTCCCTCCACGACGCGTGCGCGCTCCACCACTCCTCTGACAGTGGAGCGACAACCGACTTGGTTGGGGGGGTTCCCCTCCCCCGTGGCTCCGAGACGGCCCCTGCGATAAGATGAAGTATCGCCATCAGCATTCAAACACTCATCGCGGCCCCAATGGTTGGCCCAATCATGATCTACACGCTCCTCATTGCATCGTCACTCGCCCGCCCGGTCCAGCTCAGGTTAGCCCGGGCCCAACGATTGCCGCCGCGACCAACCGCGCGGCGGCCGACGACGGCGGCGCCAGCGTCGTCTACGCCCTGGGAATGGCCATCCTCGTCGGCGGCGCAGTCCAGAGCGCGATTGCGATATGGCTCTGGGAGCGGCTGTGCCCGAAACGTCCGACGCCGACTGACGCCGCGACCGCCCGCGCGGCGGTGCCGACGCCGACCGCCGCCGTCCACATGGCGGTGCCGCCGCCGACAGCGACGCCGACGCCAACGGCGCCGACCGACGCCGCGGTGCCACCGCCGACGCCAGCGGCGCCGACGCATATGCTGATGACGCGAACGGTATCTACGCAGAGCCAAACCACTTACAAATGGCGGTAGAATGAGCCTAGGTTCATGCCGCTCCCGGAGAACTCTCACGGCGTAGGGCTGATCGACCCTTTTTGGAACCCGCGCCGTGGCTGACCCAGGACACGGCGGAATTTGCACGCGCGTTGGGAATTAACGCATCGGCTGCTTCGGCCGTAGCACTGAAGAAAAAACATCGCCATCGCAACCTCCATCTTCGCTCTCTCGTTCCTCCGTCTCGACTTCTCATTCCATCATGCGTCCTTCTGCCCCCCCCATCCCTCCCCTGCGATGCGAGATATCATTGGTGGTCCACTCCCCCTCCTCCTGGCCCCCCCCCCTCCTCCTCAGTGAGATGCTTCGCCGAGGCCCGAAAAGATAAGTTCAGCACGGATGCCCCAGAAGGACCCATGTTATATGTTCAGCCATGATAGGCTCAGCATGGAGGCCCGAAAATGACCCATTATAGGTTCATGAAGGAGGCCCAAACATTACCCATTATGGGTTTAGCTTGAAAGGGCCCTCCTCCTCCTGCTTTGAATGGGCCCTCCTCCTCATCAGCACCCCCTGCTCCAACGCGCCCCGGGCCACCCCCGCTCGGGCGTGGGCGGGCCATTGGCTGCTTCGGCCACGCCGCTCTCATCCTCCTTCTCCTCCTCCGTAGCCAGTTTCTTGCTCAATTTGAACGGGCCCCACTTGTGTTTAATTGCATGAACGGGCCGCCCCATGACTGGGGCATAATGCGCGGCGCAAATGGCGTTCGATACCGCGTGGTCGGGCCCCGCGGCGGGCCCTGCACCTCCCGCCCGACATTGACGCCGAGGGGGCCGGGTGGCCCGACGCTTTCCGACGAGGACGCGGCTCAAGCCATGAAGATCCACCGGGAAGCCGACAAGGCGCATGCGGTGGCGAAGGACACGGTCAGCCACATGAGCGGGATTGGTGCCGTGGCCAAGATGATGGGGCAGATGTTGGCTGCGCACCAGAATATGATCTCCATTGCCAAGAATGGCTTGCTTGGGTATGGTGATCTGCGTTATGCTGCTCCGCTCCGCATTTTGCTGCCCTCGGCTTATCGGTTGCGGGCCAGGCTGATCAGGGGGCTAGCTGCCCGATTGGACCACATCGCGGCGATGTTGATCCAGATCAAGCTTCTTCGGGGGATTGCGGAAGATCCCGATGACGCCGCAGATGCGTTGGGCCCGTGGGTCGACGATGCCGACGCCGACGCCGACGCCCACGGCGCCTCTGAGGCGGAGCCCGCCGCGGCGCCAGGCAGTAGCTGACTGCGCCGCTAATCGGCTGCTTCGGCCGAGATAGGTTTGGACAACATATGTATCCTCCTCCACTTCCCTCCTCCTCCTCCTCTCAATCCTTCTTTCCTTCCTCCAGCCTCCGCTTCGTCGTTTTGACGAGGAACGTGTCATGCAGTCCTCGAAACGTTACGCGGCGGCTGGGCTATGATCACTCTCGCTGCCCAGTCCGCCAGCTGCGTCTGCAATGCCAGGCTACCTCCGCTGATAAAGGACTCCGAGGGCCTCGGGCAAAAGCTCTTGAGCCCCCCGTCTCCGCTGTCGTTGGGACTCAATGAGGCATCTATTCGAAGCAGAGAACACAATCGCGCACAAGTCTCTGATGCACGTGGAAGTGAAACAAACGACCCGCCCCGCAGTTCGTGAGAAGTAAAACCGCTGGTCACTGCGGCAGGCGGGCGCGCGGGCATGGCCGAAGCAGCCAATGGAATCGTGCGATGCGGCAACCCTTTCCCCCCTCCCCGTGAACCTTCCTCACCACGTTTGCACCCCTTTGTTCTGCTTGTCCCAATCGCTGCAGTAGGCGTGGACCATATTTGCTAACATGTCTGTGTCGATCTTCGGGTCGAAATCCAAACGAAAATAGATTCTCGCCAACTTCACCCATTGCCCCCTGTTGTACGCAGTACGATCCCATTGTGCAAACCTAAGGCGTTCGGGGGGTGTTAGGTCCCCCTGAGGGATCCCATGATCATATGTATAACGAGCCCATGATGGCACCCGGGGGGGGGGGAGGTTCCTCCTCCATGGCGATTTGAACCTGAATGTTATGATATATTGTGAGATGATATGCGATGCTACTGCTTATCACGCATGCGCGTGCTCGGGCACGCGCTGGGGGGGGGGGGATGCAATCGCCCGGGGCCTCAAAAAGGACCCCTCGGGCGACGCGCATGCATTGCAGGCTTGCGGTATCGATGCGGCGTCGCACTTGGAAGCGTAGCGCACTCGACGCTGGACTGTCTTCTCCTTGCCCCAAGAACCTCGACGCTGCATTATCGCAATCATCGCCACGTTAATGAATGATGTGTTGATATGGGAAGTAGAGAAGGATGGGGAAAAGGGAACGTGATGAGGAGAGCTCGGTGCCTCTCGGCGGCCAGTTAAGTTTCAGGGGGGTCCCGAGCACTTAACTTAATTTTACCTGCTATCCAAATATAAACAACCACATTTGTTTTTATTGAAACCGATTGCCGACCACATCGAAATACCAAAGCTCAGAAAATACGTTCAAATCAAGGTAATGAGGGGTGCCCGCGCCGGCCGCAGCGCAGGGCGGGCTGGGGTGCCCGTGCCTCGCCTTTTGGCCGTTGCGGACAGACGGCGGCGGGCGGAGGCTGCTGGCCGCGGGGGTCAGGCCGCCGGCCGGCGCGACGTGGCGCTGGGCGATTACCTGCGCCTTGGCAGCCCGCGGCCTGCCGCGCTGTCCAGCTACCGCTCCGCTGTCGTCGAGCTCGCCGAGTATGCCGAGCGGCAGGGGCTGTCGCTCGACACGCCCGAATCGTCCGACGAGACTCTCAACCTGTACTTTGAGGATCTGTTCTTCGCGGGTGGACCGCAGTGCGTGGGAAGGATGGCGTTCTGCGGTTTCCGCAAAGAGCGGGGCTGGGCGGCAGCGAGGCCCAACTGTCAGGAGGCCAAGGACGCCCTCGCGGGCTGGTCCGCTAAGCTGCCGCCACCCCTTTCGTGGCCCGCCTCCTTTTGAAGCAGTGCAACTCACATGCTTGACGCTTGACAACAGGACCAGCACCGACTTGCTGGTGGCGTTCGGCACTTTAGACCAGTTTGACATGTACTCTCGGCTTGGCGAGCTGCTCGCTATCAAGCCGGAACATGTTTTTGGCTCCCGCGCATCAGGAGCCGCAGCGGATATCACGGTCGTTTCTGCGCCTTTGGGTGAATGGGGAGTTTGCTAAGAACAGAGACTTGTACTGTGTTGTGAAGGCGGGGACAGCGCTGCCGCTCCGCAGGCTCGTCCCCGAGATTCTGTTAAGGTTGAGGCACCGTACTCGTCGTGTTTCTCTGCCTTCCTTTTTCGCCCTGTCTGTTTACCCCAGCAAGAGAAGATGCTGCAAGCAGCGGCCGACTCTATAGGCGCGGGCGACCTTCTGTCCGTGCCTCGCCAGCTGCGCCGCGGAGGACCTTCGCACGACGCTTTGAACGGCGCGCGGCCCATCGAGGCCATCCAGCACAGAGGCCGGTGGCGAGCGAAGGAGAATGTTCGAATCTATGAGAAGCACGGCTATGCATTGCGCCAGCGCTCAAAGCCCACCTCCGAATAAATCGAGCGTGCCCGCCTTTTCATCGAAAGCCGTGCTCGTTATATCATTCGTCGTGTGCGCGCGTAGTTTTCATCCAACCAGTGCTGTGCAGCCACGTTCGGCCCTGTCGCTGCATGGCTGTTTTTACCCGTCCGCCCTCCCTAGAGCATTTGTATATGAGGGTGGGGCACGAGTTTTGTGTTGTGTAACGTCTGTGGAGGTTTTTGGTGCACTATCTGGCCATGGGCCGTCTTTTGTTGAGAACCATCCGTGGATGCCACGGCGCTTGCAATTCAGGGTCGTTGTGAAACATGTGCCTGAATCCAAAGTGCTGTCGCCCGCCCCCGCGACCCCTGGGGAGGCCACGCCCTCCTAGGTAGGAACGAATTGTGTCTGATTCGTTTTCCTGCAACCGAGTGGTTTCGAATGTGTCCGATCGTCGCTTCGTATTGCTACGATTTCATTATCGCGGTGACGTCTTGGCTTCAAGCTCCCGCCCGCTTCCCCCACGCACCACGAGTTTTGTTTTGTATGACTGTTGTAGATGTTTTTGATGCGGTATCCGGCCAAGGGGCGTTTTTTGTTGAGAACCATCCGTGGGTGCCACGGCGCTTGCAGCTCAGGGTCGTTTTGTAAAATGTGCCTGGGTCCAAAGCGCCGCCCGCCCCCGCGACCCCTGGGCAGGCCACGCCTTTTAGATAGGAATGTTTGTTGTTTGAGATTTGTTGTTTGTTGTGTGTTGTGTGGTGTTTGTTGTCAATTGTTTGTTGTTTGATGTTTGTTGTCGCCGTCCCCGCCGGGACCCGGCCCTCCCTCGACCCATTCGTGACCCATCCGCGAACCACCCGCGACCCGGCCCACAACGCGACGAACCCGCAACCCACCCCACGACCCGCTCGCGACCCACCCGCGACCCACCCGCGACCTGGCCCGCGACCTGGCCCGCGACCCACCCGCGATTCACCCCACGACCCACCCGCGACCCACCCGCGACTTCACCCGCGACCCACACCACGACCCACACCGCGACCCGCCCGCGACCGACCCGCGACTCACCCGCGGCTCACCCCGCGACCCACCCACATTGCTTCAACGAAAACGTCGGCGCCTACGGTGAGTTCGTTTTCAAGAATTAGGCGCCTGCGGCGGGCTTTTCCAGAGCCTCGCAGGCTGCCGACGTCCCGCCACCCCCTCGTGCTACGTAGAGCTTCAGAGTGCCCCGAGAAGCATTCAAGATGACATCCGAACGTTCCGAAGCGAACGTGGATGTGGACCTGGGTTCTATCCAGCCAGGCACCTGGACTGTCTCAGGACAGCCTCATATTGCCAAAGGCGGTGACCTGAAACCCAGCAGCAACGCCAGCAGCAGCACTATTTGAGCCAGCAGTCAGCAACCAGCAACAGCAATTAGCCACAACAGCAATCAGGAGCAAGTTGTTTCAGGCAGTCACAGGCAGCAGTATGGTTCAGAGAGCTTCAACAAGCCAATGGAAGCGGCAGCAATCTGCAGCTACATAGTGGGAGCACGCGTCAGAAAGCCAATGGGCTACGCCGAAACGGATGCCCCGAACAAGCTTCTCCTCTAAGTAAGCTTGAAGTGCATGTATGTGTTGTGTCTGCCACGCCGTGCCGCGACCTTGCACGTTCATTCGGGTGAGGTGGTAGTGCCGTGCCGTGCTGCATTGCGTCCGCCTCGCAGTGTCGAGCACAGCCTGGCTTCGCACATATTATGCTGGGCCGTGCCAGGCAGTGTCCGCTGGGCCATGCCGTGATCGCACTTGCGTTTCCCATACGCATTCCCAATCGTGGGCCTCATTCCACGGGCCAGAGCTACTCAGCTACAACGCCGGGGCCAGCGCGTGTCAAGAATGCTCACAGTGGCAGCAGGTGGTGTTGCTGTTCGGCGACATGTTGGAAGTGAAGGTGGAGCCCAACGTCATCAGTTACAGCGCTGCGATGAGCGCCTGCGGTAAGCATGGGCAATGGCAGCAGGTGTTGGCGGTGTTTGACGATATGCGGCAGGCGAAGGTGGAACCCAACGTTGTTAGCTATAACACTGGGATCACCGCGTGCGGGAAAGGCGGGCAGTGGCAGAGGGCTAAGGTGTTGCTCAGCCAGATATCGGATTCGAAGCTGCAGCCCAACGTTATATCATCTGTGCATTTCTCGGCTTCTTGCGTGCGGGAATTGCCCATGCATCTATGGGGTTCTCGGCCCCCAGAGGTCCCCAGGAGCCTCTACAGGGTCTGTAGAACCTTTTCGTCCAGCCCCAGAGGGCTCCAGAGAAAGCCCGCAACGCCCTGTGACTCTCCATGGACCGTCTGAGAGTCTTTCGAAGATCTTTGAAGATACGCCCAAGACGGAAACACACACCGAGCACCATACTGTCTTATACGTGTTTCGGCTCAAGGCGCTGCCATGACAGCTCCGCTGGGTCTGAGAGATCTCCTGCCACCCGAGATGTGGCCCAAGACCACCCTCGGGGGCCACATGCGAACCCTACCCCTACCCCCCGCGATTTCTGAGGGGGAGGGTGGGGTTCACTTCGGGAGCCGACGAGCGAAGCGAACCCCACCCTCCCCCTCAGAACTCGTGGGGGGTAGGGGTAGGGTTCGCATGTGGCTCCAGACCACCTGGAGACAGCCCCAGGGGGCTCCAGGAGCAGCCGAACACTGTCCGGGAGGCCTCCGAGGTGCCCCAAGAGTGCGCAAGGCCCTGCGGCACTCGGCGAGGCGGGCGAGAGGCTCCACGAGATGCCCGGAGAGTCCCCGAGAGAGACCCAACACAGCAAATGCCGCCTGAAAGAAACACGTTCCAAACTTCGCGTGTTTGATGTCAGGGAGCTGTGCGTTGCCCGCCTAGCTTTTAGCGGAAGAGGTTCGCTCTCGCCCCGCAGACCCAAAATGTTTGATGTCAGGGATTGCAGCTCCACGGGTGTAAGATGACCGAGGAGGATCGTTGGTGTCTCCCTTCTGGTCTCTGGGTGTCCCCAGGGGTCTGAGCTTGTTTCTGTATCGTGTGGATTTGCCTTTGCTACATGTTGTGACGTTCTTGCATATTTTCCGTATTTGTCAATAACAAATCGCACATTTTCATAAAACAAACAGCCTTATTATCAACATGTTGCATTTTGTGTGCAATATGTTACAGCCCTTTCCCATTTTCTGGTGCAGTGGGTTGTAGGGGGGCGGTGGGAGGGGAGTGCGGTTTCGGCGGAAGGGGAGCGCGCGGTCGCGTCGGCAGTCGCGCGCGGCCTTCCGAGCTCGTTTTGAGGATTTCCGAAGCCCTCCGACAAGTTTCCGAGGTCCCCCAAAGCCTTCCGAAGGATTTCCGATGCCTTCCGAAGGTTTCCGAAGCCCCCCGAGGCCTTCCGAAAGGTTTTCGATGCCTTCCGAAGATTGCCAAGGCCTTCCGAAAGTTTCCGAGGCACCCCGAGGCATTGCGAAAGTTTCCGGAACCCTCCGAGCCCTCCAGAGAGCGCGGCGGCGGCCGCGGCGGCCGCGGCGGCCCTCCGCCGTCCTAGGCCCCCTCCGCCGCGACCACCGCCGCGTCGTAGGCTCTCGGCGCGCGGCGCGGCGGCGAGCGCTGAAGGGCGGGGGGTAGCCGGAGGGTAGCCGGGGGTACAGCGGGGGGCCGCCCGCCCCAGCCGCAGACTGGAGACTGAGGGGTAGCCGGGGGGGCAGCCGGGGGGGCAGCCGGGGGTAGCCGGGGGTAGCCGGGGGGTAGCCGGGGGAGGCGGCGGGGCGCGCGGAGAGCCGCGATGGCGAGTTCGCGCGCCGAGTGAGGCGCCGAGCGCGCGCTCGCGCCGTTCGGGGCCCCCGCGGGCCCCAGACGGCGCGCAAGCGCGCGATCGCGCCTCGCCCGCGGGCCCCCGCCTCACTCCGCGTGCTTGGGGCGACTCGCCAGGGTCCGACGGCTCCTCCTCCTCCTCCTCCTCCTTTTCCTCCTCCTCGTTTTCCTCTTCCTCCTCCTCCTTTTCCTCCTCCTCCTCCTCCCTCCTGCCTCCTCCTCTCCTCCTCCTCCTCCTTGTGTTAGTGCCCTCCGCCAGGCTGGCGGTAGGCGCGCTAGGCGTTTTTTGATGTCAGGAATCAGCGGTTTTCGGTTTTGCCGCTTCTTCCGAACACCAACAAAAACGATTGTCCACGACGTAGCAAGCATGACATTCCACAGATGTTCTTGGCATCTGGATATCGGGACATTGGGTTTCTCAGTGTCTCAGGTGTTGTTCGGGTGCTGTTTTTCTGTGTGGTACAAAATCATGAAGGACTTCATGCGCGATCGCCGTCTGCGGCTGTTTTCGCTCATAAGTTGGTTCGCCAGATGCGGTCTGTCACTCGCGTGTCGTGCGCGGGCGAGATTTGGTTTTCTCGCCGTGTTCGACATGTGCGCTTTTTTGCTAGATTTCAGGCGTGGAATATCATGCTTGCTACGTCGTGGTCGATCGTTTTTGTGGATGTTCGGAAGCAAAAAACGAGTGCGCTGTTTTTCGCGGCTGCAAAACAGACAACCGCTGATTCCTGACATCGAAAAACGCCTAGTGCGCCTACCACCCCCCAGCGACCTGCTTCTTACTTGCTCATTCAATGGGTTCTCCATGTTTTTATCCATCGGAGGTGGTCCCGGAAACGCTTCACGGATCGTCCGAGTGACCCCCCGACAGTTCAAGAGGGTTATCATGAGTGTTCTAGTTGGCGGGACTTGGCCCGAGAGCTTCAAGACGGCCGAGCTGCCCCCCCCAAACTTCCAAAAGTGCATCGAGGCCCTCCGGCAGCAGTGGTCGCAGCGAAACCAAGTAACCGCAGAGTCAGCAGCAGCCACGATCAGTCAGCAGTAGCAGCCCTGCTTTGGAACCATCATGAGCAAGTAGCAGCAGTTTGCACTTTAAACGCAATTTAACCGGAGCAAGCTGCAGCGTCAGCAAGTTCTGGGAGCAGCAAGCATTAGGAGCATCGGACAATGAGAGAACGCCCACCCACACAAGCCGACAGATGAAATCTGCACGAGTTTACGAGACATTGGCACACCAATGTGCCGGAGCAGTCCTTGGTCGGCTTCGTTAATCGGCGTGCGCTTCGCTGGGTACATTAGGTTGTTTCCGGACGTCGATTAGTGATTCCGCCAGGGAGCATTCGACATGTGGTGCCGTGCACACGTTTTCTCTAATAGGTGTTTTGCTAAAATGCGTTTTGTCAGTCCCAGAGAGCAGTACGCAACCTCGGGAACCAGCAGCAGCAATCAAACAGCAGCAAACAGCATAAAGCAGCACCAGGTTGCAGCAATCAGCATCGACCGGGAACTTGGCTGTCCTCTCTGGTGCCGTTGCCTCTGTGGCATATTCTGACATGATGTGCCATGTCCGACATGCCCCGACGCGAATGCCTTGACTTGATTTGCCCCAGGCAGTTCTTCCACACAGGGATCTTTGCCAGTGCTTGCGCTGAGGGCTGGATACCCTGCTTAAGAAAAAAATGGCCCGCGTGGTCGCAGTCGGCCTTTCCCAGTCTGTGGCTGGTGCATTCTGCGTTGGTGCCTCAGTGTTGACCTTGGGTAGCAACTCTTGGTTGCCTCGTACACCTTCTTCACCCCATCCTCAGCGTCGATTGCGTCTGGTAGTCGATGAGGTATCGCCGATGTAGCGTCGATGACCGTCGGCCAGCATCGGCTAGCGCCGAGTAGCGTCGACCAGCGTCGATTAGCGTCGATCCGCAAGAGCCAACAATATGGTATGGGAGGCTCCCATTAGTCGCCGCAGAAGTTGACCCACGGAGTCGCAGTCGGTCGTTCCTGGTAGGTGCTCCGTGGCTGATGCCCTGCGCGTTGGTGCATTACGGTCGGGCATTGGGGTCGAAATCTGCTTAACGCACTGGTTGGAACCCTATGGTTGGTGCTTTACGCGTTGGTACCTTTGGTTGGCCATCGGGGTCGCAGCCGGTTGTTCACGGTCGGTGCCCTACGGTTGGCCATTCATGCGTTCATGCTGTATGGTCGTCCCTCGTTTTCACAGGCGTCCGTTCTTGGTCGGAGCTCCACGTGTGCGTTGGTGCCTCAAGGTCTGTGTCGCAGTCGACCTGCCTTTATCGCTTCTCAATGGCTGCGCAAAGCCGTGTCGCGAACAAGCTGGATCTGTTTGGTGTTCTTTTTCGCCATGCGTCGGTTGTGCCGTGTCGTGATCCAGTTTGTCTTTCCGGATACCGCGTTTGCCGTGCGCATTGCAATGCTCTCCCTTGCGTGCGAGTAAGTTTGCGTTGACGGTGATCCACGTTCACGCTGGTCAGTTACAGCGCCGGGATCAGCGCGTGCGAGAAGGGCGGGCAGTGGCGGCAAGCGCTGTCGTTGCTCAGTGAGATGAGCCATGTTAAGTTGGAGCCCAACGTCATCTTTTCTGTCATGCGTCATACCGCACGTGGCGCGTACGAGAAAGGCGGCAAAGACCAACACTCCCTGCTGAACCTCAGGAGGTCTTCAGTGTTGATCGCCCCCCCTGTTCACTCGGCGGTGAATAGGACTGGTCCTAAAAACTCTTCCTCCTCCTTCCCCATCTCCCCCTCCTCCTTCTCCTCATGAGGATGGAGCTTCTGAGGATAGAGTTTCTAGGTTCTGAGCCCGGATTTTCCGTGAGAGCGTTCCTGAGGCATCAGTAGTAGTTGTTGTCGTAGTCGTAGTCGCAATCGGAATCGTAGTTGTCGTCGTCGTTGTTGCGCGGCGGATACCGTGGAACAAAATAATTTGTTACCCCCCATTGGTGGGACCCCTGTCCTCCAACAAGATAAATCATTAGTTACCCACTATCGGGGGGAGGGGTTCTAAAGAGTTATCGCGATCGACTGATTCCCAAAGGCTTCCCCCAATCATGCGTTTCCTGTTGTCCTTCTTTGGATCGGCTCCGGTCTGAGAATGGGCGACCCGTCGGGGAGTTTTTTTGAGGTTGCTCCGAACCCGCCAGCCATTGGAGGCATGCTTCGCAGTGTCCTCTGCTTTCTTCAGAGCCTATGCAGCCGGCGCGCCTCTTTCGACCTCATCTGGAGGCCACGGCGACGACGGGAAGTCGTTAGAGAAATGAGACACGCATGCGCTCGTTCATTTTCAACCTTGGCGCTAATATGCAAGGCGGCTCAAGGTCATCCAAGGGTGGCCCAAGACGCCCCCTCAGATACAACCCGCAGTCCCACCCGGGCTCCATGGTTGAAAGGTAGCCCGAGAAGCCCCAAGGAAGTCACGAGAAGGCCAAGATTCAGCCTTTGAGAGCCCCATTACACTTCTGGCAGCAGGCAGCAGCAGCAGCAGCAGCAATCAGCAATGAATACTTCAAGCAAGCAGCAAGCAAGTAAGCAAGCAGGACGCAAGCAACAAATCAATACAAGAAGGCAAATTGTTCGCACGCCGCCCTGGCAGCAATCAGTCCAAATGAACAGAGAACAACACGCACACGCTGGACTTGATGGTTGACGTGGATGGAATCTACGGGTTAGCCCTAGTCATCATCTCTATAATTCTTGGGCGAGTGCGTGCGAGAAGGGTTTGCGGACTGATTGGGGGTAGGAGCGTCTGGGCGCACCCAGATAGCCTCAGGGGGCGTCAAGAAAGGCTATGGAGAGGCCAGCATGGCCCCAAGAAGCCCAAGATTGCTTCAAACCGGCTCAGATGACCCGAATGGTGCCCTAGAACGGCGCTAGAGCGCCCGGTGAAAGGCAAGGAGGGTTCCGCGACAGCCCAGGAGGACCCCGACGACGGTCCGACGAGACCAAAGTCATTGATTATCCATTGCTTTTTTCAAGGGTTTAGACGGTCTTCATTCTTCTGGCCTCCGATGGGCCCCCAGGAGGGCCCCCGGACAGCCCAAGGGGGCCCTGAGACGGCCCAAGGAATTCCCAAGACGGTCCAAGACGGCCCCAACACGGATTCGATACGGATCCACTAGGGCCCTACGAAGGGGAATCGGAGCTGGCATTTCGCACCCTCCGCCCCAAGATGATCTCCGAGACTGCCAGCAGGCCTCCAAGAGGCCTCCCCAGAATCTCCAGCAGGAGGCCCAAGTCAGGCTCCAAGAGGTCCCCAGGAGGCCCCGAGAGGCCCCGAGACACGCCAAGAACCGCCTCCAAGCAGCTTCCGAGGGAAGATCCCTTCCGTAGAGGGCTCTGGGACCGTGCCGGCCACCCAGGAGAGGCCTACGGGCGACCCAGGAGGAGATCAGGTAATCGGCCACACGCTCGCAAAGGCCACTGAGCCACGCGTGTGCTGGCCTCTCCTTATGCCTCCCTGTTCACTCCTCGCTCCACGCTCCTCGCTCCTCCCGGCTCTCTCCTCGCTCCTCGCCTCCCTCTCTTCACTCCTGGCTCTTCCCTTCTCACTCCTCGCTCCTTCCACCTCTCTCCTGGCCTCTCGCCTCTCCCTTCTGGCCGCTGGCGTCTGCCTCCTCCTCTTCGGCTCTCCACCATCCCTCCCCGTCCATCTCTCTCTCTCTGTCTCTTCGGCCGTCGCTACTCCCCTCTCCCTTCGAACTCTTCGCTGAACGCTCCTCACTTGCCACACCTCCCCACTCGATCCTGACTCCTCGCTCCTTGCTCCTCGCTTCTCGCTCCACTCACGAGCTGCAGGTTGCGTTATCTAGAAAGGGTAGGCAGTGACCAAGAAGCAGCACTCTGCAGCCTCAAGCAGCAACAGCGAGTACCATCAGTCCGCAGCAGGCAGCGGCAGCACTGCAAACTGAAGCGGCACAAGCAACATGCTGCAGGCAACACCGCCCTGCAGCTGCAGGCAGCAACACCAGAGACGATGTTCGTGCCCAGCGTCAACACGGCAGCCTTTCGGCTGCGTTGGTCCAGCGTGCCATCTCGGTCAGGTTTTGTGGCTGGTAGGCCGCAGGTTAGCCTAGGTCTCTACTACACTGTGCAGGGCCCCGCGCGCGCGAAGACGGCGGGGCCCAGTAAAGCGCCCCGGCGGCCCCTGCGAGCCCCAGGAGACCCGGGGACGTTCCCAGGGGGTCCAAGCTCGCTCCGAGACGCTCCCAGAGGCCCCCAAGAGGGCCCCAAGACGGTCCAAGAGAGCCTTGGAGACGGTCCAAGACGCTCGAAGACGCGAACGATTGCCTCCAAACGGTCCAAGAGGCCCCCCAAACGCTCCAAGTGGGCTCCAAGACGAGCCCCAAGCGAGCCCGAACAAGGAAAATTCGCCCCCAAGGTCGCCGCAGAAGGCCCCCATGAGGGCCCCAAGACAACCCAACACGACCCCAGGACGGCTCCTGAGGCGCCCATGACGGCCCAAGACGCACCCAAGACAGCCCTAATGAAAGTCACAGACGGACCAAAGACGTTCCCAAGACTGCCCCTGAGGCACCCAGGACGGCCCCGAAACGGCCCCAGGGCCACCCAGGGACAACCCCAAAGGGCCGCAAGAGCCCTCCCAGGAGGCCGGAGAGAAGCCCTGGGAAGCTTCCAGACGTGGAGCGAGCGCCCCCGGCAGGCTTCGGAGAGGCGGCAGGGAAGAAGAAGTCGCCGGAACCTCCGGGGGGACGTCTTGCGCCCCAGGGGCGGCTTCGGAGAGGCGGCTGGGAAGCAGGCCGCCGGACTTGGCATCGCTCGGACGTGTGCATTTTTCCTTCGGAGATGATAACCATCGAGGAGCATCCTTGATCATTTGGGCGAAAAAACGTCGCACGAAACCATAAAAAGCACAGGGAATGGACGTCCGAGCGATGGCCAGAGGCGGTTTCGGAGAGGCGGCTGGGAAGCAGGTCGCCGGAGGCCTCGGGGTGACTCTTCTGGGCGGGGGCCCGAGCGTGGCAGCTGGCCCTGGCGCTGCCGAGCTTGGCCTCGGCGGCCCCCCCCGAGGGCCCTACGACGACGGCCCCACGACGGCCCCACGAGGCGCCCAGCGCGGCCCCCAGAGGCCCCCAAGAGGCTGAAAGGGCTTCGAAGAGGCGCCCCACCACCACCACCACGAAGCCCTGCGCCCGTCTGGCCGCGTGGGCAGACACGCCAAATGCGTGCGAGAGCGCGGGAGAGCTGACGCGCCAAACATGCGCCAAGGAGAACACGAGACACGCCAAACGCGTGCCGGCACAGGAGGGAGGGGGAAGGACGACGAAGAGGCGCCCCAGCGGTTGTAAGGGGCATCGGGCAGAAGCAGGCGCGCTTGCCGAGGCGCCTCTTGCCACCTCGAGCAGGCGTCGTGGAGCTGTAGTCCACGGGCCAGCCCTATAGTCCAGACAATACAGTACCAGCATCAGCGCGTGCGGAAAGAGGGCCCGGCGGCATCGGCCCGCCTCGGCCCGCTGCCAGCCGCAGACCGTCCAAGAGGGCCTCCGAGACGGGCCCCGAGCGCTCGAAGACGCCCAAGACAGCCGCCCGACGGCCCAAGAGGCCACCAAAACGATCCCACTGGGCTCTAGAGAGAACCATCCCCAGGAGAGCCCGAACAAGGAAACATCGTCCCAACCCTGGGGGAAACGTAGATTTCAGGAATTCCCGTGCTTTTCGTCCTCGACGCGTCCGAGACGGCCAGACAGGCCCTCAAGGTGGTCCCAGGACGCCTCAGGAGGCTGCCAGGAGGGCCCCATGACGGCTCAAGACTGCGCCAGCGCGGCTCCCCAGGCGCACATGGCCACCCCAAGAGGGGGCCAGGACAGGGTGGGAGCGCTCCCGAGGGGCCCCAAGAGGGAGCCAGGAGGGCCCCAAGAGGGCTCCGACAAGGCCCCATGACGCATGTACTTGGGTGCCTCTCTCGCAAGCCCAAGAAGCATATCAAGTACATGCGGTTTGGGGCCCTCTTTAGGTCCCCTGGGGGCGCTTTTGCGGCCCTCTTGGGGCCTTCGGGCCCCTCCAAGACAGGGCCAGGCCAGGTGCATTCTGCCACACAAAAAGGCCTCTCGTGGCAGAATGGTGGGCCCGCGCCCAGCGGCGTCCTGGGGCCCTCTGGGAGCCCTCTTGGGGCCCTCTGGGGGCCCTCTTCGTGCCCTCTGGCACGACGGCCCCAAGACGGTCCCGACACTGTCCCAGGGACGACCGAGCTGTTCAACTTCGATGAGCTGTTCACGCACGGTGTGTGAGTCCCAGGTTCAGCACACCGTGGATTTAATCCACGGGATCACAATAGTCAGCTACAATGCTGGGATCAGCGCGTGCCAGAAGGGCGATGAGTGGCAGCGGGCATTATCGTTGCTCGGCGACATGCGCGAAGCCAATGTACGCGTCACTGCCATCAGTTACAATGCTGGGATCAGCGCATGCGAAAAGGGCGAACAGTGGCAGAAGACTTTAGCGTTACTTCGCGAGATGCCATGTTCGAAGTTGACGCCAGGAGTCCTCAGCTACAACGCTGCGATCAGTGCGTGCGAGCAGGGTGGGCAATGGCCGCAGGGCCTGTCCCTGCTTGGCGAGATGCGGGATGCGAAGCTGGAGCCCGACATCATTTTTGGTATGATTCTAGGTCGAGCTCGCGCGAGCAAGCGTTCGGCACTCTGCGGCGGAGCCGCCTCCCCCAGGGCGCAGCAGCCTCGCTGGGGCGCATCATCCACACGGCCCCAAGAGTCCCCACAGCGGGCTTCAGGTGGCCCGCACGTGGCTTGGCGCAGGGGATCTCCAAGACGACCCCCCGCTCCGTCACCAGCGGTTTTGCCCCCCGCCCCTCCATCCCCCGTGAGATCTCCAAGAGACCAGGAGGGGCCACACCACCGCTCAGAAACTTGAATCATCTTCTCGGCCACTTCCTCCACCCCAGAGCCCCCAAGATCCTAGACGACCCTGGGAGGGCCTCAAGACCGTCCCCTCCAAGGCCATGCCACAGAGCAGCCTCGCGCAGACCTCGGCGCCACCAACCGAGTCAGCCCCAAGGCCCACGGGACGGGCGGGCCGACGAGCCCCGGCCTCCTGGGTGGGCTTCAGGGCCGCCCCCTCCAATGCCATGCCACGGAACGGTCTCGCGCAGACCTGGGCTCCACCAGGCCGGAGAGCCAGGACCCCCGAGCGGGCCGGAGAGCCCCCCCCCCGGCCCAGCCCAGCAGGGATCAGCGTTGGCGCGGAGGCGGCCCGCGCCGATCCCTGGCGCCCCTCGCGGGGAGGGCCGCGTGGCCTCGGGCGCCCCAGGCGGATCGCGGAGCCTCCCCGGGTGCTGCGGGCTCGGCGAGAGGCGGCCCAGGTGGAGAGGGGTCGGGCCGTGCCGGGGGTGCTCCGAGACGGGGGCGGGCGGGTCGATGGGGCGGGCCGTCGCTCGGGCGTCTGGGTCGGGCCGGGCCAGGCGCATCCCGACGGGGCGGGCGGGCGGGCCCCAACGGGCGGGGCGGGCGGGACGTTCGAGCGGTCGGGCGGGCTCGCAAGCAGGCGGGCGGAGTTTGATCAGTAGGCTGAGTCTGCAAAGGCAGGGGTGCCCGGGCGTCCTATGTTGCTGGGCCCCTGCCTTCGCACATCCTTCCGGCAGTGTGGCCCGCGGCAGGGTCTCGTACCTCTCGCGCGTCCTCTCCAATCCAGCAGCCGAAGGACAGCTGCAGATGGCACGGCCCCAGTTGAGCTCCAAGACCGTGCTGGGCGACCCGCGACGAGCAAAGATGGTCCAGGGTGGGAGCTAGTAGGCTCACGCGACGACAAGCGTTGGGGGGGAAGCCATACCTCGCAACTCTCTGGTTCCTCTCCTTTACGTCCTCTACCGCGCCTTCTCCCCGATATCCAGCTGCCTGTGTAAATTCAGCCACCGTGCCAGCGCAGCACCGGAATACATGCAGGATAGTTCGAATTGCCCTCCCAACGGGCTCCTCAGAACCATACTGGGGCCGTCACCGAAGCAGCGCCACGCAACGATGCAGTGTGCGGCGTGGCGTAAAGGCGGCATGTTTGGGGGGGCCTTCTTTTGGTCCTATATGGGCCCTCTCGGAGGCATCTTGAAGGCTTCTGGAGGGTCTCTTACGGACTAGTTGAGGGCCTCAGGGCTGTTCAAGGGTGTGCGTTCTACCGAGCTTTTTCGAAGAGGCTCGGTAGAGCGGGGCTGTCTGGTCGGATCTGGTGGTCGTCTTGCAATTTTTTCCGCTTTCGAGGATTCGTTTTTTGGTCGTCCTGGGGCGCCTTGCAGCTTCCCCGGTGCCATCGTCGGCCGATCGCGTGAGAGGGCCAGGGGGGGGTGCGTGTTGATACGCCCCGCCCAGAGGCATGCCCCCTCACCCTCGAAGCCGCTGGTGACTTCGAGACCCAAGACGTCACCCGATATGGCCCTCTTCTCCTTCGTTCCTCCCCCCCTGTCGCCTGGTGTTGATGTTACGTTCTCTAGTTTCCCTGGACCACTCCATGTAGACAATTTTTCGCGCGCGTGCCGATGCAAGCCCCCTCAAGCCCCCTCCCTGTCCCCCACCCCACCCATCCATCCACGCACGCACACACACGCGCACACGAAAACGCACACGCACGCGCACGCGCACACCCACAGACACACACACACACACAACACGCACACACACGCGCACGCGCACACGCACACGCACACGCACACGCATGCGCACACGCACACGCACACGCACACGCACACGCACACGCACACGCACACACACACACACACAACACGCACACACGCACACGCACACGCACACGCACACGCACACGGACACACTACAGCCAGGTGCGCCCCGCTTCACCCCGAAAGAGGACACATCGTGCTGTCCATTGTGCGCGCGCCCCTCTGCACTTCGTGAGTGAAACCATTGGTGAACTTGTGCAGCAGCCCTCCGGCTGCGCGCCTGTATGGCATTGCGATGTCGTGTTTGTGCGTGCGGGGAGCCTGCCAGGGTGCCAGGCGGCAATCCTTCCTGGTCCTCACTATTCTTCTACACGTCATACGCCTCCCTTCCCTGATTCCCCCCTCGTCACCTCCCGGAAACGTCTGGCCGCATGACGCACGTCTCCAGACACAGCGCTGGCCGTTATTCTGTTGTCAGAATGTTGAAGGTTTCAGGAGCACATCTTTTTCAACGGACCGTTGAGAATGGTTCCTCAGGCAGGTGGGCTTTCGCCCTTTGCCCAGGCGCGCCGAGGGTCGGCAAGCAAACGTGGACGGGGTCCACGTGTCAGACCCTAGTCAGCTTCAACGCTGGGATCAGTGCGTGTAGAAACGGCGGGCAGTGGCAGGTGGCATTGGCGTTGCTCAAAGAGATGCGGGATACGAATTTGGAACCTGCGGTCATCACCTACAGCGCTGGGATCAGTGTTTGCGACAAGGCGGGACAGTGGCAGCGGGCCTGTTTGTTACTCGGGGCAATGTCGACTGCTAAGTGTCAGCCTAACATCATCAGCTACAGTGCTGCGATCAGCGCAGCCGGCACATGTGGACAATGGCGGGTGGCGTTGCTGTTGCTCGGCGAGTTGTTGGCGGCGAGATTGGAGCCCAACGCAATCTTACTCAGTATACAGGGGCCTGCGAGTGCGAGCTGGCAACATGGAAGAATCCGCACCACAGGGCTTTGGAGGGCGTGCGCAAGCCCCGAAGGGTCCCCTGAGATTGCCCCAGAGGGTTCCAGGAGCCCCCGAAGACGGCCCGAGATGTCTCCAAGATGGTCGAACAGTGCGCGCCAGCAACATGATAGGTCCTCGATGTGCCCCGCAGAGACCCCACAAATTACGTGTTCTACTCGTTTAGGTTCTCTTGTGACTTGGCTCCGAGCGCCACCAACGGTCCCTGAGTTCCCAACAATCTCCCAAGACAGCCCAACACGACCGCAAGATGGTCCCAAGACCGTCCCAGGCCCACTCAGGGCAACTCAGGCTACCAAGACAGCCTGGGGGCGACAAGACGACCCAAGAGGCCCCCCACGGAGTCCCGTGATACGATCCAAGACGGGGGCCTCAAGGTGCCCTCCCAGGACGGCCGCAGAGAACTCCAAAACGGCTCCGAGACAGCCCCATGGTGCCCCCAAAGGCGCTTAGGCGGGCCCAAGAAGCCCACCCGGGGCTCCAAGGCGGCTCCAGGAAGCCCCTCTCGGCTGCTAGCCCGCGTGGATTGTTTAACCCACAGGTCACGCTAGTCTCTCATACAGTGCAGGCACCCGCTCGTGCCAGAAGATCCTGTGGATCAAGTGGGCTTGTTCGGCTCCTCCCGGCCCCACGAGGCCCCGCGACGGTTCCGGAGGGGCCCAAGGTGCCCAAACACGGCCGCATTGAGGGCCTCAAGACGGTCCCGAGAGCGCTCCGAGGCGCCCGAGATGGCCCCACGGCGGGCCAAGAGCCCCGAAAGCCGCTCCAAGAGGGTTCCGACAGGACCCCCGAGAGGGCCCCAAGAGGCAACAAGCGTCCCATTCCTGCTGGAAAATATGCATTTGGGGTTTTCCGCTTGCCCTCTCAGGAGCGAAAGAAGGACGTACACGTACATGAATCCACGCTGCTTTCGAGATTTCGCATTGCGCGAATACTCGTATCACGCGGCCAGTCTCGCGGGTCAAGGGGCCGTGTTCATGTACATAGCTGGGCGCGTACGTCCTTTGTGGGCTCCCTACTCTTCACAGCGTCCATGACGGCCCTGCACACCCCTTCAGACTGCCCCGGAACGCCCCAGGAGGCCCCCAAGAGGGCCCCAAGACGGCCCAAGGAGACCCAAGAAAAATCCACGGGGCACACCCAAGACGGCCCCAGAGGATTCCAAGGGAGTCCCAAGAGCGGCGCCAAGACGGCCCAGACGGCCCCAAAACGGGTCAAGAAGGCCCAAGACGCCCCGGGATGGCCCAAGATAGCCCAAGAGGGCCGCGAGATGCCCCGGGAGGCCCCCAAGACGCCTAAAAGAAGCCCCAAGAGAACCCCAAATGGCCCCTGGCAGGCCCCGAGAGGCTTCAAAATTGCATCTATCAGTGGGGGGTAGCGGACGAGAGGCGAGAGGCTTATCGCATGCCCAGGCGCATGTTTTTCACGCTCCGAGGGCCTTGGATGCTTGTCTTTCGTGGCACTTGCGAGGCGCGCTCGTCCGCGGGGATGACGAGCGTCGCGGCCCACGACGTTCCCTTCCCTCGTGCCCTCGAGCCCTGCATTGCGGCCGCTCAGAGGCGGCTCAGGCGCCCAGGTGTACGGGGGGTCCGGCGATGGGACGGTGGAGTGACTCTCCATGTGGTTCACCTGGGAGATGCCCAGGCGCCGCATTCCTCCTCTCTTGCATCGCCTCTCTCTCTCTCTCTCCTGTCTTCCGTTCTCGCAGGCCTAGAGATTGACACCAACACCAATATCGGCGCTGTTCCTCCACCGAGGGAAGAAAGGTCCCGATCTCGGTGATGGTGGTAATATTTTGGCTTCCAAGGTGGCCGAAATATTACCACCAACATCGAAATCTAGGATAATCTCCCCCCTGTGGAGGCAGCCCCCTTGTCTTGGTGTTGGTGCCCATTTTTTCAAGCCTCCAACGTTCAGGCCTTCCATCCATAGTTTTTCTCCTGCCCCTGCCCAGACCCCTGCTCCTGCCGCCGCCGTCCCAGCCGCTGCCGCCGCCGCCGCCGTCGTCATCTCCACGCTGCGGTCAGCGTCGAGGTTCGACGTTTTCTGGCCCTCGAGGGCCCTCCTCGTCGTCGCGGCTGGGCGCGGCGCAGTAGATCTTCGGACTCCAGAAGGAGTCTGGCCCGGGAAGCCATGTCGAGTGGATTTGGGCCAGCCTCGCCGAGGCTGGTCGAAGCTTTCGGGAGCTCCGCTTGTCCTTGAGAAGGCTTCCGTCCGCGGAGTCTTTATCAGCATCCGAGGCTGCCCCGACTGCCTCAGAGGACCCCAGCGAACCCCAGGGCGGTTTGAGAGGGCCCGAAAACAGGCCCAGGGGCCTCTAAACGGCCCATGAGAACTTTGCTAACGGCCCCCAGCGGCAAAAATCATCGATTTCGCCTGGGTTTTTCAGGATTTTCATGCTCTCGCCATGTTGGGCCAAAATGGCCTCAGACAGTTCCAGGATCCATTCAGATCGCTCCACGACGGCCCAACAGGTTTCCAAGAGGACCCCAAGGCGGCGCAATACGGTTCCACGACGGCACAGCAGACGCCCAAGACGGCCCAAGAGGCACCCAACACAGCCCGAAGAGCGACCCAGGACGGCCAAGCACCGCCCCAAGACAGCCCAAGAGGCACCCAAGCTGGCCCCAGAAGGCCCCGAAACGGTCCAAGAGGCAGCCAAAAGGGCCCCAAGAGGCCCCCAGGAAACCAAAACGAAACCCCAAGAGACCCCCAAACGGCCCCCAGGAGGCCGTAAGTGGCTTCAAAATTGCCTCGGAGAGGCGGGGGCATTCAAGAGGCGCGAAGCAGATCGCAGGCCCGACAGAGCTGCCGGAGCGGGCGTCGCAACGAAGTGTGCCACTCTTGTGCTGCAAGTGGGGGGAGGAACGAAAGCCCCATGCGGAAGCTCGGTCGCGGAGCAGGAGCAGCAGGAGGAGGAGGAGGAGGAGGAGGAGGAAACCCGATGATGAGGAGGAG
>CAUYUJ010014695.1:250821-383871 GCA_963575745.1 Prorocentrum cordatum
CCACCTCCTCCACCACCTCCACCTCCACCTCCTCCTCCCCAACCTCCCCCACCTCCTCCTCCTCCTCCTCCTCCTCCTCCTCCTCCTCCTCCTGGGCACAGCCTGGGGCGCCACAGAGTCTATGGTGCCTCAGCAGGACCTCGAACGCGGCTAGGGGCGCACCTTGCAACCGCCATTAGCCGCGCCCATCGGACACACTCCGCGCCGTGCGCGGGGCCGGGGAGCAACGGTGCGAGGGTCACTAACGGCGCACCGCCGGGCAGTCCCCACTCGCACCGCGCCCCCCGTTGGGTAGCCATTGACAAGGATTAGGGCTCTGGGAGCAGGCGATAACCTGCATACCTCAGAACGCTCTTGGCTAAACAGTACTCGCCCCGTCTCAATCGTTCCAGGATAAGGCGACGATCCTTCGAAAGATGACGGGGCTGGCACTCACTCGCAAGAGACACCACGCGCTGGGTGGTGCATGCAGCGCAGTGAGTGCAACAAAAAACCTGGGTTTCGCCCACGAACAGCGAGGCCACACGATGATGCTTGGACCCAGCGGCCTTCAGAGAAACCTGAGCCTGCTGGATCCTTTGCTCTAAGGTGGGCGGCTCTGGCTTGACAATGAGTAGGGAGGGGGCTGAACGTGCAGAGCGCTGGCGGTGCAAACAGTCTACAGATGCAATGGCCTCACCCGCCCTGGCGGCCCATTTCCCCGTAAGACTGACCAGTCTCTTCTGCATCAACGTAAGCTTCTGAAACTGGGGATCGGGCCGCAGGACACGAGCACGACTGTTCGCAGCACCGTCGGCGGCATCATTTCCAAGTTTGTCTCTAAGCTTATACCTCCCCTCCGCAACCAGAAAGTCTGTCACGTGGGCTTTCACTTTCTTTACCTCAGGGGGGGTACCCCCCCTGTCATCGACTTTGTGCCATACGAGCTTCCAAAGACAGGCCCAAGCCGCCGACGCCGACGTGGTGTCAGCAGGTCCGCGGATATTGTAGCCTTTCCAAACGAAATCGGAATCCGTGTGCACGACAACAGGTGGCACCGCGAATCTGAGCACTGCGAACAGGGCATACAGCTCGGCACCGTCTATGTCCTGCAGCGGGTAGGGCAGGAGACCTGTGATGGTGCAGACAGCCGTGTCAGTGCCGGCGGCCAGCGCAACAACTGCCCATGCAGCAGTCCCGCGATGTGGATAATCAGTAAACAGTGAGCCATCAAGATAAAGATCCCCTGTGAGCTGTTGCGCATCCCCGTGCCATTCCACACAGGGCTCCGACGGCGTCAGCAGCACTGCCTGAGGGGCCTTGGGGAGCGGGACGAGCACACGCTCCAGCAACAGGCGCACCAGGTCATTCTGGTCCGCATGCGGGAGCATGAGTCTGATTGCATCAGGGAGTGGCTCTCCTATTGCCTCAAGCATGCTCTTGCAAACAGCGTGCCGATGCACGAGGGACCCAAGGGCCTCATGGCATGCAAGGCAACTCGGGGAGTCAATCCATCCTTGTTGAAATTGCCGATCTTGGGGCCACTGAGCTCCAATGATAGCACTCCTGAGGTAGCCACGCTGCTGCCAAGTGAGGTTCCCCTTGGCGCTCAGGAGGTGCTTCAGAGGCCCATCCCAGAACCCAGTACGGAACTCGGGCATCTGGAGGTGCTCCGAAATCTGCAGGTTAACCCAGTGGCGCACCGCATGCGCACAGCAGTGCAGCAGGACCCTGGGGCAAATGTACTTGAGTTTCAGCTCCAGACCGTCAGGCAACTTCCAGACCAGGGGCTCAACGACGACGATCCCGACTCTGGCGAGCGTAGCGAAGAGGGCTCCCAGGGGGCCCCGAACTTGCGGCCACATTTGGTCCTTCCCAGACAACGCCAATCTAGCGGCCTCAAGGCCATGCTCTAATACATGACATGGCACGCGCGCCGCCCAAAGAACAGAGCTGAAAGCTTTGATAGGCTCCAGAGTTGCTCTCCAAATCGGGTCGTAGTTGGCCTGCGGCGCGAGCGCGAGAGCGAGAGTGCGGCTCTTGCCGCTGGTCTTGGCGTCGAGCGCCGCAGCGGCCTGGGATCGCAATACGTCCAGCTCCTTAGAGGCAGCACCCTGAACGGAGGTCCCAAAAGCAACCGAAGTCTCCAGGGCCGCCCTGGCCATGATGGCCATGGTTTTCCGCCTGGCCATGCCTCCCTGGAGATGTTTCATTCTCTTGAGCTTGGGTTTGGCGACCTTGATTCTGCCCGTCCTGGTGGCCCTCCTGAGAAACCGACCTGAACTGTAGTCAACCCCCAGGTTGCGTTCATGGTTCACGCCCTGGGCCCTAAGCGATACCAGCCTCCTGGACAGCTGGTCACGTAAATCAGAATCACTAGCAAGAACTCGCGTCTTGTCAAGAGCGAGCCGTAGATCCACACGCTGAAGCTCGCACTGAAGCTTCACTCCAGCGCCAACTACATCAGCAACTACTCGGCCGTGTTCCCCCGATCTCTGCAACGCAAAATCGTCGACAACCACGGAAAGACAGATGGCCCGAAACTCTTTCTGAACAACATCCAGGGGGCCCAGCAAAACCAGTTGCAGCAAAACAGTAGCAAACCCACACCCAGGGATAATCGTAGTTTCCGCCGTGATGTGATTACTGACAGTCCCTTGGAGATCAAGCAGGCGGGGCGACCGATAGACTTGCACAAGCAAACGCAGTTGCCACAACGGAAATCCAGTGCGAGTGGCCGCCTGGACAAGATGGTGATGCTTGACCAGTTCAAAGGCTTTCTTCAAATCGAGCAGCAACGTAGCAGATGACAGGCCCTTGGACTGATAATACTCCGCCCACACTGCCTGAATGTACACACACATGTCAGCGCTTTTTCCTTTAGTACCCCACCAGAAACTCCGATAGTTTTTGACTTGCCATTGCCTGATCAAAGGCCTTCTCAGCCTGGACTGCACCCGACAGAGAACGTGTAACAGCCCCAAAGGTCGGACTCCTCCCAATCTTTTGAGAATAAAAACAATCTTGTTCGTGAGGGGAGGCCAGTCCGCCTGCTCCACAATCTTCCCGATGAGGCCGCACAGAAGCTCGAGCGCAACGTCGGGCAAGTGCAGAAAACTCCTAGGCGGGACCTGGTCGTATCCACAACCAGTGCCTAGCGGGAAGGACATCAACACTTTCTAGAGCTCTGGGACCGTGGGGGGAGGCGGGCGCTCTCCGAGATCCTCTGGCCAGTGCACGGGGGGCTGCGCGACCCCCACCTGCCACCACTTGCTCCACTCCCTTTCAAGTTCATCCATTTCCCCCATGCTGGAGTTGGGACGGAGGGTGAAGGAGTCGAGGGTGGACGGCTGCCAAGGGTCAGGCAGCTGCACATACTTGAAGAGCGCCGCAGCCCCACCTACCGAGTGCGTTTTAACCCATCGGTCCCAGTTGACTATCTTCAGCTGGGTTGCCTGCTTGTGCAGGCACTCGGCAGTGTCGCTGGCGACGGCGGCGAAATAGTCCATGACTACGTAATCAAAGACGCGAAACCGATCAAGGGCCTCCAGGAAACAAACCGCGAGATTCGAATCTGGAACATCTGGCGAGCTCTGAAGATGTCGGATCCTGCACCGCACTTGCTTGGTCTGGGCAACGCTGATGGGCCTCGTGAGGGTCTTGAGGACCTGGGCCAAAGCTCTCCACCACACAGCTTGAGGGCTCAGACGTGGAAAAGGAACTGGAGCAGGCCGGCTCGGTCGACACCACCCAGTACGAACATCACCACCACGCCCAAGGTACGGTTTCGAAAGCTCAGCGGGAATCTGATACACCTCTAACCATTCAAGCTCGGCAGCCGAGACGAAAACTTGCCACGACTTAGATATGCTAGCATTGCTCATCATCTCCGACGCCACCTCCCACCTGGCTAAGTTGGGCTCTCCACGGCAACCAATGGGCAACTCTCTGGGGAACCTGCGGGGAACCATAGCCATGCGCACCGAAGGTACAGTGTCCAAGGTGGGTAACTTCAACTTAACTGGAATATGTGGAGTGATCTCCACTTCTGCCAACAGTGAGACCGAGGCGTTCGCCGCAAACGCCTGGGAGACAACGAAAAAATCGATGGTCCTGTGCGCTGGAGCACAAGTTCCAGCATCCGTGTATATGGCAGCACCGTCGATTGCATCAATCCAGCCTGAATGCTGGAGCACGTCGGGCTCGAGATTAAAGTCCCCGAAGATGAGGAACGGCATGTTGGCCATTTTCAGCAGCGCGCCTAGCCTGCAGAGAAGATCCCAGTTGGCTGGCGCAAGTTCGACAGAGTGATGCAGATAGAGCGTGCACGCTAGGAAACCCCCAGGTACGAGACCTCCCACATGCATAACCATCATCCTCCCCACCTGCACGTCGATCGGAAAGCTCTCAATCGGCGCCAGGCCGATATGCTTTGGCACAGCAAGCATGATGCCAGCAGATATGCCGCCTCCAGCCGTCTGACGGGCTGGCGAAAGTTTGGCTCTCCACCCTTGTCGCCTGAGTTTATGCTCACAAGCTTCAACCTCCAACACCCGCGTTTCCTGCACACCGACCAGCTGAGCCTGGAGCACAGAAGGGGAGGAGAGGAAAATGTCAAGCCCAGAGCGATCAGTAATTGGCAGAGACAATATTCCAAAACCTCGGGGCCTTTGGCCCCATTGCGCATCTAGCCGCACGGCTAAAGGCGCTTGCGTTTGAAATCAGCACCAGCCTCATCGAGCGCAGCCTCCAGCTGCGATCGAGTGATGCCGCTCTCACCAGCAGAGCTGACGAGCTTGTCCATCCAGTCGCCCTGCTTGAGGTTGCCGATGGCTGCATCCATGTCGAGGTCGTGATCGCCTGCAGCGTCGCTGGTATCAGCAGCAGCACCACCAGCATCACGCTCATCATGATGACGATCTGCCGCCTCAGCACGAGCTTTAGCAGCCGCCGCTTCCTCCTCATCCTTCTTGGCCTTCTGGCGTGCCTCTGCGACCTGCTTGATCGAGTCGACCACGCCCGCCTCGACCCCCAGCTCACGCAGCTGCTCCACAAGGTATGCAGCATGGTCAGCAGGCTGAGGCCTGGAAGCACGCCCGAGCTCGGAGAAAGCGCTGGCAGCAGCGCGGGCCGCCTCGAGCTCCTTGGCCTCAAGCTCCATGAACTTCGCCTTGAGCTCCGCCGTCTTCTGCAGCTGCTTGGCCAGCAACTCCTGAGACTTCTCCCAGGCGTTCTTGGCCTTGGCGACCTGATCTTTGAGCGTGTCGTGCTGCTGCTTGGCCTGTCGACTGAGGGCCAGCGGGTCGCCTGTCTGCTCGGCTCGCAGCCCCAGCAAGTGCGCCTTCTGACCAGGCGACAGCCAGATGCTGCAGGCCTCGAAGTGCTCGGCGGACATGGCAAGCAATGCGTCCTTGCGCTCAGGGGTGAGCTTGCCGCCGCTTGCGCCAGGCCCTTGCCCAGCACCAGGTGAGCCTCCTTGTGGCTGCAGCCGAGGAGGACGGACCCAAGCACCAGCAGGAGGGCGCGGCACCGCCGGTGCAGGGACCGCTCCTTTGGGCTTGCCACAAGCCCAGCACGTCGTACGCCATGGGAAATTGTTGCCGAAGCCGCACTTCTTGTTGCAGCAGGTCCAGGTCGCACTGAACGCCTGCTGCCTGCCGCCGCCATTGCGCCCCATGGGACCTGACGGCCGCAGAACTTACAGCAGCCAGACTGTAGGCTGTGAGCGAAACGAATGAAAGAGAGATCGCAGGATCACTGGCAGGGTGGAAGAGGACCGAACAGAAAAGTCCTCGGTCCGAGAGCGATGGTACGGACTATGAGCCAAAGATGGCTGCCGGAATCCTCCTCCTCCTCCTCCTCCTCTCCTCCCCTCCTCCTCCTCCTCCCCCCCCTTCCTTCCTCCTCCTCCTCCCCTCCTTCTCCTCCTCCTCCTCTCCTCCTCCGCTCCTCCTCCTCCTCCTCCTCCTCCTCCTCCTCCGTCTCCTCATCCTCCTCCTCTCTCCTCCTCCCCACCTCCACCTCCTCCACCTCCTCCATCCTCCTCCCTCCTCCTCCTCTCCTCCTCCTCCTCCTCCTCCACCTACCTCCTCCTCCCCCCCCCCCCCTCCTCCTCCTCCTCCTCCTCCCTCCTCCTCCTCCTCCTCCTCCTCCTCCACCTCCTCCTCCTCCTCCTCCTCCTCCTCCTCCTCCTCCTCCTCCTCCTCCGTCCTCCTCCTCCTCCTCCTCCTCACTACCTCCACCTCCTCCTCCCCTCCTCCTCCTCCTCCTCCTCCTCCTCCCTACCTCCCCCCGTCCCCCTCCCCTCCTCCCACCTCCCCTCCTCCCTCCCCCTCCTCCCTCCTCCCTCTCCTCCTCCACCTCCTCCTCCTCCTCCTCCTCCTCCTCCTCCTCGCCCTCTTCCTCCTCCTCCTCCTCCTCCTCCTCCCCCTCCCCCTCCTCCTCCTCCCTCCTCCTCTCCTCCTCCCCTCCACCTCCTCTCTCCTCCTCCTCCTCTCCTCGTCCCCCTCCTCCCCCCCTCACTCCCTAGCGCAGTGCGGCCTGCGGGCGGCCAGGGCACTCGTACAACACCCAAAAAGCAAACAACAACACACCAATCAGAAGCAAAGCAACAAAAGCATATAGCAACAACAACAAGCAAAAGACACAGCAGCAAAAAAACCTCCTCCTCCTCCTCCTCCTCCTCCTCCTCCTCCTCCTCGTCCCCCTCCTCCCCCTCCTCCCTAGGCCAGTGCGGCTGCGGGGCGGCCAGGGCACTCGTAGCAGGGCAGGTCGCTCCTCCCTCCTTCCCTCCCCCCCTGCTTCCGTCCCCCCCCCCTGGGGACAGCATCGGCTACACGCAGGAGTGATCTTAGGCAAGAGTGACCTCTCGTGCGCGGATTGAGGGGGCGCAGGGTGGCCAAGTCGAAGCTTGCAAGCAGCCACTATCGCATCGCGCTCAGCGATCGGGGGGGACCCAGGTAAGACGGCACCAAAGGTCACTCCGGCGAAGATTCACTCTTGTAGTCGATTCTGCTGGCTCACCGCTGATAAGCCGGCACAGCCACAGGATGCCTAACGGCAGTGTGATGGATCGTGAGAGTTTGCCATGTCGGATCGGCGGCACCGACGCCCAGGGCCGGCACACTTTCAGAGGGGAGATTTGTGGATTGAGGCATGTGGAGCGGAGGCCAGCCGTGAGAGGTGGCCGACCTGAGCTGGTTCACGAGACCCCGACCCTCAGAGACAATGACCTCCGTAAAAAACATTGATGCCGACGACGACGACGACGACGACGACGACGACGACGACGACGACGACGACGACGGCGACGACGACGACGACGACGACGACGACGGCGGCGGCGGCGGCGGCGGCGGCGGCGGGCGGCGGGCGGCCTGCCGCGACGCGTGGGTGCCGAGGAGCGCGTAGGACCAGAGCATGAGGCAGGTGAGGGGCGACGTCCGCCACATGAGGCCGCTGAGGCCGACCTCGCTACCCCCCCCTTCCAGCGGCTCGCTCCCCGCCCCGTCTCGTTGCCTTCAAATGTTATTCTCCCTCGTCCACACCCTCCTCTCCCTCCTCCTCCTCCTCCTCCTCCTCCTCCTGACCCTGGGGGTGTGGGAGGGACTCCCAGGAAGCAGGCAGACCGTGGCCAGAGGCGAGCTGATGGCGTTATGCTTAGCGCTCAGAGCTTGCCGCGGCCACTTCGTATTTGCGACGGACAACGAGAGCGTGATCCTCGGCTGGTACGCAAATCGGTACGCCACGCCCGAGGGTCCCGACAGCGACCTGTGGATCGAGATCGGCTCCTGGGTCAAGAAGCGCGGCGAGCACGTGTGCACCGTCCTCTTCATCCACTCCCACTTGCAGGCGGAGGACGTTCGGGCTGGCAAAGCCCCGCTCATGCTTGTGGTAGGTAACACCATGGCCGACGAGTTCGCAGGCGCAGGAGCGGAGACAGCTCGCGTGCCTGCAGTGTATAGTGCAAAAATGAAGGAGGTTGAGTTCAAAGCATTCTTTGTCAGAATGAGGCTCCTCCAGAGTACCCTTGAAGCTGTGAACGTCGAGCAGAGGCAGGAAAAAGGTGCCAAGGTTCTCCGCCAGGCCAAAGTGAGACCTCCAGCGCTCAAGGCTTGTAGTCTGTTCGCGTCCAGCCACTCCATCACTGATGTGTGCGACCGCAAGTGGATTGGATGCCAGAGGTCGACCACTCATGCCAAGCGGTTGGACTGGCGTCGTGCTACGTGTTTTGAGCTAGTTAGCACCGACGGGACTCTGTTTGATGTTTGAACTCCCTCCTGGGCGGCAGGTACATGTAGCAAGGGGTTTTCCAGATGAGAGTCATAGGGTCCGCTATCACATGGGTCTGGGGGTCTGGTTCTGTTCTGTTTGCGGGTGGTATGCCGCCAAACAGCTCAAAGAGCTAGCAAGGCCATGTGAAAGGCGAGCAGTAGGTAATCCACACGATGATCTAGATCGAATATCGCGGGGTCTCTGGCCTAAAGCTGCTAGCACAGCTGAGAAGGCCAAGAGAGCTTCGTCCACGAAGTAATTTCCCAAGCGACCTAGTCGCCAAATCCGAAGCTCTCGAAGCTCCTCCGCCTCCTCCTCCTCCTCCTCCTCCTCCTCATCTTCATTCCCTCCTCCCTCTCTCCTCCCTCCTCCATCCTCCCTCTTCCCTCCCTCCTCCCTCCTCCCTACTCCCTCCTCGTCTCGGCGCGCGGGATGCGTGCTAGCCCTCGGCTCTCGAGGAGAGAGCTATTGCATCAGACGGGTACAGCGTCTGCGCTACGGCCACTTCCGACCTCATCCTCGTCCTCCTTCTCCTCCTCCTCCTCCTTCTCCTCCTCCTCCTCCTCCTCCTCCTCCTCCTCCTCCTCATCCTCATCCTCGTCCTCCTCCTCCTCCTCTTCTTCCTCCTCCGACTTCCCTGCTCCCTACCCCGTACTCCTCCAAGACCGCCCATGGCGATGACGCAACCGATTATCGGCCGGACAGGCAGCGAAGGGGAACACAAAACGACTGGAAGCGGCAGACCGCAGGAAGCCCAGAAGGGCGCAGCGACGCAGCAGCGGCACAGCAGCCGACCGAACCGAACCGACCGAGCGCCGCCGACTGCGAAGCAGACAGACCGACCGAACGTCACACACCCTCGTCCCCCCTCCTCCTCCTCCTCCTCCCTCCTCCTCCTCCTCCTCCTCTCCTCCTCCTCCCTCCTCCTCCTCCTCCTCCTCCTCCTCCGTCCGCCTCCTCTTCATGCTCCTCCTCCTCCTCCTCCTCCTCCTCCTCCTCCTCCTCCTCCTCCTCCTCCTCCTCCTCCCTCTTCGTCCTCCGGGGATCACGACTACTATCACTTTGGTTACGGCAGGGGCCCCTTCACCGACTGCGCGGCGGGTGTCACCATCGGCGTCAGGCTGCGCGACCTCGGCGCCGGGGTGCACGGGGTGACTCCTGGCCCGCCCGCGGCCGGGGGCAGGGCGGGGGCCCTGCGGGTCATCACGGACACGCTCGACCTCACCATCCTGGCCGTGTACTTCCCGCCGCCAGGCCCTCGGCCTGGCCAGGCCACTTGGCGGCGCACGGTAGACTTTCACATCGCGTGGATTGGTGCGCAACTGGATGCTGCTCCCCAGCGCTCCACGCCCGTGCTCTTCACGGACCCGAGTGATCCCTTCGCTATCGACGAGACGTCCAGCCTCTACGCGTGCATTGTGGCCCTTACGTGCAGCAGCGCATGGGCTACGCGGCCAGGGCGCTCAGGGAGCTGATGCACACACATCACATGGCCTGCGCGACAACCTTCCACAAGATTGCGCCAACGTGCAATGGTGAGAGCTCGGCGTCGTGGATCGACCACTTCGTGGTTCCGCGGGGTGCGCTCCCCAGGGTTGACAAGGTCGTCACCATGACCAAAGCGGCCAGGACGCTGCAGCTGTTTCCCTCCCGCGGCTCGCTGAGAGACCACTCGCCTGTCCTCCTTGAGATTGACGCGGTGATCCCCAGCCTCCAGATGCAGACCACCACCACGGCTTGGCACTTCGACGCGATTGAGACGGCCCTGCAGACACCTGGCCTGCGAGAGGATGTCCTGCTGGAGGTCAAAGACACCCTATCCGTCGCGGCCCCGTCCTCCTTGGGCTGTTTCGAGCACGACATGGTCGACGCAGGCTACGAGGTGCTGCTCAAGACCATCCAACCCATCGCGCGCAAGCACTTTGGCAGGGCACGGCGTGCCCCTGGCTCGGAGCTCGTTCGACACAGACAGGCTTAGACGCCAGCTGCTACGAGCCCGTGCTGCCCTCCGTCTACGATCGGAGCCGCACGAGCACTACGACATGCAGATCAGAGACCTCACCAACCGCCCGCTGGGAGGTCAAGAGATGGACCCGCTCTGTAAGACACAGACTGAAAGCATGCACGAGGCCTGGCGCAAGAGAGATTTAGCAAGCGTTCAGTCATTTCTCTAGACGGCTAGCTGGCACTGGCACGGGGCCCAAGCGTCGCTCTTAATCGGCAGTGCGCAGACACGTTGCATCGGCGGATGAACTCGCGGCCACGCTGGGGCTCCCTGGGGACCAAGGAGGCCTCGCCGCCGTGCCAGTGAATCTAGATGATGTTTTAGCTGCCAGGGCCAGCCTAGCGCCGCAGGGATTGGGGGGTCGGCACTCGGCGGGGGAGCTGGGGCTTAAGGACCTTCGCAGAGCTGCGTGGGTGCTCCGAAAGGCATCTCGTCGCCGCGCTGTGCCGGCGTGGCCCCTGCCTGGAGAGATTTGGCTCATGCTGCGCTAACCCAGGTATTACAGCAAGCCGCGCCCTTTCTCTACTCGGCCTCGGCGCCACCCCTGCCCCCGAGGTGGAGTCCATTGAGTCGGCCTTGGGCGGTCTGGCCATGTGTTGGCGGGTGGCGGGCAGGTTTCCCACGCGTGCGAGTTTCTCGATTGGCTGGCAGACCCACAAGGCCGACGGTGGCACCAGATTTTTGCACGGCCTCTGCCCCCTCTTCCGCGCCGTCGCTGGAGGGATTTGCAATTCTGTGCCGCGCGGAGCGCCCGCTTGGGTACGCACGTATTGTCAGAACGGCTGCACAGCGCACGCGTGTGGCACATTGCTGTGTTCGGCGGCATGAAGAAAGCTTTCGTTTGTTGCAATCACGCTCGCATGATTCGGAGTCTGCTCGACGTTCTCCCGTGGACAGATGCAGACCTTCTCAAAGACAGGCGCACGACTCACCAGTTGCATTTGGACGGCGTTGATCGTCCCACCACCCTGTATCTCACGAGCGGGGCCTTAATGTGAGACCCCAGTGCCCCAGACGAGTTTCGCGAAGACTTCGCCAGACCCCTGGGAGAATGGATGGAGCAAAGTTTCGATCCCGCCCTCGTTGCCACGTGCCCCATCTTCTCCCAGGAGGTCCAGGCTGGTCTGTTTCAGTATGTGGATGATCTGGCGTAATTTTTGCTGCTTCGCGAGGGCTCCCACGACGAAGCTGTTCAGGCGACAAAAGTGTCGCAATGAATTCTAGGCAATGCCCTGGGTCGTCTTGTTTACAAACAGAACACCAAAAAACAAATGCTGGTCCCTCGCCTCTGCGGCTACAACGCCAACCGTTTTTTTACTCCGCTGAGGCTGGAGGGGCCAGAGTAGCCCCGCATACGCGGTACCTGGGGCCGCAGTGTTTGCCCTCTGGAGTTTTTCCCCCCAGCTGCTAATCAGCAAACAGGCGGCCAGCAGGGGATGGCTTACGTTCAGGTATCTGTGGACCTCGGGGACCCCATTTAAGGTGAAGAGGTGAGTATTAATATCTGTAGTTTAAGGTGCGCGACTGTCTGAACTCACTCCGTATCTCCTCACCGAAACCCAACAAGCCCAACTCGATGTCGCGCTGTTGGGGAAGATAAGGTGGATCACGGCGGGGGCCATGTGTGACCGAACTGGGGATCACCCCAAGTCATGGACCTCGAGGCAGGTCTGGAGATGGATCATGATCGTTCCGACCACGGTGGATCTTTTGATCCAACGTTTGAGGTGGTACCAGGAAATCGTCAAGTGGCCCCGGGCCCACGCCCAGGTCATCGCGCTCTTATTCGGGCAGCTCGGCTTCGAGGGCACCGCCACCCTGGCCCAAGGTCGCCTGACTGAGCACGCTAACCCGTTCGCCGTTCGCTTCGTCACGGATGTATACAAGTTAGGGCTATTGGCTGAATATGAGGAATGGTGGGCCACGTGAGGGGAGGATATGCACGCTCTATTTCACGATGGTTATGTGTCGCACCTGTTCGTCAATGCTGATGCACCCGCCCTGCGTAAGATATGGCAACACGGCAACACCCCTCTGGACACGATTGACCTGGGCCCGCAGTTCACTATGGAGAACAGTGGCGACGCTTTGGGGCCGAGGGACGTACCTACACTTGCAACTGCACGATCTTCGAGGGTTCCTCACTCACGCCTCGCTCGTGGCCCACAAAACGCACACCCAGGGTGGGTCCCATGGTCGGTTTTCATTATACGCCAGATGTGTTGTTACCAATCAGTGCCCTGCGTGACGTACCAGCTTCGCGTTCCAGAAGACAACCAAGGCTCATCTCTTACGACCGTATCGTCAGGGCGATTGCGATTTAGAACCAGCTCATGCTATCCACCCTGTGGTGCAACCTAAGTGATCGTGCCCGCGCTGCCTGTGTGACTCCTTCGCTGATTTGGCTCAGCGTCAAGACCGTGTTTGTGAGAGGCAGCTGACTTCTCTTCCTCATCGGCATCATGGTCGCAGCCGTGCCCAAGTGGCCCCTACCCAAGAGGACGCCAAAGCGGGCGAGGCCGACGGTGCTCCCGTGGTGGCCAAGGCCAAAGGCGCACTACCAACTGCGAACGGAGAAGGCTCAGCGCAGCGTCGGGAGCCGCGGCCAGCGGCATCGACAGCAAGCAGCAGCGCAACAAGCACCTCGGCAAGGTCAAGGACATGGGGTTCTCGAAGAAGCAGGCCAACTTCATCAACGTGCTTGTCAAGCAGATGCTCATGACGGCGCAAATGGTGAGGGACCTCTGGGCGGCGAGCGTGGACACGTACTTCCTGAACTCCGACCTCCCCGAGGTGACCGCGGCCCACGACGCAGGGGCGACGTATTCTCAGGAGGTGAAGTCCAGCGGCGAAGGCCACCAACTCGGTCCTCCTCATCTACGTATATATGATGGGTTCGTGAGCAAATTGCTCGAGCGTGGGAAGGCGCTGGGGCAGAGGACGCACGCGATGCTCAAGCTGTGGCACGGCAAAGTATGGTGTGAGCTGCAAGCCCCAGATCTGTACGACATCCTACGCCTCTTCAGAATCACCCAATGTTTCGACATGGCGAAGAAGAAGAAGCTGCACATCATGCTACGGGAAGTGCCGACGCCAGCCGTACCGACAGAGTCCGACGAGCAGCAGATGCCTTCGCCATTGGTAGTCCGAGGTTTCCTGCACAAGGCGCTCGAGGAGATCAGCGCTCGCAGGGCTCTGGGCGCGGCACTGCCAGGCGCGATGAAGGAAATGCTACAAAACGCGGTAGACGCTACATATTCAAAGTGATGGCAAGTTCTGTGCCTCGAAGTGTCAGAACGGGGGGGTCCTGCCGCCTCGTGGCTCGGCGTCACTCAGTGCGTGCTTGGCCGTAGGGCCCATGTTCCTGTGGTAGCCGAATTGCTAACTGGCATGTGCGTTGCACACGTTTTGCTGCCCCTTTGTGGGGATTTCAAATTGTCGAGTGGCAGCTTGGTGGCTGTGAGGTGTCTCAGTGCCTCGAAGTGTCAGAAGGGGGGTCCTCCCGTCCCGTGGCGCGGCGTCGCACAGTGCGAGCTTGGCCGTAGGGCCGGCGTTCCTGTGGGAACCGCGCCAGTAGATGGAAGGTACGTCGTTCACGTTTTGCTGCCCCGCCGGTGGAGATTACACACTGGCTGGACGCCTGGTGGCTATTTCCTGGGCTGTTCGTACAAGCCGGGGCCGATGGGGCGCTGCTGGCGCTGCGCGCCGCTGTTGTGAGGCCCCGCTCTGACGCCCGTCGCCATGCCACCCACATTTTTAATCTATATTATATGTGTATATCTACACACATATATATGTGTATACATATATATATATATACACATATCTATACATATATATATATATATATATACTTAGCCACGCTTCCGCGAGGTCCGCCCCCCTGTTGTTCTGCCTCGGGATTTGTACTTTTGGGCCTTGGGGCCCGAAGGTCTCCGTCTTCCGGGGTCTGTGCGCACCGTTGCACGTCGGTGCGCGTGACCCTGGGGCCCAGTTTCCAGGCCCGTCGGGGCCCACGGGCCCCCCCTCGAACTACATGACTTGAATCAGTCGCCCGACGGGCGCACCCTCCTGTGTTTCACGAGCATCGAGGTTCAAGTCGTAGTCACACGATTCCAACGCTCCAGTTCACATGCAGGCACTGCCCGTGGCCTCGTTCGCTCCGCCGCGGCATTGCTGGCAAGACAGAGGGATGCGGGCCCACAGTCGTGTCTTAGCTTATCTTACCTCCGCGTCCTCCCTTCTCCGTCCCTCTCCCTTGATTCAACAACTTCGTTTCGTCGCACCACCATGCGGGTCGCTAGGGCGGGCCAGGCGTTCCGTCTGCAATGTATGTTGCGCAAGCTGGGGACTGGGATGTATGTGATGGACGCTGTGCGGTGATACGCCCCGGGGCGCAAACTATGAGGCACAATATCTATGGCGGGGTCCGGAAGCTTTGTACCAAGGACCCTCGCAAATCTCATTGTGCCACATATTTTAATTCCGCCAATTTCCGCAAGCCTTTCACCGGTTTCCGCCGGCAGAGCAACCATTGTTTTGCGTACACCGGCTTCCGCCGACCTTCTGCAGAGAATGAAATGTCACTTCCTTCGGCCCTCGAAACCGGGACCCGTTCTGGAACGCCCAATGAAGTGCAAGCTCTGTAATGCACGCTATACGGTGCAAATTAAGCGGTGCAAGCTACGATGAGCAAGCTGGGTCATGCAATCAACGTACGGCGCAAGCTATGATGTGCAAGCTCGGTGGTGTAGTCTACGTGGTGCAATTCACTTGCCGAACCTGAAGTTGTCAACCCCACTGTTCGCGCAAACATCCCGCCCAACCACCCGCAATGTGGTTAGCAAACCTTGTGCGGCGGCGATTGCGATGAGTGTTTGGCGCTGGCTGGTGCATCTCTGCAGCCGCGCCAGCCCGCGCATGGCCGCGCGCAGCGGCCAGATAGTCTGGCGCGACCGACGCGGCCGCGGTGGTGCTGACCGCTCGGCACATCCCAACGGGCACTTGAGCGCGAGTCGGCGACTTGGGCGGGTGCGGTGTCATGGCGGCGTCGACTGTTGTAGATACGATGATGACGATGATGATGATGATGATGATGATGATGATGGTGATGATGATGATGATAATGATGATATTAGCGATGTTGGTGGCGATACTGACAGCGACGACACACGGCCCGCGACGGCGCCGATGCCGATCACGCCGACGGCGATGACGGCAACTCCGCGTCGGTGATGAAGGTTTTGGAAGGAATTCGAAATGCGCGCGCAGCAGACGCGCGAGAGTGGCCCGCATGGTTTTATTTAACACGGATCGTGCCACCCCAGCACGCGCGCAAGGGCGTTCGAACGATTTCGACATGCGCGCGCAAAGCCTGTTTGGTAGCATGGTATGGAAATGTTGAACGAAACCGATGGTTTTCTAAAGAATTCGCACGCGCGCGCACGCTTTTCTTGAAAATCCGTGTTGCGAAACCTTGTGTTTTTGTATGTTTTTTGGACACCCGATTTTGAAATCCGTCCGAAACCGCAGGTTTCCGAAGGATTTCGTCATGCGCGCGGGACGACGCGCGCGTGCGCAATTCGTCCCATTTTTGGCCACGGGTTCTCGCGACGCCACGCGCGCAAGGGCGTTCCTAACGATTTCGACATGCGCGCGCGAAGCCCGTCTGGTAGCATGTTATGAACATGTTGAACACAACCCATGGTTTTCTGAAGAATCGCAAGAGCGCGCACGCGTTTGTTGAAAATCCGTGTTGCGAAACCTGGTGTGTTTTGGATATTTTTGGGGCTCTCGATTTTGAATGCCTTCCGAGACCGAGGATTTCGGATGGATTTCGGCATGCGCGCGCGACGACGCGCGCGTGTGCACTTCGTCAATTTGTTTTGTTAATGGCTCCTGGAAGTTTTCGGTTTTTGATAAACCTATGCGCGCGCATAGTATTTTGTGCAGAGCATGGCCGGGGGGGGCGATACCGGCCTGGCTAGGAGAGTATGAATTCACAGGTAGGATGGACATTGGGTCAGAATCGCATTTCTTTTGCATCGGCTCCCGTGGGGGTATGTAACTCCAGGGGGAGGGGGTGGTAGAACCTATTTTTCAAAGAAAGGAGAGATCTACGTGGTGCCCGCTATGTGGTGCGAACAATATTGAGCGATCCACCTGGAAGAAACTAAAGCCGTCTATTCCAAAGCTCGCGCAAGCATCCCACCCTCCCACCCACAGCGTGTTTGGCAAAACTCACGCGGCCACGGTTGCGGCTACTGGTTGGCACTTGGTAGCACATCTCTGCAGCCGCGCTGGCGCGGGCACGCTCGCGCGAAACGACCACACTGGCGCTTATTGGTGGGAACTTCCCAGCGCGTCTCAAAGGCCGCGCGTGCGCGCGCGCACTTCAGTGCGGGTCGGCGACTAGGCCGGGCGCGACATTATGATGATGTCGACAACGGCGGCAACGATGGTGATACCAGCGATGATGCAGGCAATGGTGGCGACGAGGCCAATAACGGCGCCGATACTGGTAACGGCGATGACGAAGATAAGGCCCATACATCGGTGATTTTTTGGGGAGGTGATTGTGATGATGGCGGCAATGGCGGCGATTGACCATGATGATGGCGGTGATGTGATGGCGCTGATGAGGGTGATGAAGGCGTGCACGTAGCGTACGCAGCTATCCAAGAAATTTGGCAGGCTGGTTGCTGAACGCCACAGATTTGCCCTCTGGGTTGAAGAGTTATACGTTGAAGTATGAGAATGTCGGTTTTGGGCGAAATTGCTCAACTCCGATGGTTTTCGGTAGATTCCAATACACGCACGAAGGGCAGAACATGTGTATGACACACAACATAGGTGGTTCAAATGTTGGTATGCAAAAATGCTCGCGATACGCTTGTACCCGGTGTGATTTTGACAACTGCGCGCGCGTATGCACTTCGTTCTCGCTTCTGCCATGGACTACAATCATGGCGCTGCAAGAAATAACGCAAAATTAGGAACGAAGTCCCTTGCTGGCCCCAGAAGCGCAGAATGTCACGAGGAGACTAGAGGAACAACCACGGAATTATCTAAGGCACAGCGAGCCCCTTCCGAACCCAAAGCGGTCCTGATTTCAGCGTTTTGACTGCATTGCAGAATGAAATATTGAGATAAACCAGTGCGCGCGCCTCATGCTTTTGACGCGGATGAAAGGGAGGGTCAATACCCTGCCCTCCTGGATGGTCTGATTGCATCAGGAAAACGGACGGTGAGGCATAATAATCAATCAGTTGAAATGCCCCAGGGGGTGCCGATAACCCCGGGGAGAAGGCGGTAGAGTCTATAACAGTTGATATGTCGACCCCGATCCCAGGCTTCGTAGGGTTTTCGAATCCATCGGAAAGTTTAGGCCCAACCCTGGGATATACGATAGGGGGGGCGTCCATCCTCGATAGGGGTGCGTCCGAATAGCCCGTTGGGGTGTATCCTAGGGTGTCCCCCTAAGTCTGGGCGGCCAGAATTTTTGGGCGGATCGCGGGGATTGGGAGAGAACAATCGCCTGCGACTCGAATCTACTACGCGGCGCCCACCAAGCGCCCACGATAATCTCAAATGGACAACGTCCGCAGCGGCAGCGGCCCCTGTTCGTGAACAACAGGAGCTGCTGTTGTACGCTTGTCCCATTCTTTCCGTCCCCATTTTGGTAATCCCTACTCTTCCTTGTGTCTGGAATTCTAACTGGCTTCGCAGTATCGGGAAGAAAACGACTCTGCAGCCCGGAGCGCGACTGGGTGCTTCCTTCCTCCATCCCTCCTCCTTCCACCCTCTCCAGAGCCCCACTCGTCACATACACCATGCCTTTTCGGGGTGCGCGCGGTGTCTTGGGTCGGCGCCGCACCACCCCCCGCACTCATTCCCTGGCGCAGCGAGCGCGCAGGGGACCGCGCCAGAAGCACCGGGGACGGCGCCAGAAGCACCGTCGGGGGTGTGAGGATGAGAGTCTAGCGCCGACCCAAGAAATCCGTGCAGGCCTCCAGCACTTTCTCTTCGTCTCTGCCAGCGAACACACATCTCTACGGTAAGCGATCTACTGTTAGGACCCTTGCATCAGAAACAAGAATCCTGGTGTGCCTTGGTTGCGCCAAGATGCACGGAGAGCACCAAACAATGACCCATGGAAGGTCCTAAGGAACATCGAGCCACGAGCCCCTGTCTAAACCAAAGTGGACCGCGACCCAAAGTCTTGACTGCACTCCACCTCCCGCGCTCCCCCCGGGGACGAATTTGGTCAGATGCTCGGGCAACTTGCTCGCCAGATCGACCACGTAGTCCACCAACGTTCGAATGTCGTCGGTGATCCGGTGGTCTGGGTTCTCCACCGTGCCAGCCAACTTCATCCGGTAGAACGAATTGTCCTGTTGCTTCTTGATTTCGCGTCCCTTCTCCTCCAACCTTCCACCCTCCACCATCCATCCTCCTACTTATCCAAATTGCATCTTCGAAATAATCGTGTCTCTCCAATCGCGAAGCTGTCCGCGTCGAATCCGCGTAGAGTCCGTTTCGAATATCGTATACACTAGTCCATGTTCACTCCGCGTCGAATCCACGTCGAATCCGCGACGAACCACGTCAGTTTACAAGACAAACAAGCTGCCCAAGAGACGAAACATTATGACTCTCCCTCCGCGTCGTCCGCTTGCACCTCCCGCATCCTCCACAACGACTCGGTGCAATAGCCACTCCACGCATGATAACCAAGCCATCCACTCGCTCGCGCAGCGCCGCCGCACAGGCATCATTCCACATCGCCCTTCGCCAGGAACGCCAGCTCCTCCTCAAGTCACAAAATCCCGACCTTACGTCGCACTCGAGACACAAAGGAATAACTCCATCCACCTTCACAGGAACTCAGAAACACCTCAACAATGGAGTCGGAATCCAGACGCGAACTTAATCTAGTGAAATTCGCAATGCCTCGGCTGGAGGGTTGCGAGGTCAAATTCAAGCGATCGAGATTCTCGCCTCCCATTTGCTACATACATAAGCCATGCGGTAGATCCCAGGACATCATCATCTTGGACCTCCTCCTCTTCCTGATATCACCTTCATCCTCCACCGAATCGATGGTTTGCTGACATCGTGCATCGAGGGATGGCAAGCTTTTTGGCTGCCACTCGTAGCGCCACGTACGAGTATCAGCATCCCCCCTGGTCGCCTCGAACATGGCAATTGAATTACTTGGCACTCAACCGCTGGAACTCGAGGCCCGAATGACACTTCGGGCACCGCTTGTTGTCTATCCGCATGCGGCGTGCGCATGGCCTGGACCACTCGCACCTCTCAGTCCTGCACCGCAGGCTCCAAAGCTTTCTCCTCTGGCAGCGCACGCCGTCGCGAAGCACTTCGATGGGCGAGCGGCACGTCGCACATACGAGGCCGTCGGATTTCGGCCGGCGCTGGTATCTGCGAGAGAAGCAGCCCCCTGGACACCTCATCTCGTACTGCAACTGGAGCTCCACGGAGAGCTTGATCCGGCTGCGGCGGAGGCCGTCGCAGCCGATCTGCTCGGCGATCGCCCGCCAGGTCGCGTCGTGCGGGCGGCCCCCGCGGAGCTCGGCGGGCCCGTCCAGGGCGTGCGCAACCTCGTGCAGCACGGTGTTCCTGACGTCCCCCATCGTGGCGTTTGGGTCCGACACGAGGTGCCTGGAGACGGTGATCCGCCTGTCGCGGTGGCTGCAGGACCCCAGCCTCCGAACGGCCCTGTCGAAGCCGAAACGCCAGCTCTCCAGGCCGTGTGCAGCCTGCAGCTCTGCCCAGAGCTCCAGGGCCTTCGCCGCGGAGGCGGGGCCTGCATCCGCCAGCGGCCCTCCGCCGTCCTCGGAGAGCCTGCCGGCCGCCGCCGCCCGCCGCGCGGGCGCGCCCCGCTGCGGCGGCGGCGCCGCGGAGCGCCCGCAGCAGCGGACCTGGCGGCGGCCGCAGCGGCGGGCGCCGCAAGCAGCCGCCGAAGCAAGCGCCGCCCGCGGCGGCAGCAGCAGCGGCGACGGGGGTGCCCACGGCAGAGGGGGCGGCCGCAGCAGCAGCCGCCGCGCGCCCAGCGCCGCCGCCGGGGCAGCCAGCAGGAGTCGGCGAAACGGTCTCTGGCCGGAGCCGGCCGACGGGGAACAGCTGGCGGCGGCGGTGCGCGCGCGGCCGTGACCGGGCGCGGCCATCTGGGCAAAGAGGAAAAGGTCCTCGGCCCAGTGCCTGCTCCTCCTCCTCCTCCTCCTCCTCCTCCTCCTCCTCCTCCTCGCCCTCCTCTTCCTTCTCGAATCCCTCCAACCCCTTCCCTTATAGACAATAAACTCCTCCGTGTCGCACCCCAAGGCGTATCAGTAGGGCGGGCCGGGCGTTTCAACAGATAGTGCCTCAGCATCGACGAGCCTGGAACCTGACACCTGCCAGGGCTACACGGATGGAAAAGAGGTGGTTTGCAACATGTGGCTCTCGCCTGAGCGCTGCGCACATCCGTTGTAAAAACTTGCATGAGTTTCACGGCTGGGGGTCGTCTTCAAAATGCTGTTACCGCCCGAGCGCCGCGAACATTCTCCTTAAAAGCCTGCAGCCGTCGCAAAATTGGGTGGCGTTGTTTCGTGGTGTTCTGTCCTCAGCGCCACGCACATTCGTGTCAAAATTGCGTCCCAGCTACACGGACGGAGAGGCCGTTCTCGATATGTATGAACCGCCGTAGCGCCACGCACATGGGTTGCAAACGCGCACAGTTAAGCGGACGGAGGGCGGTTCCCTTGAGCGCCGCGCACATTCTTTTCAAACATTTGAAGCAGCTACCCGGATGGAGGACGGGTCATTTGAAAAGATGGGCTTCTCGCCTCAACGCTGCGAGCATTCGTCTACAACACTTGAAACAATTACGGGCGTGGGGGACGGCTCATTCTCGAAATGGGGCTTTCGCTTGGGGCTTCCGTGGAACACAAAAAAACCCAAAAGTTAAAAATACGCAGCGCCTGCCTGGATGGAAGGCGGCTCAATGTTTGAATGAGAATCTGGCTTGAGACTTCCCCGAAACTCGTGGCCAAACGTAGAGTGCAGTGCAACGATGACAAAGATGAAGATGGGAAGGGTCCTTCTTCAAAACAGGATGTTCTTTGACACTTTGCTGGGCTCTATGATCGTACATGCTCGCATCCATTACTGTACTAGTCTCCAGACGGATGCAAGTCGGGGATCTGCTGACCCTGGTCAATCCAGACCCGGGTCAGTTGAGCCTTGCAGGATAAGGCAGGATACTCCAGGATCCTGCACCCAAACCTGGGTCAATGCGACCATGGCCCTGCAAGATCCTACACAATCCTGCAAGAACCTGCAGGATCCTGCACACAAGCCCGGGTCAGTGCGCCCCTGGCCCTGCAAGATCCTGCAGTATGCGGCGCTCTGGCTGACCCCCGTTTGCATTGACCCCCGTCTCTTGAGCCCCGAGCAAGGCACTTCCTCTTCAAACGGGAATTCTTGCCTGAATAGTAGGCCCATGTGAGGCTGGTCTTTCAAGGGGGAACGTCGTGTAGTGGAAAAAAGCGCCGGTATGGACTATGAGGAGGGGGCTTGGGACGAGAGTGTGTGTCGCAACATCGTTAATGTATTCTGGGTCTGCTCTGGTCCTCCTCCCTCCTCCCTCCTCCCCCCTCATCCACCTCCTCCTCCTCCTCCGCCTCCTCCTCCTTGCCATCCTCCTCCTCCTCCTCCTCCTCCTCCTCCTCCTCCTCCTCCTCCTCCTCCTGTCTCCTCCCTCGCTCCCTCCCTGGGCCAGAGCGGCTGCGGGGCGGGCACTCGCAGCAGGGCAGGGCGCTCCTCCCCCCCTCCCTCGCTCCCTGCCTGCCTCCCTCCCTCCCTCCTCCTCTAGCCTCCAGCCCTCCCTCCGTCCCTCCTCCCCTCCCTCCCCCGGAAAGACCCACGGGCGCCAGAGTTGGCCCCCCTCCCCCTTCGCCAAGGGGACCCGTGGGGACGCAGGGGGGGGGCTTTGAATTAAACAGCATGAGTTACACCCAGGGCGGTGACTAAAAAAACGACACAACATTAGATGAGGAGGAGGAGGAGGAGGAGGAGGAGGAGGAGAAGGAGGGAAAGAAAAGACGCGCACGGCGCGCGCGGCAGCAGGGGCGGCCAGGCAGGGGGGCGGGGACAGGAAAGGAGAGGTGCGGCCGGGGGGGGGCTGTCGGGTCGGTGGTGGTGGTGGTGGTCGTGGTCGCGGCGTTGTCGTGCTGGTGGTCGTGCTCGTGGTGCCAGCTGGCGGTGTCCGCGGTGGTTGTCGTGTCGGCGCTGGTCGTGGTCGTGGTGCTGGCGGTCGTGGCGGTTGTCGTAATTAGGGTCGTCGTCGTGGTGCTGGTGGTGGCGGCGCTGGTGGCTCTTCCCCTCCCTCCCTCCCTGCCTCCCTTTTTCCCCCTCCCTCCCCTCCCCCCCGTCGAAATCCACGCATCCACCGCCTGATCGTCGTCGGCGCAAGCATCCAAACCACGAGACCAGACCCCCACCCGCACGGGCCCTCCATGCTCCCTCGGGACAGCAGGAAGGAGCAGAGGGAGGAGGCCCGTCGAGGGCTCAGGAGGCCCCAGTGAGGCTCTGCCAGGGCCCGGGAGGCCTCCCCGCGGGCTCCTCACAGTGCGCCGAGAGAGCCGTCTCGCGGTGCGGCCCCGCCGTGGGCGCGGCGAGCAAGTCCACTGATCGCCGAAACTACGATCCAGAACATATCATTCAAGAAACCTGGACGTTGCGCGAAATCATACCTGGGCCAACGTCTGTTGTTAACGTTACAGAGGCAACGGAGCTCAAGAAACCAGGCCAGCTTTCCGGCAAATGGGTAAAATCAAAAAACCGCTGGCACAGCTTTTCGGGAGGAGGTTGAGACATTGAGCAGTGCAAATGCCCCTGATCCTGTGGGATGGGACCTCAGATAGGAGTGCCGAAGCATTAGGGATTACGGGGTCCTTTTTTCCAGATGTACCAGACGAACATACCCATATGTTTAGGGATATCCCTAAAAACCATGATTCCATGATCGTCGGATTAAGGGTTGCATGGTGCTTCATAATTCACTGCTGCCTGGCTGGGCCCTTCCCGGGCCCAGGAGCTTTGCATACGCTCTCCTGGCCAGGCCAGGAGGGCATGGCGCACACACCGCTGCTGGGTGCATCGTGGGCCTAGCCAGAGCGCAGTGGACATGTACAAACCTCGTCGCCCCATCGCACGCGCCCCTGTGCCGCGTCCAGCACCGCCGCGGCGCAGCGCAGGATCCTGCCCGCGCGGCTGCGCCCCGCGACGAGGCCACTCGCAGCCTTCCGAACACACCACGCCGACGATCGTGACCTCGTGCCTCGGTCCCTGCTCGGGGCGGCCCGGGTCGGTGGCCCTCCGCTGCGCCACGGCCACCCCGATGACCCCCCGCCAGCCTTCCAACGTCCCAAGGGAGAGACACCCGCCTCCAGGTGGTGCGCCCTGGTCGCCTCGTCGTGCTTGTTGATTTTCACGTCTGGCGCACGGTGCTTGACAACGTTCGTTATTGGGATCTGGTGCCAAGCGGCTTTGGCTCGTCTGGCCGGGCGGCTCTGGTTCCAGGGCCCAGGGTCTGACCACTTTAATTCCTGGGATCCGGCGGCGTTCACTCCTGGGACGCAAGGTCTGACCAGAGAGAGGGAGAGGAACAAGGAAGGAGGGAACGGGAGGATGGAGGGGGAGGAGGGTAATGGGGAGCGGGAGAGCGGAGGATAATCGGGAACAAAGCGGTCTTGCGGGGCGCTGGAACGGGAAAGATGTGTGGTAAAGGTTGTAGAAGAGGTGGATGGGATGGGAGAAGCCGGAATGAGGGAGGGGGATGGGGCGGAGGGGGTAGGGGAGGGATGAAGGACACCGCACAAGCTTCGGCCCTGGATGCGTCAACGGATTGCCCAGCCACGCTCAGTTAAACAGTCAAATGACGAGGGAGGGGTGAAATTCTAGGATGGGGTGCCGCGGTTCCGATCTGATCGTTAGCGGCCTTGCCCGAGACCCTCGCATCGACGCTGCAATGCGAACTGCATATCTCAACCCCCTGCTGCTAGTTTGCGCCCGCTGCGGATGCCTTACTGCGCGCCCAAGCGTTGTAAGAGCGGTTTCACGAGTCCGAACGCTCAGAACGACTGAAAGCGGATCCAGAATTATCAGCACCCGAACCCTGCCAAAAGCGACACCACGATGCCCTCTGAGCTAGTACTGCTCCGCGAGTTTCTCGACAGCGACCTTCAAGAGGTCCATTCGAGTCCAGTCTGACCTGCTCTAACACTCTTTCGGCATATGCGGCATGTGCAGGACCATAGTCCTTTTCTGGGGCTGTACTCTGATTCGAACCGGGGGATGGCAGGTAGTGGTCGGGGACAATGCAATACCGAACATTAGACCTGACGCTTCTTTTCGGCGCCTTTCAGGCCATAACCCCGTCCGTTGGCTGAAACTTACAGTGTGTGCTTCGAGTATCTGACGAGGCCAGGGTAGCCAGCTCTAAATACACCACGAATCCAGATTCCTTCCTCTCTAACTCCCTCCCTACCCCCTCTTCTCCCCTCCTCCTCTTCGTTCCCTCCCTCCCCTCATTCCCTGCTGCTCCCTCGTCCCCCAAGCGGTCTGGATCCAATGATCTGGATAGTCTCTGGGGCTTCGTGCATTTTCAAGCTGGACTACATTGCCCCCCCCACGGAGTGCTTCCTTCTGTCTTCTGCTCCTCCCTCCTCATATTCGTCAGGATCCTGCTCATTATCCTTATCCTCATCCTTCCTCCCCTCCTCCCTTCCTCCTTCCCTCACTCCCTCCCTCTCTTCTTCCTTCCGAAGGGGGAGGGGGACCGGGAGGCTAGAGGCACAGGCGAACGAAGGTAGGGAGAGAGGTCGCGGTCGTCCTCGTCGAGGTACGTGTTGAGCATCGCAGCCGACGCGGCCTTGCGCCAGAGCACCTTCAGCCTGCGCGGGAAGACGTCCGACGAGGACGAGGAGGATGAGGAGGGTGAGGAGGACGAGGAGGAGGAGGAGGACGAGGAGGACGAGGAGGACGACGAGGAGGAAGAGGAGGAATAGGAGGAGGAGGAGGAGGAGGAGGAGGAGGAGGAGGAGGAGGAGGACATTGAGGAGGAGGAGGACGAGGAGGAGGAAGAGGAGGACACTAAGGGAGAGCGCATTGAGCACATGAGGACATGAGGACTCCTCCTCCTCCTCCTCTCCTCCTCCTCCTCCTCTCCTCCTCCTCCTCCTCCTCCCATCTCCTCCTCCTCCTCCTCCTCCTCCTCCTCCTCCTCCTCCTCCTCCTCCTCTCCCTGCTGCGGGGCCTCCCCGCGGCGGACTCCTGGGCCACGGCCGCCAGCGCCGTCCCGAGCACCACGGCCAGCATGTGCCGTCGGCCTCTCCGCGAGAGGACGTCGCCACGCCGCGCCCGTCGCCCGTCCCGACCAGCCTCGCCAGAACGAGACGACAACATCGCGGCTCGGGCTTTCGAATTGTTCGAAGTCTTCGGGCGTCCTCGCGGGTTCCTGGAGGCCTTTCCGCCTCGGCATGCTCCCAAGCAACCGCGCCTCGTCGAGAGCGTGCCAGGGGGTGCCCACATCGTCCCGAAGGGCCGCTGCAGGCCTGAGCTGTGGCCCAGAAGCCAGGCACCCCCGCGTCGCGACAAAAGTCACGACGAGAGGTTTCTGGCTGAGTTCGGCCTCCGGGGTAGGCTCTGGGGGCTCCTGCTGGCCCCAGCATGGGGCGTCGAATCCGAATCGGGATGAAGAGCCAGTCTTGGGAGAAGGGGCCGTGGGGAAACCAAAAGATACCAATTCCACTGCTCCCCGAGCCTCTCCCTGGGCGCGTTCTGACTACGTAAGGAATCTCGAGGCGAATCCAGCGGTGGCGACGAGGCCTCCAAGGAGGCAAAAGAGGAGAATGGGGGACTGGCAGCTGCATGGGTGTCTTTCCCTCCTCTGCAGATCTCCGCAGAACCACCTTGCGACAGACAGTGCACCGTCGGCGTACTGGGAGCTCGCGAGGCCGTGTGGAGGCCGCGCAGCAGAGCCCCCGCCATCCAACGTCGAAGACGGCGCATCAGAGGGGCGCGGGCGGGGGGCCACTCGGCCAAGCCAGTGCGCCCATGAACGTCTGCGGTCCCAGACCCTCTGGCGTGACGAAAAGCATTAGGACGGAAGGCTTTTCTGCATGATCGGCCTCCGGGGGCCCCTAGCATGCCTCAAGGCTGTCAAGAACGACTTGGGATGAAAAACGGGTCTGGGGGGGAAGGGGTCCAGACCTCTGGGGGTCGACGTTGTGGAAAAAAAAAAAAAAAAAACACGGCGTCGGGGGTCTGGGGTGTGCGGATCAACAATGAGCGACCCATGAGCCTCTTAATTTCGAAGGGGCCGCTCCACGATGAACTATGGCCTGAAGCCACCCAGTGGCGGCGGGCCAGTTGCGGCGAGGCGTGTGGGAGAGAGAAAGAAGGGACCATCACCACCCGGAGGGCGGAGACAGAGATAGGAACAAGCAAGCCCGACACCACCACCGCCACCAGGGACCACCAGCGGCAGGAGCCAGGGGGGTGGTGTGCCCTCCCTCTCTCGCTCGAGGCATCCCTCATTTCCAGCTCGGGGAGGCATCGTGGACCTCCGCGCGGGGGGTTGTCCCCCCTGGTGGTGGTGGTGTCGCTTCTCCTTCCCCAAACTTGTGTGGCAACTCATGGGAGCCTCTCAGACTATCTGGCTGGCTCTTGCGAATCGGCGCTCATCGCTGCTAAAGCCACGATCATCGACGCTAGACTGGCGCTTTCTCATCGATTACTCGACGCGACCGCACGCTAATCCAATATAGACTTAGAAATAGAATGCGAGGTCACACAACGCACATGATTTCCGATCGAAACCAAAGGAGAGGAGTCAGGGACGGTGGTGGTGTAGACCTTTTCGGGCGCTTCTGGAGGGCATCCTGCAAACCTGCTTCTGGCGGATCGACTCGTCCTGCACACATACACACACCAGGTGGTGGTGGTGCGCTTCCAGGTCCCCAGGTCCCATCGCGCAGCTGTTCGCGCCGAATCCGCGTCGAATCAACGGCGAACGTTGAATTCGCGCCGAGTCCACGCGGAATCCGTGTCGGATCAGCGTCGAGCCCACGCCGAAATCGCGCCGGCCACGTATCGGATGTGAGAACAGACCGCAGCTTACAGGACAGAGGAGGCGAAGCCAGACCTTACCTGGCTCGAACATGCTTTCAACCGATAAAATCGCATGTGTGACGAAGTGCCCGTCCAACCGGTGCCACACATAACTGTCGCAGGTGAGTTGCAACCACCATCGACAACCAGCGCCCCCCCGAAGATGCAGCGTGAGGGTTAGATGGGGAACCTCCTCCACAATCACTGTTCAACCATGATCTCTGCACATTCGCTTTGCCGATCGGCATTCTTTGGAAACGGTCTTGTGGCTCACTGCTGGAGGGCATCTGGAACCGGGTCTGCGGCGTTCGAGTGCACCTCAGGCTGGGCTTGCAGAGTTCGACGGCGGCTGGGACCGGGCTTACGAACGCGGGTGCGTTTGGAACTTGGTTTGCGCGCTGAGGCGAGCTTTGGCTGAGGAATGTGCATGGGAGGCTTCATACCCTGGATGATTTTTCATCTAATGAGGGCGGAGGTGACATCCGCGGCCAATCCACGCTTGGAGTTCCACAGGCCTCCAGACCCTGGATTCCATACCCAATGCTTCCTTATCCAATACCCTCACTGTGAGGGCGTTTCAGACAGGGTTTGGGGTTTGCGCTGTTGGGACCAGGTCTTGTCTGCCTCACAAAGAAGCGAATGGCGAAAGGAAATCCCACGCACCCGGCGGCTCGAACACAAAACGAGGCGGCATTTATGGTCCTCTGGCTGAGATGCCCCTGGACCGGCAACAGACGACTCGGGATAGAAAGCCGGCCCCGAGGAAGGTGTGGAGAGGTCGGGGGGTCAATGCCAGAACATATCGAGCCGCCGGAGGTCCGCATTGAGGCACGGAGGGGGCAGGGAGGAGGGGGCAGAGGAAGCGCCCAGCAGCATCGGAGCAAGCATACCAGGACGCTGGAGATACGCACCGCTGGATGCACGCGCGGAGCATGCGGAGGCCGCGCGCCAGATTCACATGCGGATGGCCAGCGCGCTCGTCCGTGCAGGGCCGATCGCTGGAAAGACACTGTCCAGCTCTAGCCCCGGCTAGCTGGCCGCGTCACTCGCCATGCAGCCCCCCACGGCGCAGCAAGTGTCGCAAACGGGGAGGGAACATACCGCCATCGTCCACTGTGGAAGTCGAAGCCGCCATTTTGCCGGCTTTGGAGCCCAGTCGAGCGCGCGCAGGCACGTCAGCACAGACCGGGCTGCAGGTTCAGGGAAAAAATAGAAACACCACAGGCTGACAGTGGCTGGCATGGCTTGGCTGGTGATCGCGTCTACGAGATCCTATGAGATCGCGGAAAGGCCGTCCACGGGACCGCACAAACCGGTCAACAACAAACCACGAACTCAGTGACCGGTCAGTGCGCCTATGATCTGGAGAGGGGGCGCCCACCCTCCCCCACACAGCCTGCCCAGAAGTCGCTGTACCTGCCCTGCTGGATGGCGGTCTGCGAGCCAGCCTGCACCTCGCTGCGGGGCGGTGGAGGAGCAGGAGTCCAGGAGCAGGGGGCGGATGAGGAGCAGGAGCAGGAGCACTTGCTGACATTCAGAGTCCATGACCCCGGTCAATTACAGTAGAAACCCAGACCCCCGACGATCTGATCGTTCAATCCGCGGCCCCAGAGCTCCCGACCGCTTGCTGGGGGTAGTGTTTCATCCTGGGTCCATTTGAAGCAGTTCTTGAGATCCTGGCAAATGCAAATCTACAAGCATGGAGGAGGGATGGGGGGGCGAGGCACAAAAGCAATTCTGGAGTTCACGCAATTCGGGGCTCATTGACGTGTCTTTTCGGCCCAGCGCTACTTGAAAAGGGTCAGGCGGGACAACTGTGTCCAGAGGGCCCTGCCCGCCTGGCACCTAAATGCCCCGCGCAGCTTCCGCAGCTCTAACATTCGCTGGCCAGCGCCGCTCCTAGCGCCAATGCCCGCGCGGGCCTGCCACGTCACGTCTCCCGCTCCCGCTGAGCGGCGCCGCCACCCCGAGCGGGAGATCGATGACCCGTGCCCTCGCGGCTCGTCCGGCCTTGTTGGCGAGCACGGACGGCTGCGGATGCCCGCCGGGGTAAGCGCCCCGCAGCCTGGCCAGACGGCTCATCGTGTTCTGGCCGCAAGGGCGGCGGCACCACACGACCTCCGCTGTGCGCCACAGGCCATGTCCGCGGCTGCCCAGCCCAGCGCTGCCGACGTCCACGGCAAGGCGGGCGGCCGCATGCAGCAGGCAGCGCTCCACCTCCAGCGCGTCGACCTTTGCAGCGTGGCGGCGGCAGCGGTGGCACTCCCAGCCACCGCCCCGCCGGCACCTGAGGTCATGCCGCTCGGACAATTCTGGGACGAGTTCGAACCGAGGCGGCGGCGGAGGTGCATGGGGCGAAGGGCCTGGCAACCTGCCCGCGTCTGGCCAACCGCTGTGCGAATTATACACCTGTTCGGTGAGCTCGGCGACGTAGTTCAAGGCAATCTCGATGTGTTCCTCCTCGGCCACGCATGCCTCTTAAACATGCTCGAGAGGATGTTTTACTCCCTCGCCCGCGCCCTGGCCAGCAAGGCGGTCAGCCTCTGCGCTCGCCCGCGCAATTTGGAGTTCAGCAGCCTCCAGCCTTGCCACCCCCGCCGCGGTCTGGGGCGCCGTCGTCTTCTGGAGCAGCACGCCCGCGGGCCCAAGGCCGAGATCCTCGGGCCTGGCAACGCACACGCACCATGCCCGACCAGCGGCAACTCCATCCAGAACTCTCTGGCGGTCGCAATGGAGCACAGTTGGCGGCACAGCATGCGCCGGCGCGCGCTCCACGGCCTGCAGCTGGGCCCGGGCAGTGCTGCGCTGCACGGGAAGCTGGCGAGGGAGCGCCTCCCCAGGCAGCCGCCACCAAACCGCCGTCGGCGTCCACCATGGCCGCGGCCCGTCCAGCACGCCCGAGCCAGCGCCACCGGCCGCCTGTGAGGCTGCCAGCAGTTCCAGCCTCGCCCAGGAGCCGGGCCTCGCCCGGGAGCCGGGCAGACCCGAGGCTCCTGCAGCGGCTGCCTCTTGGAACTGGAGCCTGCCGCCTGGGCGGGCACTCGGGCCGCGATCCCACAGCCACCTGTGACGGACCCCGGGGAACGACATCTCGGAGAAACGCCGGAATTGAAACATCCAGATCGTCGGATAACTGGGGAGGGCAAACGAGTGGCAGGAGACAGGTTTCCTCCAGGCTCGGGCAAGTTTGCCTGCATGGAGGGGAAGGGCGGGGTCCAGCCCCGACAGGAAATCTGAACTTCACGCCATTCGGGCCTCACTCGCACTCGTTTTCGGCCCAGCGCTGTTTGAAAAAGCGGCGGCGGCGTGGGGTGGGGCGGGGAATGCCACTCAAGTCAACTCGCCTGAGTCTGAAATAAAACGCCCTCCAGGTCGACTTTGGCCCTTGCCCTCCTGGGGTGGAGGCATCCGCCGAGCCGCTGCCAGTCCTCGCTGGTGGGGTGGGGATCCGCTGGGACGGGCTTGGCAGACCTGCCTCCCGAAGCGCAGGAGCAGATGATAAGGCAAAGGCGCTACGAGGATGCGTTCACTTCCAGTCATAACATGGCTGGGCGAGCTGAGCTCACACCCCTGCTTAGAGCTAAGAGAATCTTAGGCTAAGAAAATGGCCTACACACCAAGCGTTTTGTTAAACAACAGTCCAGGTCCAGAGATACGAACCTTCTGCGATAAACGAAGCTCCAAGAAAACGTCCAGGGCCTAGTCCAGATTCTTGATTTGCTCAAGCGGATTCTGAGGTCCATGAAAGTTGACGACGGCGTTTTCTTAAGACGTCTGATGGGTGTAGGTACGTCTGCGGATGGTATGGCCCAGGCGCATCGCCTTCGGCCTGTCTGAGGCGCCCTGCCTAGCTCATTGAATGAGGGGGGAGGGCGTGCCGAGGATCGAGCCCCCCAACCTCGGGCAATGGGAGGGCTAGGCGCCATGGGAGGGGCACACACACATACGATCAACACAGAACGAAGAGTAGCGCAGGAGCAGGAGGAGCAGGAACAGCAGAAGGAGAAGGAGGAGGAGGATGCTCAGCGCTCAGCATCTAAGACTAGGAATATGTGGTGGCCTCTGCATCGCAACGGCAAAATGAGCTCAGAGCTCAGCTGGACGCCGGGCGCTATGTCAATTCGTGGAAGGTCCTTACCGGAAGCAGGAGCAGGAGCATGATGGGGCGGATAATGATGAGGAAGCGGATGAGGAGGAGGAGGAGGTGGTGGAGGCGGGGAGAGAGAGAGAGAGAGAGAGAGGCAACAGACGACCCAGGTGCGCGCACCAAAGCTGACATTTGACCCCTCCCACGAATCCCTTCCCATTGCGCTGATGCCTTCTCAATCCGCCGACGGGTATCCTAACAGACCTGGTTCACCAAACTGACCCCGTCGTGTGATGCGCAATCAGGAAGGAGAACTGAATGCAATTTGGAGGAGGAGGACGACGACGAAGTGGTGGATAAACAGAAGGATGAACGGGAAGACTAGGACGATGAGGAAGGAGGTGGAGTTGGATGAGGAGCAGCAGCAGCAGAAGCAGTAGCAGGAGGAACGGGAGGAGAAGGACCAAGGGAAGGCGGTGGAGGGCGACAACGATGAGGAAGGAATCGGATCCAGAACTGTTGCCTGCTCTGGGACGAGAGCGCTTTTCGGAACGACGAAAGCAAAATGCCCATCCTGAAATGGGACTGCCGCTGCAGCGCGCGCACCGTCAGAAAGACCGGAAACGTCCGCCCTGAAGGGGAAACTATGATTAAACGCCACACCGCAAAACGACATGGACACACACACAGATGAACACGGCACCGTGGACAACTGAACACATCATAGAAAATGCTATAGCCCTGAACGCACACAACGCACAACACCATGCAGGAGCAGAGACGCCCCGCTCGCATGGGATCCGGTGGGGGAGGAGAGAGCTACTCATGTTGAGACATTGCCGAGGGGACCAAAGGGGCGGTGGATGGTGAAGAGGAATATTTTGAAGGGAAGAAAGGAGGAGGGCGCGAGGAGGACAGAGGGGAGAGCAGGGGGAGGGCGCGAGGACGGGAGGGGAGGAAAGGGCTCGAGGGAGTGGAGGAGGAGGAACATGAGCGCGGCGAGGAGGACAAAGAAGGGAGCAGCAAGGCAAGAGCCGGAGAGCGTACCAAGGAGGAGCACGGAGGCGTGCAGCGGGAGAGGAGGACGGAGTTTTTTTTTTTTTGCACCTCGGGCCATTCGCACGCGGCTCTGGCCAGTCACCCTCCAGGTGGGGTGGCCTGACGGTGCCTGGGCGTGCCGAGTGGCGGGGGCCCAGGGCAGAGACCGCCAGGCGGGTGGCCCCTCACAAGCCCGCAGCACCACCGAGATGGCGGTGGGGGCTTGGACGGGGGCCTAGTCCGAATCGTCCTCGCCGAAACCCACTGGAGGGATGAGCGGTTCCTCATCCTCCTCTTGGCGCAGGCTGGATTGCAGCTGGCGCAAGCGTCCGGCCTCGGGCCGCTGTGGGCGAGGCACAGGGTGTGGGGCTGGCGGGCTCGGGAGCGGCATAGCAAAGCGCGCTGCTGCTTTCTCTCTCTGCGCGCGCTGCTGCCTTTGAATTTCTGCGGTGTTGTACCGCTCGGACTCTGAAGCAAAAAGACGAAATCTCGGATGCCTGCCATCCAACAGACGATTTCTCACATTCGCTCGTCCACCACTCTTGGGAGGACTTCCAGGACAAGCGGCGGGCAAACCTCTGAAAGCGTACTGGGCATAACGCCCACAGACTAAGCAAAACACAACAGGCGTGGCAAAGTGCGCAATCGCCATCTGATGGCTGGCGTGAATAGCTTCTAGGCCGCGTCGGAATGCGCTGGCAAGTGGTTGGCATGCCTGCCTCTCGCGCGCGACTGCGGCCTTATACGATCGGGCGTACGTAAAACATGCTCTGAACCTGTACGGTATCGGCCCCTGCAGAACCTCCCAGTCGTGGACGACGATGGTGGCCTGAACCTTACAGGGCAGAGCGGCTCTCTCGCTCTTGCGCCTGTTGCGCTGGCACAAGGCAAGAACTCTGGGCGCATATAGAGCTATCGCTCGAGCGGCCTCGATCTTGCGTTGCAAATCCTGCACCGCAGTCGGGTTGAAACTGGGGTGACAGTCGACGGCCGCTTTCGCCGTCTTGTCTGCTGCAGCATTGATCTCCGCAGCAAGTCTGGCCTCTCCAGCCAATGATTCTATATCCTGATGGCTCTTGACCTTAGAGGCCGTCTCGAGGTGATATCTGCTGTCCCGCGCAAGCGCAAGCTTGTGCAGGCCTGAATACTTGAGCTTACTACTGAGACGCGTCGGCAGTGGCCTAGCATGCTGATCTAGGACCGCTTTGCAGTCCACCCAAGTCTTCGAGGGTTTAGTGAGGGCCTCCTGGAGCACCAGGAAGCCCATGTGCTCCCCAGCCTGTGAAGTCTGGGGAAGGTTCGCAGCGACAGCGCCATAAAAGGAGGCCTCTGGGGCCCCGTCGGTACTGTAAGCCACTACCGAAAACGTCGCTCTGTCTAACTCCGCTATGCCTGTCTTGGTGCACGACCCGTCGGTTCCCGTGAGCCCCCCAAAGTGTGGTACCGTGTCTGGCTGACCGTCGTGTCTGACGAATCGAACGATGGGATCCTCTCTAGGCAGCGGAAAATCATCATGCTGTTCCCCTGGGTGCTCGAAGATACCGAAGCAGTACAGGGGGCTATTCTCTGGCGCCTCCAGCGCAGCCTGCAGCACGTCTGGTGGCAGCAGCTCTGTCCTGAGGGCAACTACCTCTGGATGCTGACAAGTAAAGAGGCGGTGGTGTATGGTGTCCCCGAAGGCTTTACAGAGCGGGCACTCATTAGGCACGTCGTAGCCTAGCTGAGCGAGTTTTTCTTCAGTCCACCATCCCTGGACCACGAGAGTTTGGAGAATGGCCTTAAACCTGGGGGGGGGGCTTCTTGCTTTTGGGGGAAAGCAAGGAACGGACCACATCAAAACAAACTCTCTTCATGGGGGCTGGGCTGGGTATGCTCTTGGCAGCTAGTGTTTCCCACCTCCTCTGGCATCCTCGGCGCAGCAGGTCGGCAAGCAGGCTCGGCGAGGTGTCAGTGAGCCTGACCGTCCTGCCGAAGTGGTCCTGCAGTGTGAAAGCGGATGTGAAACTCCAGCCGATTCGGTGAAGCGCGTGGGCTGCCGCACTGAGTGGTCCTCGCACGGCGTTATAACACAAGTGCCCTATTGGCTGCACGTTGTTATATATCTGCTTGAGCTCAAGAAGGCCGAGGGTCCCTGGGGTCGCGTATTTGCCGAGGGTGGTGTGCCACACTTCCTGGGCCCACCTGAGGACGGGCCCTAAGGCCCAACGGTCGGCCCTGGACCCCGTGACGGCGAAGGCCGCACTCCTGGATTTCTTGGAGGAGCAAGGCGTGATTTGCGCAATCTCCAGAGACTGCAGCATATACAAAGACTTGTTACTGAGACCGCCAACGGCGGCCCCGAAAGCACCAGCAGGGAGGAGACCAGTAGTGACAATCTTGCGACATCTCTGTCCAGCGGTGGCGGTGAGCTTACGCAGGCGTTGCCCCCTGACCGTAGCGGTCCTGAGCCTGACCTTGCGCTTGGCGGCTGCGCCGTTACAACCGAAGGATTTACCAGCCGTAAAATCGCACCCTAAGTTAGTGGCGACCGCTTGGAGCTTGCCCCCTGTGGCCCCGAGAGCCGACGTGAGAAGCCTGGCTAACGACACCGACGACGCAACGACCGCTCCTTTGTGAACAGCTATCTTGGCCTCTAAGTCTATCTCGATGAGACGGGCAAGCTCCTTGGCGGCACTGACAACACGCTTGAGCACTCTGACCGTGGTGCCGTGACAGGTGATGGACAGGTCGTCAAAATAGAAATCGAAATAGACGGCCGAGTGCAGCGATGTTATTCGCAAGAAAGCACCAAAGCAATATATCCTGACATAGAGGATGCAGAAAGAACAGCCCGCCACTATGCCGTTGGTGGCTGCGATGGGCAGAGCCACACAGCGCTTCCACGCTATGTGTCTCCACGAGCCGTAACCTGCAAGGTGATAGGCGAGCAGAGTCTCAGGAAAACCTAAAGCGAGCGCTCGAGCCCGCAATTTGTTGCGCTTGAAGCGTTCGAAGAAGGCTTCCATATCCCAGAGAACACCAGCAGGGGCCCCTCCGCCCGAGACGGCCCCTTCAGCTCTGAGACTCTGCCGCCAAACCACGTCGACTGGTGATCTGCCTGCGCCACAGGCAAACCAGGAGTAGTCGTGCTTAGCGATCCAGTCCTGCGCGAAGGGCAAGCGCAGCTTGCCTGTGAGTCTGTACATCATGGGAAAGATACCGATGGGCCTGTAGCCGCCAGTGACTTTGCGGAGAAGCGCCACGAGGACCCACTGGAGCTGTCCTGGAAGTTCCCCAAGAACCTCGGATATGTAGATGAGTCTGGCGAAGGCCTCGAGGGCCTCATCGGATAACATACTGAGGTGCCTCATGTGGAACCCGTCGAGGGAAACGGCTGATGACTTAGAGTAACTCTTAGAGAGGTCCCTGAGGGCTTCCACTGAGGGGATCCCGATGGGCTCATGGAGGTCGTTGTCCCTGTGGAGAGGCTCAACAGCGGGCTCCCAAAAGTTCCCGAACTTGGCCTTGTAGGTATCCAGAGTGCTCTGTATGGAGGCCGTGAGCTTACCCTCGATGACCACCGTGTCGGGCTCCCATTTGGTGCGCTCCTTAATGAACTTGTGTGCGGCCTTGGCCCCCTTGTCGAGGGCCTTGTCTACCCACTCCTTCCAAGAGCTGGCGTTGGCTGACCGCACATCTGAGAGGACCTTCTTAGCGTATGCGTCAGCCCTGGCCTTGAAAGTGAGCAACTGCGCGACGGTGGCGGCTATCTTGCCGCAACAAAAAGCTTCGGCCTCTACATCTGCGTGCAGGGGCTTGAGATACTGCTGTATATCTTTGAGGAGTGTGCGCGTGCACTCGTGCTGCATCACATGCTGCGGCTTGGCACGCACCACACGGGAAATTAGATCGAATACTGCCGGCCTAGATTCTCTGCCAATCACCTTCCCCACATTCCATTCCTCCTCCTCCTCCAAGTAACAGGCGAGGCGGTGCATGCGAGTGGCAATCCAGCTCGGCGCAGCGGGAAGGAGGCCGTACTGGTTGTGAGATTTCTCGTTCTTGGTGACTGCTCGGAGTACTGGCTGGGGGGCTCTTGCTCTCAAGCCTGACGACTTGCGAATCTTGCTGGCCGTCCGCTGCGCTAGCTCGAGCTCGGCGGCGTTGGCCCAGTGCGCGTAGGCCGAGGTGAAGCCTTCGCGCAACACTGCCTTGGGACGGTTACCTATAGCAGAGATAAGACTACCTACGTGATCTGAAACTTTATTCCAAGAAACGGTGCTGGGATGCACAATATCCCCATCCTCTTCATCCTTGTCGAATGAGGAGGGGAGGGCGGGGATGGCGGGGAATTGAAGGACCTTGACCTCTCCAAATTCTGGTGGCAGATCCAGCACAACTGGGAAGTGTGGCCTAGCATCCCAGTCGAAATCGACGTCTATGTCTCGCACAGCGATCGCAAGCTGCTGCTCGACGATGAACATATCTATGACTGAACAACTGGCTGTGCATGTGCCCATCGAGCAAACCGGCGCGAAGAGCTGACCCTTTATATAATTGCAGAACTCCGAATGCTCAAGCTGGTCCTGAGTAATATTGAAGTCTCCTGCTATGATGTACTGCAGCCCCGAGACCTTGATCAGATCGGCGATAGCCTCGAGGATGGTGACATTGTCTGGCGAGAGGCCTTGACTCACGTGCCCATACAAAGATAGACAGAGGATGCCCGAGGTCTGGGGGAACTCCACAACAACTCCAATGACTCGGTGTGGCACCAAAATACCTCCAGGGGGCCCCACGGGTTCCTCCAGAGTGTAACACCCAAGATCGTCGGCAACGAAGATAGCGACCCCAGCTGACGAACCTACTTCCCCTAAACCGTTCGCTGAGGGGGCAAAAGAGGTAGTGGCAACCGACGGGGCCCAAAAACTCTTCCAGCCGTGCCTTATGGCCCAGTCTGAGGCCTCGGCTACGCTTAAATCGGACACGAGGTGCACCTCCTGAGCAAACAAAACTTTGGTGGGTCCCCACGCAAGCTCAAGGAGGCGCTTCTTGAGGGAGCCCCAAGAAGACCCATTAAAAGACTCGAAACGGGTGCTGTCAGGAGAAGAGGAGTGGAGGGAAGTGGGGGAGGCCTTCCCAGCACTGGCAGATGCTGGTATGGCCGCAGGCGAAGCTGGCTGGCAGTCAGCTTCAGTCGGGGAGGCACCGCATGTCGCCGTTGCACAGCGCTCAGTCGATGCTGTCCTCGAACTCGGAGTGGAGCCGTCACCCATACGGGCGGTGGCCGCGTCCGCTGCCAGTTCCCTTGCTCGACGGGCCGACCAGCTGGCGCGCGGCTGCGGCCTGCTGGTCCTGGTACGTCGCACGGGCCTTCTGCAGGGCTTCGAGCTCCTTCTTGGGCAGGTGCTTGGCAAGGGATTCCATCTCGGCTTTGAAGAATTCGGAATCAAACATCGGGGTATCCGTAATCGATGAAGATGGCTGGGGCGGCGGTGTTGCCTTCTCAGGCAGGGCCCCCACCATGCTGGACATGTCGTTGATAAATTTGAGGATGTCTGCATTGCCTGCAAACTTGGTCTTGGCCTCCGCGATCTTGGCCTTGGATGTCTTGGTGAACTCCGCGAGCGAGCCAGGTCCTTCATCGGGGGCAGTGTCTGCCCAGACTGACTTGGCGTCCTGCTCCTCGCGCTGCTGGTCCTCCTGGGCCTGCTCGAGTCGCTTCTTCTGCTCTTCCATGGACTGGTTGGTAGCGTCGAGCTGCAACTGCAGCTCTTGCTTGGTCTTCTCCAGCTCTGAAATCTGGTGCTTGATCTTCTCAACCTTCTCGGCCGCGCGCTGCGCGCGCGTGTGGCAGCGCGCCATGCGCTGCGCAGGCGGCAGGCTGGCTGCCTGCGCCGCGCGCGCGTCCACCAGGTCCGCTCGGGCCTGCTGCAGCTTGGCGGCCACATCGGGCATGACGGTGGCGTCCATCTGCTGGTAGGTGCTGACGAGAAGTTCGAGCTGCTCGATCTTCTTGTCTTTGTCGTTGGTGGCGGGCGCCTCTGGTGGGGGCGCTGCCGTGTCCTTGCCCTTGCCTGTGCCACGCGAACCTTTCCCGTGGCCAGGCGCTGCGCCCGCGGCAGGATTGCTTGCTGCTGGCGACTGGGCTGAGGTGGCGGCCGCTGCGATGGCGGTGACCTGCTTGGCGATGGCATCCAGCTGCTGCTTCGAGAGCCCTGCGGCGCCGCCTGCGCCGCCCGCGCCCATGCCGCCGCCTGCGCTCTTGCCACCGCCCCTGCGGCGACGGGCTCCACGTTGAGGCTGATCACCCTTGTTATAGTAGAGCCCGCAAAGATGACACCACTGCTTGCCGCTAGCAATAGGAGTCCAAGAGCGTGGGCCACACTTCTCGCACTGAACCCACGCTGCTGGCCCTGTGGCCTTCGCCATGGCGGAGGACGGGCCGTTCTGTCAAACTGCTTCTGAGAGAGAATGTTGCGTACCGAGTGTGGCACCGCCAGGTGCACACAAGCAGAAAGAGATGCTCGCAGGCTGACCCCTGAGACGCGGGCCGGGCCAGTCCTGGAGCGCGCTGTTGGCCCTGCGCCACCTCGAGAGATGGCAACTTGAGCCAAAATGGCTACGGACGAGGAGGACGGAGGAGAGAACCGACGAGAGGAAGGAGGACGAGGAGGATGACAATGATGGAGGATGTAGAGAGGAGAGGGGTGGAGAGAGAGAGAGAGAGAGAATGAGAGAGATAGAGAGAGAGGCAGAGAAAGAGAGAAAGAGAGAGAGAGAGAGAGAAAGAGAGAACGAGAGAAAGAGAAATAGAGAAGAGCGAGAGAGCGAGAGGGCGAGAGAAAGACATGTATACGTAAATGTACACACATATATATATATATATATATATATATATATATTGAGAGAGACAGAGAGAGAGAGTGAGAGAGCGAGAGAGAGAGAGAGAGAAAGACAGAGGGAGAGGCAGAGTGTCACACACGTCTATATACATATATAGATGTACACATTGTATTGTGTAGATAGAGAAAGGGAGGAAGCGAGAGAGAGAGAGGGATAGAGAAGCAGAAAGGGAAAGAGTGAAAGAGACAGCAAGAGAGAGGGAGAGCGAGAGAGAGAGAGAGAGAGCGAGAGAGATTGGGGAAGGAGAGACAGGAATAAGGGAGTGCAAGGATGAGAAAGAGGCGTGGAAGGGGGGAGGGAACCGCGCAGTGAGATAAGATGAGAGAGGGGAAACGACGATGAAGGACACAACAATGTTGAGGAGCAGCATCAACTAATAGGAGTACTGGCATTAGCACACTTGTGAGGGAGGCGCCTTAGAGGAGAACACAGGTGGACGCCAGGGAACAAAAATCAGGTGACTAAACATACGTGGGCACTGAGGGGAAGGAGAAGGAGGAGGAGGAGGCGGATGAGGGGGCATAAGGAAGAGCCTGCATACGACACGAAGAAGGCTTGAGGGCGAAGTCTAATAACAATACGAAGCTACGATAGATAAACTCTAGCACTCCCGATGTGCAAGCTATGTGGTACACGCCACAGGGCACCGCTCACAGTGTACCACCAAGGCCCCACACACAGCACAGGGAACCGCCGACACGAACCACAGGAAACGAATTAAAGGGCACGAACCATAGGGCACGCGACACGAGGCACGAGCCACGAGGCACAATCCACAAGGCACCAGCTATGCCGCACCCACCACGCATAGAGCACCAGCCGTGGGCCACCAAAATCTACAAACCTTGGGGAACCAATTATTGGGCACCGGCCAGGGGGGCACCAATTGCAGGGCACCAGCCTTGGGCCACCAGCCAGAGGGGCACCAGCGTGACGGCAGACTGCTACATTCAGGGCCAGCTCCTTTCAACACCAATAGGATCCGCTGATTGTAAGCACTAGTTTGGGAAAATGCCGAGGACGTTGGAGTTATCAGGGGAACATTCCTGGGGAAGCATTTTAGGAGGCACCGCAGTGCCCAGCCAAGCACGGCGCACAATGAAGGATGAAGAGCTGAAGCGCCAGCGCCTTGGTGAACAAGACGAAGAGGTCCGCCCGCTTGACAGCGGCGGTGATCATCACCGCTGTCCTTAGCCATCACTTCACTGGGCACTGCCGCTCCCACATGCGAGCTGCAATTGTTAGACCCACGTCACGCCTGGCCGGATGCACACCGCCCAGGGGCTGGCCAATACGCCGCACCGTGTCGCCCACGCCGCGTGCGGCCAAAGCAAAACGTACGCACCCATATCCCCCAAACAGTGAATGCATTTAGGGGTTCTTGCTCGGGTGCCGAAGGAATTGGACGGGTCTCACGAAGATACGTTCCAGCTTGTGGCCGCCCCACTGCCGCCCGTTGCCGCCTGTTGGAGTGTCTGGGGGCTTCGCCACGTGGCCCATTGCTGGCCGTGGCCGCCTACTGGGGTGCCTTGAGGATTCGCCCCGCTCCAGCCAGATGCCACCCGTTGCCGCCTGTAGGGTGTCCAAAATATTCGCCGCATTTCGCCCTGTTGCTGGCCGTTGCAGCCTGCGGGGGTGTCCCGAGGATTCGCATTGTTCTGGGCCGTTGCCGCCCGCAGCCGGCCGTTGTCGCCTGCGGAGGTGTCTCGAGGATGCATACGTACTCTCCGCAAAACGGCCGCAGAGACGCTTGTGCATCACATAGCGTGCACATCCACACGGTCGTGACTTTCTGTTTTGGGCCTGCGCTGGTAAGCATCTAGTTCTACGTACAAAGAGAGAGATCCACCTATCTTTTATCTATACATATACGTATGTATGCACACCAGTGTACACAGTCATGCATGCATGTATGAGGTGACGCACGTGCACGCGGGAATGTGAACATGTGAGACGTCGGCGGCGATCGGAGGGGCGCAGGCGGGGAACACGAGGGACTCCGACCAGCGCGCCCTGGCAAATTCATAGCGAGACCGCCGCACCTGCCCCCAAGACGCCGACCACGGCGTCTCCATCGAGGCGGAGACTGGCCCGTGGTCCGGCGAGCGCGCACGTACGCGAGCGCGTGACGCACGCGCGCGCTCGCCTCGAGGCGCCGCCCTCCGGAGGTTCAGAACGGAGAAAAAGCGGCCGTCTCGATCTGCGAGTGGGCAAATTCTACACCACCGCTGCCCTATGTGGGACGGTGGGGAAGGGAGGATGCGGAGGTCCTCCTGCTCCTCCTCCGCCTGATCCACCACCACTACCATATGTAGGACGGGGGGGGAGGGAGGATGAGGTCCTCCTGCTCCTGCTCCTCCTCCTCCCCCGCCCCCTCCTCCTCCTCCTCCTCCTCCTCCTCCTCCTCCTCCTCCTCCTCCTCCTCCTCCTTCTCCTCCTCCTCCTCCCCCTCTTCCTCCTCCTCCCTCCGCCTCATGGTGGTAGTGGTGGTGGAAATGGGCCCGTCATCTTTGTCGCACCGCCAGAAGTCCTCCCTGCCTTCCCCACGCGTGGCTGCGCCTCTCCCCCGCCAGGGCGGGCGGGCCGCACGCGGAGCCCCTGCGCCCCTCCAGTGCCCGGTGTGCCGTGCAGGGCCTCCGGCAGCCCCGAGTGGCAGGCACCACCGCTCGCGGCCGCCACGCTGCGTTGGAACACCTACTCGGGCCGGGCGAAAGGGGGGGGTAGCAAAAGGGGGGTTTGAGAATCAGCTCACGCAGCCGATTTTCCCGGCGCCTCCCTGCGCCGAAGACGGCCATGTATCGAGGAATGGGCCCCTCGGTGGGGCCGAAGCCAGCTGCACGCAGCAGATTTCGTACCCCCCCCTTTCCCAATCCCCCCTTTCGTCCGGCCCGACCTACGCACCTGCAACCGAGTAGCGCGTCCAGAGAACTTCTTCGCGGAACCGCTTTTTCGATTCACTGCGCACGAGCACTGCCATCACACACCGGCTACACGGAGGAGGGGGCATTGCGCCGCAAGGGAGCGGCCCGCGCGCCAAAACGAGCCGCAGCACGAGTTCCAATGACGCGCGCACAGCACATGGAGCGAACCTACCTGGCTCACAAGACCTTTTTCCCCAACCATCCTGTGGTGTTGGGTCCTCGTTGTGAGGACACAGCGCCCCGCGTCCTCACCGATCCGGTGATCACAACTGCAGATGGCCGGGTCCTTTGCCAATGTATGTTTGTTTCTGCCTCCGATGCCTTTTCGCTCCTGCCTCCCGCCCGTTTCCGTCCCGCTTCCTTCCTCCTCGCGTTCCCGCTCAGGGGGTCCCGGCGCAGGGCCCTCCTCCTCCTCCTCCTCCTTCTTCTCCTCCTCCTCCTTCTCACTAGCACGCTTCGTCTTCGCTAGGCTCGTCCGTTGCACAATGTTCGTTCCAGCCTCGACCTATACCCTGCCAGGACAGCCCGTGTGCTGGGCAATACGCAGATGCACATTTGTAGAAGCTGTATCTTGAGATTTGTTCCACACCTGACTATTGAATACAACACAGTGCGAGCCGGCAAAAAACAACATGTATTTCCATGGGCGACGGGCATCTCCACATCTCCATGCCTTCGCGACCTGGATGCCGAGGCGCAGCCTCATGGACACGCATTCCCATGGACACCCCCCCTCGCGCGGGGCATCCGCACAGCGCCGCGCTGCATCGGCGGGGGGGGCGCGGCCGAGAAGCCCACACCGCGAGGCCGCGGACGTGTATAATCGTTCCACCCACGCTCCTCCTCCTCCTCCTCATCCTCGTCCTCCTCCTCCTCGTCCTCCTCCTCCTCCTCCTCCTCCTTCTCCCCCTCTTCCCCCTCCTCCTCCCCCTCTTTCTTTTCATCCTCTTTAGAAGTGCACAGGGTTTGTGGCCCCACCCCAAGGGCATGCCCAAGAAAGTACAGGAGACACTGCTCTGGCGGGGTGCCACCCGTGACATTGCCCGAGCTCATGCGCACGTGCATGCGAGAGTTTGTATAGCAGCTAGCAGTATGGTACGATGTCGTACTCCTCATGCCGATCTCCTGCCGATCTCCTCCTCCTCCTCCTCCTCCTCCTCCTCCTCCTCCTCCTCCTCCTCCGTATCCTGATCCTCCTCCTCCTCCTCCTCCTCCTCCTCCTCCTCCTCCTCCTCCTCCTCTCCACCCCGCTTCTCCCGACTTGCCATGCCACGCATGGGGGAATCGGCTCAGGAGGTGGAACATCGACCTAAAATCTGCGATACATGGCAGAGAGAGATCGGCGACACGCCACCGATAGCGGACCCGCACGGTCCTGAGCGGGGCGGGCCATCGGGCCCCTATCCGCGATCAATCGGCCATTTGGGGTCGATGCAGAACACATCCCTTAACCCCCCCTTGCCTCCTTCCCTTTCCCAATCGTTTCTGGATCCTGCGCTCCTCGCGCGCGCAGCTGGGCGGTCCAGAACCAGGTCTGCAGGCGACCCGTGCCGTTCTCGTGGTGCGGCGCCACGAGCAGCTGCCTGCACAGCACGGCGAGCCCCGCCAGCAGCTGACCCCCGGCCTGGAGGCGTTGGTTTGAGAAGCGCTGAATGCTTTACCGGAAACAAGGGAAGGCAGGACATCTGCTGTCCCCGAGGAACACTAACCGAATCGGGCGATTAGAAAACAAACGAGCTCAGAGAAACACGTGCTCCGCCACTCGCGTCAGGAAGAACTCGGACTGGACACTGGACACCGAGCGCTGAGCGTGTCCGTCCCAGGGGACGGCCCTACGAGGGAATATGCGGTGGCGCCTCGGCGCCAACATATGTACAAGTTACAGCCAAATCGCAATATCCCGAAACAGTATGGTTTCCAATCCGAGCGGGTGAACATGGCGCTTATGACAAATGTCGAAGCTTCACTAGATTGTGCGCCACAGAGGTCCGCGGGCCCACGTCTCGAAACAACAATCGTGACGTCGGATGTCTGAGGAGGGCGGGAGGCAGGGCGCGCATGGCGGATGGTGAAGCGACAAAAATGACGGAAGCGGCGGTGGGGAGGCGGGTGCAGAGGCGCAGCATGCGAGAGGCGGGATGACGAGGATGCAGTTGGGAGGCAAGGGCAAGTAGGCGGGAGGAGGAATGAGAGAGGCTACGAAACTTCTCAAGCAAAACAAACCGGACCATCTCGCGCGCAGCGTCTCGGAAACCCGAGCTGTAAGGATGTCCCAAGCGAAACGGGCTGGACCACCTCGCCAGCGGAATCTCGGAGCTCAGAAATCAAAGGATGTCTCAGGCGGAACGGGCCAGACCACCTCTCGCATGCGTTCCTATCCTGTCCCCTGCTCTTCCCGTCCCCCTCCCTCCTCCTCCCCCTGCCTGCTCCCTCCTCCTCTTCCTGCCCTCAATGTCCTCTTTTTCCTCCTCCTCCTCCTCCTCCTTCTCCTCCACCTCCTCTTCCTCATTCTCTTTCTCCCTCCTCCTCCTCCTCCTCCTCCTCCTCCTCCTCCTCCTCTTCGAAGATTGGGCCGCGCCACCGACAGAGCGAGACCCGACAAAACCAAACACGTCGCGTGCCTCGGGCCCGCCAACCAGGGCACGGCAGCAGGACCGCCCAGGGTTCGAGCTGAGCACCTGACGCCGCTTCTGGAAAAGGATGAATCCATGGACCGACTCGGATTGAATTCGCCGCTGCTGCCATCGCGGGGGCGCGAATGCCTGCCCCGATTTCCCTTGCCTTTGCCCTCTGCAAGATGACGGCGCTCCAGAAACCAGACTACGGAGTAGTTACGGGGCATCGCCGCGGGCGACGTTTTCCGCGGACTGGTCACAAGTGCACTCGCTAAGCACTTCGCCAAGCAACTCGCGGCCGCAACCGCGCCCTTCCTGGCCGGCCTTCTCCCCGTCGCGAAGACGTGGCGCGGGCAAGACTCCGCCTACCTCTGGCAAGGCAACTGTGGAACCGCGCTCGGGAGCAGCGTACGGAGCGCGAGCGGGCGCTTCCAGGACCTTCGGACAAGGGGCCTTCCTGGTCGCTGTTTGTTGGGACGACGTGTAAATCAAGACCGCCCAGGCCAGGGCCAGGGCCGCCTCGACGCCGCCACCAGCGCAATTCACCGCCACGCAAACCTGGATTACCACCTCGGCAAGTGTCGGACCTCCAGGGGCGGAGGCGCGCCGGACTGAGGCAAGCTGGGACAAGACGTCTGGAGGGGCGAAAGGGCGCCACACGACCGAGGGATCAGGATACAGGGTGCCCCGCTAGGCTCCCCAGAATTCGTCGCTGCGCACCTGGAGAGCAAACTACAAGAGGAGAGGACACTCTTGGACGAACTGACGCACCTGCCCGTCCTGCAATGAGCGTGGTTCCCCCCCATTCCCTGCGCTTCCCCACGGGCCAACAATCTACTGCGAACGCTGGTTCCCGAAGAAGTCGCCGAGTACGCAAGAGGCCACGACGACGACATGTGCGCCGCCCTGCGCCGCTTTCTTCGGGTGCCCTGTCGCAGGACCAGGGACCACGGGCGCGCATTGGCGGCAATGCCAGGAAGACACGGGACGGAGGACTCGGGCTCCAAAGCGCTGCGCGCACGTCCCCGGCGGCCTACCGGGGCGCGTGGGCAGACGCCCTCCGCGTGCTCCACCAACGGCGCCCCATTGAAGCTGCAGCGAACAAGGACTTCCTCGACGGCAGCATGCCCAGCCACAGGGGCAACCTCGCCGCGGTTGCCGCGGCCGCTCAGGCGCTCGAGACCGAATGTTTCCAGAGACCTTCCTGGACTGACCTGCTCTGGGGGCTGCGCCCAGACTACCGCCGCGCGCGGAGGCCTCCGAACCAGGGCAGTGGTAGCACGGCTGGCAAATCCATGCTTCTTCCTCACGCAACGCCTACTACAAGGAGCAGCGTCCATGTCCAGCTCATCAAGGCCAATCAAGCCATGCCAGAGCCGCCTACTGCCTGCACGCCCTGCCCACCACCGACGGGCGTGCGTTCAAGGCAGCGCGGTTCCAGGTAGCCCTGTGCTGGCGCCACAGACTCCCACTGGCGATTCTCCCACGCAGCTTCGGCGCCAATGGCCGCCCGGGCTGCCGAGCCCTGCTGGGCCGCTGGGAGATCACCTGGCCGCGTGCTTGCGCGCCGTGCTCTTCGCCAGACGCGCGAATCCGCTCGAACGAGCACGGGCGAGGGTCGCTAGAGAAGCAGGGGGGAGGGGAGTCCCCGAACATCTGCTGTGAGACACCACCGCCGTCGTCCACACCCCACTGATCGCCGACAGCTAGACACGCCCAACGGTGCCCCTCTGTGCTGCGACAGCACCACGGCGTCCCCACTCCATAGGGTCGGCTGGCACCGGCCGCACACTTTCGACACCGACGACGCCGCGCTACGAGTGGCCAACCGGCGCAAGTGGCAAAGGTATCGCGAGCTCAAGACCGGCCAACCAGGTCGCCTCATGATCCTTCCTCTCCTGCGAAGTCAGGGGCCGGTGGGGGCGCGATTCCCCAGCTGGTGCGCATGCTTGCAGAAAGCAGCAGGCACGAGCCGCACCTCCTCAACCGCTCTGCAAAGCTTGCATACACCAGCTGCTGGTGGGTTCCTGGGTGTCGGTGCCGAGGGCGCGCTCATGGCAACCCTGACGGGGGGGCACTGGCCGCCCGGGTTGCCGAGCCCCGCTGGGCCGAAACCACCTGGCCGCGTGCCTGCGCGCCGTGCTCTTTGCCAGACGCGCGAAGCCGCTCGAACGAGCACGGGCGAGGGCCGCCAGAGAAGCAGGAGGTAGGGGAGTCCCCGAACATCTGCTGTGAGACACCAATGTCGTCGTCGACAACCCACTGATCGCCGACAGCTAGACACGCCCAACGGTGTCCCTCTGTGCTGCGACAGCACCATGGTGTCCCCACTCCATAGGGTCGGCTGGCACCGGCCGCACTCTTTCGACACCGACGACGCCGCGCTACGAGTGGCCAGCCGGCGCAAGTGGCACAGGTATCGCGAGCTCAAGACCGGCCAACCAGGTCGCCTCATGGTCCTTCCTCTCCTGCAAAGTCGGGGGCCGGTGGGGGCGCGATTCCCAGCTGGTGCACATGCTTGCAGAAAGCAGCAGGCACGAGCAGTACCCGCCCTCCCCAACCGCTCTGCAAAGCTTTCATACACCGTGTGCACCAACTGCTGGTGTGGGTTCCTGGGCGTCGGTGCCCAGGACGCGCCCATGGCAACCCTGACGGGCAAAGGCTTCCTGTCCTTCGGGGGGGACGCCGGGGAGGACGACGCGGACCTGGGCGAAGCGTTGCTCTCAGACAACGCCGGCCCGGCCCGCCTGCTAGCCGCTTGCTAGCACGCCCTATGCTCGACAGCGCGCCACGAGCTACACTGCAGCGAACACCGCGACGACCGGCAGCACCACGAGCAGCACCGCAGGCGCCACGAGCAACCCCACAACTAATACCACGACGGCGACGGGCACCACCACGAGCAGCACCGCAAGCACCACGAGCCGCACCGTGGCACGCACCGTGGCACGCACCGCGACGACGACCCGCTTCACCGCAAACAGCGCCGCAAGCGCCGCGAGCTCCACCACAGCTACCACCACAACAGCGACCAGCAGCACTGAGAGCCTCTGAAAGCGACGCCGCAGATGCCACGAGCCCTACAACGCCACGACGGCGACCGGCAGCAACACCAGCAGCGCCGCGAGAAGAGCCACGGCCACGGGCGCCGCAAGCCACACAACGGCTACCACCACGAATGCGCCCAGACGGCGACTGGCAGCACTGCAAGCAGCACCGCCGGCGCCACAAGCAGCACCACAGCGAGCACCACGACTGCAACCGGCCGCGCCAAGAGCAGCGCCGCAGGCGCCATCAACTTTACCGTAGCTGCCACAACGACGGCGACCCCGATGGCGACCAGAAGCACCACGAGCAGCGCCACAGACGCGACGAGTCGCACCAGTTGAGCAGGGACCGACCGTCCCGGCAATCGTACTGTCATACCACGCCCAAAAAAAATAAGAGCGGAGACAATATTCTTAGAACATAAACCCGATGGGATTAAACAAGACAGTCTCCGCCGGAAAGGTTCTAAGAACATTTCGTGGGAACCTCAAAAGGTTCTTCGAACATTGTTTGGTGGGGCTAGAGGCTAGCTGGGACGCTTCGCCACTGCGTGGACCAGAGCTACGACCACGACCAGTACCGCAGGCGCCACGAGCAGCACCACGACACCGACCAGCAGCACCACTACCCTCACGACCAGAAGCAAAACGACAGCGATCAGCAGCACCAGGACTGCCACCACCACCACCACCACCACCACCACCACGACTGCGAACAGCAGCAGAACCACCACCACCACCACCACGACTACGACCCGCAGCACCACCACGACCACCACCAGCAGCACCACGACTGCGACCAGCAGCACCACCACCACGACGGCGACCACGAGGACCACCGCCACGATAGTTTTCAGGAGCCCCCTGTCCTGGCCGAGTCCACGGCTGCGGCCAGCAGGTCAACGCCAAGACTGCGACCCGCAGCACCACCAGCAGCACCACCACCAGGACAGCGACCAGCAGCACCACCACCATGAAAGCGACCAGCAGCCACACCACCACGACAGCGACCAGGAACGCCACAACTGCGACCTCCAGAACTGCAACGGCGACTGTGACCAGCAACATTGGACCCGCAGCACCACAGGCAGTGCCACCACTACGACTGCAGCCAGCACCACCCCCACCACGACGGCGACAATCAGCACCACGACTGCGACCAGCAGAACCACAACCACGACTGCCAGCAGCACCGCTCCCACGACCAAGACCAGCTGCCGCACCGCGTCTGCGACCAGCAGCGCCACTACCACGACGACGACCAGGAGCGCCACAAGTGCCACCCCACGATTACAATAAGCAGTGCCCCCGCCACGACGGAGAAAAACAGCACCACACTCGCTGCAAGCAGGCCTATCCGGCGGGAGGAGGAAGGAGTTGAGGGGGCGGGGCACAACGGGAGCATGAGGGGGGGGCAACAGACCTTGGCCTGTCAAATGCCGGGAGACACATTCTGACCGCAGCTGTTTGGGCACCCCGCGTCTTTGGCGCGAGACCCGCTGACGTCGATCTATCGAATCAACCTCACAAGTAAGAGCCCTCAGCAAGCAATCGTGCGGTTGGGCGGCAAGGGCACTAAGCAATGTCGTCTGGTTGCTGGCCAAAGGCGCTCTTGAAAGCGTATGTATTTTGTTCGACGACACGGAGACGATCAATTTCGGTGGCGACATTGGGCAAAGGAGCCGCCCAGACGTCTTCTGCCCGCCTGCCGCAGCAAGAGCGACTCGGTAGACGACGTTGCACAGCCCTCCCGCACCATGCCTCACAGTGTGGGTGCATGTCCAGCCGCCTGAGAAAGGCTCCTTGCCCCGGCAGTGCGTCTTGACACTTCTGGACGCGCAGTCCCCTCTGCTTGGAGAAGTTCCCCCATGCGAGAAAGTACTTGCTCCACTGTTCCCACCCGGTCCCCAAACGGAGCGAAAATGACGCCCCCGCGCTCGGCGAAAGAGGCAAGTGTTCTGTCATAGTTCAGCTCCAAACAGTTTAATGGCCCCTTCTCGTTTGGAAAACAGCATGCTGGAGTAACTGCCCCTTGGCTGTGCCGCTGTCTGCGATCCGGGCGTCGTCGGAGTACAACCAACAGTGGTTACAAACAGATCGGGCTCTTGATGCTCGGACTTGTTGATGGCAGTGTCGTCGAGGCCGCCAAGTCTACGATGACGGGCCAAAGGCTGTCTCGTGCATTGCCGAAAAATTCAGCGCCACATCGCGCAAGAAGAACACCCGTTCCAAATTATAGTGGTAGGCCGTCTGCGCCTACAGCCTTTCCGATTAGCGATCGTCGCCAAAGAAAAGAAGAGCTCATCTATTGTCAAAGAGCGCGCCCTTGCAGAGAGATCTCGCTGCCCAACGTCCTTGTGTAGGCAAGGCCAGCGTTGGGACTCGTAACCTTCCGCTGCGCGTGGTCAAAATATTCGGCCAAGACGTCTCCAGGCAAATTGCTGCCAGGAGAAGTGTGTTTACATAAAAGGCTGGGGCGCAAGCAAAATGCAACGGAGACCTTCGGTGGAGGTTCGTTGGAGACACGAAGAGGTGGACACACCGAAATGGGTGGGGGGGCAGCGAAACGCGCGAGGGGTGTGCGGGGGTGGGTGGCGGGGGCGCAGACAAACGACACCACTGGAACTTCCGGCGAAGCTTCCCAGGGGCCACGAAACACTTGAGGGGCTTGGAAAAAATGGCAGGGGCGCAGGAGAACTCTACCACTGTGGCCTTCGGCAGAGCTCCTGTGGGGCAGCCCGAGGTAGGAGTGGCGGGGGCGCAGACAAACTGCGGCAGCGGGGCCGTCAGAAGAGGTCCATCGGGGGCCGCGGCGCGTAGTAGGGGCGTGGCCGCGAAAAAAGGGCGACAGCGACGCAGGCGCAGGGAGGCCATCGCCGCGTTGGCTGAGCTGGCGGTTGGCGACAGCGGCGGGGGGCTGAAGGTTGGTCCGGGCGCGTGGGGGACTGAGGCTGGCTGACTGGCGGACTGACTGGGAAAGGGGGAGGCGGCGGGGGCGCCTGCGGACAGCACCTCTGGGACCTGCAGCCGATCCGAACTCCTCGCCCCCTGCTGCTTGAGGCTGTAACACGCTGGCAGGGCCAAGCATTCGCGCGAGCTGGGGGGAGCGGGACGCGGCGCAAGCGCTGTGGACTGACCGCCCCCGGCCTTCATGCATCAAGCGCGGCGCCATCCACCCAACGGCGCGGGCAACGCATCCAAACGAAACCTGGGGCGACTGGCAGAGTGAAGGCGGCGCTGCGCAACCGCCCTCCTCGACGCGCCAGGCACCATGGGGGCGCCGCAGTGTCAGGCCGCTTGCCGGGGCTCCGGCGCAAGAAGCAAATATTGCGCGGCAGCTGCCTTGCGAATGCGCGCGCTGGCTGCCCGATCTGCTCTCCGAATCCTTAAGATTTTCGCTGCAGCCCTGGTGCAGGAACTCGCTCGGCTGACTCTTTTCTCTTTCTCGTTGCTGGGAACGCGCGTCGGGCGAAATGTCGATGCAGTGCGGGCCTGGCCACTGCCAGGGCTCTGCTTCCGGGCGCTGTGCCTGCAACCCGGGCGCGGGGTGCCTCCACCATGCGAGGGCAGTGCGTCGTCTTTGTCCAGCCAGGGCTGTCTCCAGATTGTTTGACTGTGCGGGGCCAGCGGCAGGCCCGTTAGACCTCAATTTCAAATCCTGCGCACGTCGCTCCTCTCCTCCCGTAGCGCGCTGCGGCCAGGGCCGCGCCGCATCAGCCCAGCGCGCCCGCGTGCATCCCCCAAGTAAGCCCTGCTGCTGCCGATGGAGCGCGCTGGGCGCTCGGCCGCGCCAGCGGGGCATGCGGGTGTGCAAGTGGCAGAGGTGAGATGCGCCTCGGAAGTAGTGGCACGGAGGACAGGACAACCATCCTGAACGAGCTGCTCGGCAGCGTGGCGCAAACCTCGCTGCGACAGGCAGGCGGCGATCGCAAGCGCGTGCAAATCACGGCGCTACAAACGTCTGACGCCGTGGACAAAGCTAAAACGAACAGCAAGCGATCAAGACACGAATCGCCCACGGGCACCGAACAATGCGAACTTCTGAAGGCCTGGACAGCGCACGGAGTGCCACCGAGCAAAACTTCGGCAGACCCAGCCAGTGCACGACTCTCCTTCCTTTACACCGCTGGACACACAAGCTGAGGGAGGGGGCGGACAGGGAGGGGGGATGCCGGATAGCAAAGCCAAATTTCAAGCGGGAATCGATGACAGTAGAATGTGCGGGAATATGACGAAAACGAAACAAAAAAACACAATAACAAAAACGCCTAAATTGCAGAACCCGGCAAACAACATGTCGAGGAGGCATGGCAGAACGCGAGCCGACCAGGACCCGGCGTCTGAGCAAAAGGACGGACCTTGCGACAACCCGAATGCTTCACCTGCGCGTGTTTGTGCGGATGTTGTCGCGCGCGGGCGTATCGAGTGAATTTCGCTTTAAACAGGGCGGACCGTTGTACTGAAGCGTGGAGCGCCTGCCACGTGGCCGACAAACGCACTTGGACCATTGCTCTTGCGAGTGGTGGTCATCCCCTGTGGCTTGGCCGTGCCAGTGTAGCTCACGCGTGAACGCTTGCAACGCTCATCGAAAAAAAATGACCCCAGTCTGCGTAAACACGCGTGCGCATTAATACTGGTGCCTCGGGCGGACGCAGGTCCCTGAGGGACCAGCGCCCGGCGCGCGCGCGGGGCGCACGGCGCGCGCGAGGGGCGCGCGCGCGCGAGGGGCGCACGCGGGGCGCAGGCATGGCGCCCTCCAGGGGGCCACGGGGCCCGTGCGCCGACGCTCGGAGCATGGAAAGTGCTCCGGGCGAAGGGGGGCGCCCGCCGGACCCAGGCACGCCACCGGGCCTCTGGACGCTGGCTGGGCGAAGGAGACGAGCGCAGGGAGGCGGGAGGCGAAGGACGAGCCCGCCGAGACCTCGTCACCACGGCGGGCGCGGAGCGAGAAACTCGGTCAGGAGAGGGGCCCTTCCAGGCCGCGAGCTGACAAAGACAACCACGACCACGACTACGACCGACCACCCAACGACACGACTTGCCCCCGACCCCCTCCGCTTGAACCCCTTCCGCCACCTGGCTCAAGGCGAGCACAGCCTCACACCTGCCCCGCCGCCCGAAGACACAGACAGCCGACCCGGACCCGCAGACCCACCGGTCGATTTTCAGACGCTCAGACTCCGCAGCGCTGGGTATTCGCCTTCGCCCACTCGGTGCGCCACGAGGAACCGCCGTCGTTCCAGACGCCGCACCGAGAAGAGAGAGAGAGAGCGAACAGAGAGGCACACGCCTACCACGAACATGCCGAGACCATGCGGCAGCAGGAATCTTTCTCCAGGCGACAGACCTACCTCGAGGACCGGTTCTACCTGAGGCGGCACGCGACGGGGGGCAGCGCAAAAATCGAAGAGCGAACCACCACGCAGCCCGACTACCAAGCTCACAACACCACCGACCACGACTCATCCACACCAAGCACGCGAGACTGCATCCAAAAGCTCCTGCGCGCGCCCCTCGGACCCAACACGAGACCGGACTGCGCAAACGAGGGCGCAACGGCCGTCATGATGCAGGCCGGGGTGGGGGCGCTGGAGACCGACAGCCCGACCCTGCAGCCGAGCGCACGCCAACGCGCTCGCCAGCGGAAGAGGAACGCTGCCGAGCCAACGCCAGCAAGGGGACCGCAGAGCGTTGCCAACACGAGGATGCCACTTCCGTCCAGTGGCAGCCCACGATGCTACCACCACGTCCTGCCCGCGCCGGGCCGACAAGGGCAACGCAGAACTGCAGCTACCGCCAATGCCCTCCCGCCACCCTTGCTCACACCGGCAGCCCCGCAGCTCCCAGAAACGGGGGCCACCGCTTCTACCTGGCGCGCAAAGGCGACGAGGGCAAGCCCTCGCACCAGAGCCGCGCGCAAACGGGCGGCCGCAGCAGGAGAAGCAGCAGAAAGCACCTTGCACCAGCAGAGCGACCACCGCGACCACCAACACCACGCGCAGCAACGCCAGCGCGACGAGGAGCACCGCAGCGGCAACAACGCCCACGCCCACGACCGCGACCAGCACCACGCGCAAGAACACCAGCGCACAGCACAACGCAGCGACCAAGACCACCTCGACGTGCACCACCACGAGCAGCAGCACCAGCACAACCCCTCCAAAAGCCGCCGCGACGCGCGATGGGGTTACCGAGGCGTTCGAGTGGGCGAGGCCAGCCACCCAGGACCTCCAGACGCACCCGGGGACAGCCCCCGAACACCGCGCCCGAGACACACGACGTCACCACCAGAGTCGCCAGAGCACGCGCCCGGCGGCGCGGCGCCAATCCCGTCGCAGGAAGAGACCCCACCACGGGCTCTGCTCCGGCTACAAGCCGCAGGGTTTCAGCTTGGCGCGCCAGCCGTGCCGGACCACTTTGGCGCCGTCTTCGGGAGGGCGCCAGAAGGCGGATGGAATTTTGCTGGCTTATTCGCCCCGCACGGCGACAGGCAGGGCGAGGCAGCAGAAGCGGCAGCAACAGCGCGGGAGGAGCCAGACCGACCACCAGCGCCGGCAGAAGACGCCAATATCTGCGTCGTCTGCCAGGAAGTGATCCCGCACCATGGGGCGGGCAGGGACGCACCAACACAGGAGGCATGCTGTGGCGCCCACTTCCACTTGGGCTGCCGCGCCGACTTGGCCCGCCACCTTGGCGAAGCCACCACTTGCCCGCAGTGCCGAGCCAGACTCCCGACCGCCGCCGAGTTACGGGCATGGTGCGCCGCGCAGGGCGTGGACATAGAGACCGCCGCCCCCGGCCCACGACACCAGCGCCCAGGCCGTCCCAGATTACAATGGGTTTCGGAGCTACGCGCGAGGCGAAGAACCACCACCACGGGAGCCACCGCTGCTCCGAGCGCTCTGCTGCCGACGCCTCGGCCCACCGCCCGAATTCTCCGAAGTGCCAGACCGCCGCGTGGAATGGTCCCCGGAGATCGCTGCGCGCGACGCCAACGGGATGATCACGCAGTGGCTTGAGTCATGGCTTTGCCCACGCTGCGGGGCGCGCTGCGCTGTCGACGCGATCGCGCCACAGAGCGGCCAACAGATGTGCGCGAGGTGCCTAGAGCAGGGCACGTGGACCGCGGAAGCCAGCACGGCCGAAGGCGAATGGAGGTGCGCTTTGTGCGAACCAGACGCATGGACCAGAGAAGTGCCTTCTGCCCCACCACCAGCCCCGCCAGGTCCAGAGCCGTCGCCACCAGCCCCCCCGCCAGGGCCAGAGCGAGCCGCCGCGAGGCCGCCACAACGCAGCCCTTTCGCCGGCTGGGCCCCACCGCAAGCGCCCCTCCAGGCAATCACCAACTCGGCAGCGTACGCGCCCCTGCTGCTAGAGGCCGCCGGGCTTTTAGACCCAAGCGAAGGGGCGCAGTGGAGTGAGCGCCGCCTCACACAGGCCTGGTGGCAGCCGACGGTAGAGACGTTGCGGCTTGCAGGACCTGTACTCACAGGGCCCTTTGTCCAAATGCTGGCGTGCACCGACGCTCGGCCCGGGGAAGTACCAGCGGTGCTTGCTGCAGACGGAGGAGAGCGCCCAGGGCACGTATCCTTTGCGCCAGTCGTCCAGGCCGTGGCGCACAGCAGCACCGGCTACATACAGCCGCTGGTGCAAGACCTCCTCCTCGAAGCCTTCGGCGGCGGCGTGCTTGCACGAGGAGTTGACGCGCGCGCAAACGAGCTGCGCCACCCAGGCTCCTGGGCAGACGCGGCGCCTCCGCCGCCGCTCCCACCGCCAGAGGCGCCCCAGGAGCCGGAGCTGCCTGGAGACCAGCGCGCGAACGGCCCTGCCGCCGTGGTGGGCAGAGGCGCCCCCGGAGACAGAAGCGGAAGAGGCGCCAGAGAAAGCAGGCGAGGAAGAGGCGCCAGAAGAGGCCGAGGCGGCGGAGAAGGGGGGGGAGGAAGCCCGAGCAGCGGCAGCGACGGCGGAAACACGGGCGCGGAGGAGGGAGACGCCAACGACGGCGGCAGCAACTCCAGCACCGAGGAGACCGACCACGAGGCCGAACCAGCGCAGGCCCCAGCCCCGAGCAACGGACACACCGAAGAGTCCTGGGCAGTTCTCGGGAGCATCGACCTCCAACAAGAGCTGCGGAGATTCGTGCCGACACTACAGAACGTGCCACGTTTCCTGCGCGCGGAGACCCGGATGGCGTTCACCACGGCCCTGAAGAGGATCAAGCGAGGACACGACCAGGGCAACCAAGCAACAACCCACCAAGGATGGACACTGTTCCTCCTCGCCTCGAGGCTCCTGCTAAGCAAGCCCAAGGGTACCGACGCCGAGGGCCGACAAGAGCTCTTGGAACGCGCCCAACGGTTCCGCCAGGGCGACTGGCTGGCCGTGCTACACGAGGCCAACACCACGGCCGGCGCGCGCGCAGCGCCGAGGCCAGCCACAGAGCAACAGCAGGAGAGACGCAGAGAACAGGCTTGCGCGCACGTCCGAAACGGCAACCCGTCACGGGGGAGACAAGTCTTGACCGCGGCGGCGATTGCGCCCGGCAACGGGGAGACACTAAACAGGCTGCGGGACCCGGCCCGCCGACCGCCTACCCTGAGCCGCCGACTACCCGCCAACCTAGACCGCGCAACCGACAGAGCGAGACTCGACAAGACCAAATTCCTCGCTTGCCTCCGGTCCGCCAAAAAGGGCACGGCAGCAGGACCGTCGGGGGTCCGCGTTGAGCACCTCAAGCCGCTGCTGGAACACGAAGAGTCCATGGACCTGCTTGGATTCGCCGCCGCTGCCCTCGCGGAGGCGCGGAGATTGCCCGCGCTCTAGCCCTCTGCAAGATGACGGCGCTCCAGAAACCAGACAACGGAATACGGGGCATCGCCGCCGGCGACGTTTTCCGCCGACTGGTCACCAGGGCGCTCGCTCAACAGTTCGCCGAGCAGTTCGCGGCCGCAACTGCGCCCTTCCAGTTCGCCCTGACGACGCGGGCAGGAACCGACTGCGCTGCCATGCTGCTGAGGTCAGTGCTGGACCACGACGACGACGCAGTGATTGTCAGCATCGATGGAGTCGGGGCTTTCGACCATGTGTCGAGGTCGGCCTTCTTCCAGGAGCTCCTTGCTCGCCCAGCTGGCCGGCTTAATCCCCTTCGTGAAGATGTGGTACGGGCAAGACTCCACCTACCTCTGGCAAGACGAAATGGGGACTGTGCACGACGTGCACCAGGGAGAGGGAGTGGAGCAGGGGGACGCGCTGGCCCCAGCCCTCTTCGCTCTTGCCCTGCACGGAGCGCTGGCGGGCGCCTCCAGGACCCTAGAGCAAGGGGACTTCCTAGTCACTTTCTTGGACGACGTGTGCATCAAGACCACCCGGGCCAGGGCCAGAGCCGCTTTCGACACCACCACCGGAGCAATTCACCTCCACGCCAACGTGGATTGCCACCTTGGCAAGTGCCGGGCCTGCAGCAGGGGCGGAGGCGCAGCGCCGCCCGGAATTGGCGAGCTGGGACAAGACGTCTGGAGGGGTGACAGAGCACCACCCGACCGAGGAATCAAGATCCTTGGCACCCCCCTGGGCACCCCAGAATTCGTCGCCGCACACCTGGAGAGCAGACTACAGGAAGAGAGGAGACTCCTGGACGAACTGGCGCACCTGCCCGACCTACAGTGCGCTTGGCTCCTCCTCCTCCTTTGCGCCTCCCCGCGGGCCAACCACCTGCTGCGAACCCTGCCGCCAGAGGAAATCGCAGAATACGCGAGAGGCCACGACGGCGACATGTGGGCCACCCTGCGCCGCCTCCTCGGGGACCCCGCAATGTCGCAAGACGAAGAGCGACGGGCGCGCGCACTGGCAGCAATGCCTGGACGACACGGAGGACTCGGGCTCCAAAGCGCCGCGCGCACGTCCCCAGCGGCCTACTGGGGCGCTTGGGCAGACGCCCTACACATGCTCCACCAACGGCGCCCCGTTGAAGCTGCAGCGATCAGGGACCTCCTCGACGGCACCAGGCCCGGCCGTAGGGGCAACCTTGCCGCAGCCGCCGCGGCCGCACAGCTGCTCGAAACCGAAGGCTTCCGGAGACCTTCCTGGACCGACCTGCTCCAGGGGCTGCGCCCAGAAGCGCCGCCGCGCTCGGAGGCCGCCGAACCGGGGGAATGGCAGCACGGCTGGCAGTTCCACGCTTGCTCCGCACGCAACACGTACTACAGGGACAACGTGTTCATGCCCAGCCTCACCAGGGCCAACCAGGCCATGCTGAGGTCAGGCTCAGGACCGAGGGCCGCCTACTGGCTTCACACCTTACCCACCACCGAGGGGCACGTGTTCAAGCCCGCGCGTTTCCTGGCAGCCCTGCGCCGGCGCCTCAGGCTCCCGCTGCCGCTCCTCCCGCGCACGCGCGGGGCAGCCGGCCGCCCAGGCTGCCGGGCCCGGCTGGACACGCTGGGAGACCACCTAGCCGCGTGCCCACGCACGGGGCTTCTCGCCAGACGCGCGAAACCGCTCGAACGAGCTTGGGCGAGGGTCGCCAGAGAAGCAGGAGGGAGAGTTGTCCCCCAACAGCTGCTGCGGGACACTAACGCCGTTGTCCACAACCCGCTGGACCGCAGACAATTAGACCTAGTCGTCTACGGCATCTCGCCGAACGGCGTCCCGCTGTGCTGCGACAGCACCATGGTGTCCCCCCTCCGCAGGGACGGCTGGCACCGGCCGCGCACCTTCGACACCGACGGCGCCGCGCTACTTGGGGCCGAAAGGCGCAAACGACGCAGGTACCACGAACTCACGACCGGCCATTCAGGCCGCCTCATGGTCCTCTCCTGCGAGGTCGGAGGCAGGTGGGGCCGCGATTCCCTCCAGCTGGTACGCCTGCTTGCCAAGCAGAAGGCGCGGGCCGCGCCGGCCCTCCTCCGCCGCTCCGCGGAGCTCGCGTACACCAACCGCTGGTGGGGGTTCCTGAGCGTCGCGGCCCAGGACTCGCTCATGGCCACCCTGACGGGCGACGGCTACCTAGCCTTGGGGGGAGCCGCCGGGGAGGACGACCCAGACCTGGCCGAAGTGCTGCTCGCAGACTCCGCCGGCCCACCCGCTAGCCGCCTGCCAGCACGCCCCTGATGCTTGGCGCCGCGGCCAGCACGGCCGCCCCGGGGGGCTCCGACGAGCGCCGGGAGCACCCCCGACACGGCAGCGGGCACCACGAGGAGGTCAGCAGTACCACCACCACCACACACGGCGACCAGCAGCACCATCGCTTCGACTGCGACCCGCAGCAGAACCACCACCAACACCACCACCACGAGAGCGACCCGCAGCACCACCACGACCACGACCAGGAGCACCACGACTGCGACCAGCAGCACCACGACTGCGACCAGCAGCAGCACCACCACGACTACGACCAGCAGCAGCACCACCACCACGACCAGCAGCACCACCAGCACCAAGCACAAGCAGCACCACCACGACTGCGACCAGCAGCACCACCACGACTACGACCAGCACCACCACGACTGCAACCAGCAGCAGCACCACAACGACCAGCAGCACCACCACCATTACCAGTAGAACCACCAGCACCACCACGACGGCGACCAGCAGCCCCACGACTGCGACCAGCAGCGCCACGACTGCGACCAGCAGCACCACGACTGCGACCAGCAGCAGCACCACCACGACTGCGACCAGCAGCACCACCACCACGACAGCGACCCGCAGCACCACCACGACCACGACCACGACCAGCAGCACCACGACAGCGACCAGCAACACCACGACTGCAACCGGGAGCAGCAGCACCGAGACAGCGACCAGCAGCACCACCAGCACCACCAGCACAACCAGCACTACCACGACTGCGACCAGCAGCACCACCACCACTACGACCAGCACCGCCACGACAACGACCAGCACCACGACTGCTACCAGCAGCACGGCGACTGCGACAAGCAGCAGCACCACCACGACTACGACCAGCAGCAGCACCACCACCACCACGACCAGCAGCACCAGCAGCACCACCAGCACAAGCAGCACCACCACGACTGCGACCAGCAGCACAACCACGACTACGACCAGCACCGCCACGACTGCAACCAGCAGCAGCACCACCACGACCAGCAGCACCACCACCACGACCAGCAGCACCACCAGCACCACTACGACGGCGACCAGCAGCCCCACGACTGCGACCAGCAGCGCCACGACTGCGAGCAGCAGCACCACGACTGCGACCAGAAGCAGCACCACCACGACTGCGACCAGCAGCACCACCACCACGACGGCGACCCGCAGCACCACCACGACCACGACCAGCAGCACCACGACCACCACGACCAGCAGCACCACCAGCACCACTAGCACAAGCAGCACCACCACGACTGCGACCAGCAGCACCACCACGACTACGACCAGCACCGCCACGACTGCAACCAGCAGCAGCACCACCACGACCAGTAGCACCACCAGCACCACCACGACGGCGACCAGCAGCCCCACGACCGCGACCAGCAGCGCCACGACTGCGACCAGCAGCACCACCACCACGACAGCGACCCGCAGCACCACCACGACCACGACCAGGAGCACCACGACTGCGACCAGCAGCACGACGCCTGCGACCAGCAGCATCACCACGACTACGACCAGCAGCTCCACCACCACCACGACCGGCAGCACCACCAGCACCACTAGCACAAGCAGCACCACCACGACTGCGACCAGCAGCACCACCACGACTACGACCAGCACCACTACGACTGCAACCAGCAGCAGCGCCACAACGACCAGCAGCACCACCACCACGACCAGCAGCACCACCAGCACCACCACGACGGCGACCAGCAGCCCCACGACCGCGACCAACAGCGCCACGACTGCGACCAGCAGCACCACGACTGCGACCAGCAGCAGCACCACCACGACTGCGACAAGCAGCACCACCACCACGACTGCGACCCGCAGCACCACCACGACCACGACCACGACCAGCAGCACCACGACAGCGACCAGCAGCACCACGACTGCAAGCGGGAGCAGCAGTACCGAGACTGCGACCAGCAGCACCGCCACGACCAGCATCACCAGCACAACCAGCACTACCACTACCACGACTGCGACCAGCAGCACCACCGCCACTACGACCAGCACCACCACGACTGCGACCAGCAGCAGCACCACAGAGACCAGCAGCACCACCAGCACCAACACGACGGCGACCAGCAGCACCACGACTGCGACCAGCAGCGCCACGACTGCGACCAGCAGCACCACGACTTCGACCAGCAGCAGCACCACCACGACAACGACCAGCAGTACCACCACTACGACCGCGACCCGCAGCAGCACCACGACCACGACCAGCAGCACCACGACTGCGACCAGTAGCGCCACGACCGCAACCGGGAGCAGCAGCACCGAGACAGCGACCAGCAGCACCACCACGACGAGCACCACCAGCACCACCAGCAATACCACGACTGCGACCAGCAGCACCACCACGACTACAACCAGCACCACCACGACCGCGACCAGCAGCAGCACCACCACGACCAGCAGCAGCACCACCTCGACCGCGACCAGCAGCACCACCACGACTACTACCAGCAGCACTACGACTGCCACCAGCAACACCACGACCACGACCAGCAGCAGCACCACCACGACTGCCACCAGCAGCTCCACCACCACGGCCAACAGCAGCACCAGCACCACCAGCACAACCAGCACCACCACTACTACGACTAGCACCACCACGACAAGCAGCACCACCACAACCGCGACCAGCAGCACCAACACGACTGCGACCAGCAGCCCCACGACTGCGACCTGCAGCGCCACGACTGCGACCAGCCGCAGAACCACTACCAGCACCACCACCACGACTGCAACCCGCAGCACCACCACGACTGCGACCAGCAGCACCAAAACTGCGACCAGCAACGCCACGACTGCGACCAGCAGCAGCACCACCACGACTGCGACCAGCAGCAGCAGCACCACCACCAAGACCAGCACCACCAGCACAACCAGCACCACCACGACTGCGACCACCAACACCACCACGACTACGACTCGCAGCACCACGACTGCGACCAGCAGCAGCACTACCACGACCGCAACCAGCAGCAGCACCACCAACACGACCACGACCAGCAGCAGCACCACCACGACTGCGACCAGCACCAATTCCGACCGGCAACACGACCCCCAGCAACGACGGGCACCACCTGCAACGACCAGCAGCAACGACGCGCACCTGCACGACGGCGCGCACCGACGACGCCCACCGCCCCTTCCCCTCGCCTTTCCCTCGGCCTCTGTCCCCTCGTCTCGGTCCCGTCTCGTTCGCCCCCTGCCCCCGCGTCGTTCGCCCCTCGCCGTTCGGGCCCGGCTCGTGCCCCTCGCCCCCTCGTCCTCCGTCCCCCACCCGCCCCACCCCCGCTTGGAGTCCAGACCCAGCCGCGCCGGCGAGACAAGGGAGCAGTGGCAGCAGGCTATGGCGCTGCTGATTCCCAAACTGGGGCCCAACGTCATCAGTGGCATCGCTGGGGCCAGCGCACGTGCGAAAAATGGGCAGCGGCAGTGGCAGCGAGCCACGGAGGAGAGCGAGGCGGCAGAGGAGGAAATAGAAGAGGAAGAGAAGGCAGCGGACGAGCAGGACCAGGTCGAGGAGGAGGAGGAGGCGAAGATAATCGCGCTCGACGTCAGCCGGCAGTGGCAGCGAGCCAGGGAGTCAGGACGTGGAGGAGGAGGAGGAAGACGGGAGGTGATGGCGGAGCCAAGCGTCATCAGCCACAGCTCTGGGATCAGCGCACGCACGAGAGGCGAGCAGTGGCAGCGGGCTCTCTCACTGCCCAGCGAGATGTGGGAGGCGAAGGTGGAGCCAAGCGACATCAGCTATAGCTTTGGGATCAGCACCTGCGCGAAAGACGAGCAGTGGCAGCGGGCTCTACCACTGCTCAGCAGGATGTGGGAAGTGAGGTTGGAGCCGAATGGCATCAGATACAGCCCTGGGATCAGCGCGTAGGCGAACGGCGAGCAGTGGCAGCAGGCTCTCCCACTGCTCAGCGAGATGCGGGAGGCGACGGTGGAGCCAAGCGTCATCAGCTACATTTCTGGGATCAGCGCGTGCGCGAAAGGCGAGCAGTGGCAGCGGGCTCTACCGCTGCCCAGCGAGATGTGGGAGGCGAAAGTGGAGCCAGATGCCATCAGCTATAGCTCTGGGATCAGCCCTGGGATCAGCGCGTGTACGAACGGCGAGCAGTGGCAGCGGGCTCAATCGCTGCTCAGCGAGATGTGGGAGCTAAAAGTGGAGCCAAGCGTCATCACCTACAGCTCTGGGATCAGCGCGTGCACGAAAGGCGAGCAGCGGCAGCGGGCTCTTTCGCTGCTCTGCGAGATGTGGGAAGTGAGGTCGGAGCCAGATGCCATCAGCTACAACTCCGGGATCAGCGCGTGCGCGAACGGCGAGCAGTGGCAGCAGGCTCTCCCGCTGCTCAGCGAGATGCGGGAGGCGAAGGTGGAGCCAAATGTCATCAGTTACAGTTCTGGGATCAGCGCGTGCGCGAGAGGCGAGCAGTGGCAGAGGGCTCTCTCGCTGCCCAGCGAGATGGGGGAGGCGAAGGTGGAGCCAGATGCCATCAGCTATAGCTCTGGGATCAGCGCGTGCGCGAAAGACGAGCAGCGGCAGCGAGCTTCATCACTGCTCAGCGGGATGCGGGAAGTGAGATTGGAGCCGGATGTCACCAGCTACAGCTCTGTGATCAGCGCGTGCGCGAAAGGCGAGCAGTGGCAGCGGGCTCTATCGCTGCTCTGCGAGATGTGGGAAGTGAGGTCGGAGCCAGAAGCCATCAGCTACAACTCGGGGATCAGCCCTGGGATCAGCGCGTGTACGAACGGCGAGAGATGGCAGCAGGCTCTCCCGCTGCTCAGCGAGATGCGGGAGGCGAAGGTGGAGCCAAGTGTCATCAGCTACCGCTCTGGGAACAGCGCGTGCGCGAAAGACGAGCAGTGGCAGCGGGCTCTATCGCTGCTCAGCGAGATTGGAGAAGTGAGGTGGGAGCCAGACGCCATCAGCTACAACTCTGGGATCAGCGCGAGCGCGAACGGCGAGCAGTGGCAGCAGGCCCCCCCGCTGCTCAGCGAGATGTGGGGACCGAAGGAGGAGCCAAGTGTCATCAGCTACAGCTCTGTGATCAGCGCATGCGCGAAAAGGCTAGCAGTGGCAGCGGGCTCTCTCACTGCCCCGCGAGATGCGGGAGGCGCAGGTGGAGCCAGAAGCCATCAGCTATAGCTCTGGGATCAGCGCGTGCGGGAAAGACGAGCAGTGGCAGCGGGCTTTATCACTGCTCAGCGGGGTGTGTGAAGTGAGATCGGGGCCGGATGTCATTCGCTACAGCTCTGGGATCAGAGCGTACACGAAAGGCAAGCAGTGGCAGCGGGCTCTATCGCTGCTCTGCGAGATGTGGGAAGTGAGGTCGGAGCCAGATGCCATCAGCTACAACTCTGGGATCAGCCCTGTGATCAGAGCGTGTACGAACGGCGAGCAGTGGCAGCAGGCTCTCCCGCTGCTCAGCGAGATGCGGGAGGCGAAGGTGGAGCCAGATGTCACCAGCTACAGCTCTGGGATCAGCGCGTGCACGAACGGCGAGCAGTGGCAGCGGGCTCTCTCGCTGCCCAGCGAGATGTGGGAGGCGAAAGTGGCGCCGGATGCCATCAGCTATAGCTCTGGGATCAGCGCGTGCGGGAAAGACGAGCAGTGGCAGCGAGCTTTCACTGCTCAGCGGGATGTGGGAAGTGAGATCGGGGCCGAATGTCATCAGCGACAGCTCTGGGATCAGCGCGTGTACGAAAGGCGAGCAGTGGCAGCGGGCTCTATCGCTGTCCTGCGAGATGTGGGAAGTGAGGTGGGAGCCAGATGCCATCAGCTACCACTCTGGGATCAGCCCTGGGGTCAGAGCGTGTACGAACGGCGAGCAGTGGCAGCAGGCTCTCCCACTGCTCAGCGAGATGCGGGAGACGAAGGTGGAGCCAAGCGTCATCACCTACAGCTCTGGGATCAGCGCGTATCCATTTTGGCTCAAGCCATTTTGGCTCAAGCTTGATATGCAGAAATGTCTGTCCTGGGTGTCGTGGGGCGCCCCTGGTCGTCCCGGCGGGGGCGGGCGCGGCGCGCCGGCCATGGGCCGGGGTCTCTCCACTCCTGGGTGTACGAGCGATGGGGGACGTTGTCTGCCGGCGCTCCCTTGGGGCGTCGGGAGGGAGCGCCGTCTAGTGCGGCACCCAGAAAGCGGGCCATGTGCTTGCTTGGCGGTGCAGTGCAGCATTTTGATGTCAGGAGCGGTGAGGGTTCCTATGCGCCGGGTCTCTTCCCCTTGCCCCTTCCTGCCCTCGCCCGTCCTTGCCTGCCCCTCCCCTTTCCCCTCCCCTGTCCCCCCTTTTCCCTTGGGCCTCCATGCGTTGGGTAGAGCAGTGAGTGCTGGGTAGCAGGAGCAGTCTCGCTCGCCCTTGCGTTTGTGCTTGTCTGCTTTTGCAAAAGTGCGGGTGGTTCTGGGGCGGGGCTGGCCGTCGAGGCTCTTTTGAGTCATGGGGGCCAGCGTCGTCCATGACCGCCCTGTATCGCCTCTTGTGTTGTCTTCTCTGCTGTGTGCCTGGCCTTCTGCGGGGGGGGCGCTCTTTCGCTATTGACGTTCCCGATACTTCACTGGCGCTCTGGTAATAACATATGCCGTGGTCCTGCAAGGCCGTTGTGGCTACCGCAGTGCAGCCAAGCATGTCATGTGCAGCGTAATGGGGAAATGGGTCTGGCAGCGTCTGCGGAGGCATGGGGGAGGTGAGGGTGAGGCGCCCTGGAGTGTAATCAGCACATCTTATAACAGCAAGGGTCGGCGTGTATGTACTGTCCTGGGGGCAGCGAAGAGGGTTGTGGGTAAGTGCGGCTGTGCAGCAAGGGTCGGTGTGAATGGGGCAGGGGCACCTGATGCTGCTTTTCGTTTATCCCGTGTTCTATTGGCCCGGCGTGGCTTTAGCGGCGCGAACAAGCAAGCGCGCAAGCACATTCAAGCGGGGTGTCGGGTGTTGTGTGTCGCGTGGTGTGTTGTGAGCGCGTGCGTGCTCGGCACACGCTGTCACGTGCTTCGGGTGATGGCTGCATGAGTATCTTGGCTCTCGGCTCTCCATCTGATTGCGTTTCTCTGCTACTCCTGCTCATCACGCAGGTTTCTGCTCTTGCAGGGGGCCTGTCCGTCGGCGCACCCCAGGGTCGCCGGGGGGGAGTGTCGTCTGAAGCTAGTCTCATTCAACTTCTTCCTCCTCCTCCCCCTTCCTCCTCCTGCTCCCCTCCCCTCCTCGTGCGGCTAGCACGCAGGGCGTAACCAGTGATGCCCCTGCAGCTTCTCTCGCTCGCGAGCCGCCCGGCAGCGCGCCCGCCGGTGCACCCGGCGCCAGCCATGGCTTCCTCGAGCGATGATGAGCCCCTCGTGGCGCTCCCCCGCCCGGCGGGCCCCGGCCCGGCGCCCGCCCCCGGGGACGCGCCTGGCCGCCGTGTCCGGCCCGGCGGGCTTGGCCGCTTGTGCCGTGATTTGTCGCTTATCTAATTGGTCATGCAGTACCTCGTTGCAGTCGTGTTTGCAGAGTCGCCGGCCGTCTGTCGGGCAGCCTCCGGCTGGCCCGGGAGGAGGGTGGGGCCGCCGTCGTCGTCGTCGTCGTCGTCGTCGTCGTCGGTCGTCGTCGTCGTCGTCGTCGTCGTCGTCGTCGTCGTCGTCGTCGGGTGCCCCGCCGTTGTTGCTGCCGCCGTCGTCGGTGTTCTTATCCAGCCACTTGCGCTGACGCATGCAAGCAGTTTGCATTCACCACGATCGGGGATCCTCTCGGTGTGCACTTGATGTGATGGGGGTGTTTCTGTGTTTGCAAGCTCGGCTTCTCTGCCGTTCTATGGGACGATCAGGCATGGGGCAGAGAGCGTCGCCAAATTTGTCCACCCCTCTTGGTTCTCCTTGGCCCCCTGCTCCCCGCTCTCTCTCCCCCCCTGTCTCTCCGTTACCTTGGCACCACCGCCGCTCCATCATCATTGATTCGTGGAGAGCGTGGGCGGGAGTGCGAGTCACGGCTTGTAGCACTCGTTTTGTTGGACGTCTTCGTCTGCAGCAGCGAGCTCACCTCTGGCCTGGGAGGGGGCGGGTGTCCTCGGCGTTGCGTCGTCGTCGTCGTCGTCTTCGTCGTCGTCGTCGTCGTCGTCGTCGTCGTCGTCGTCGTCGTCGTCGTCGTCGTCGTCGTCGTCGCCGTCCGTGCCCCTGGGGGAGCTCTACCTTTCGTGGGCGTTCCGCTAATCTTGTCCCCATGCCTGTTTGTTGCTGCTTTTGACCGTTGTTGTACACCGCGCGGTGCCCTCCCCCCCACCCCCGTACCTGCTGTCCGGCCGCCCTCGCTGGGCGTGCGCGGGGAGGAGGTCGGGTTTGCTCCCGCGCCCCGCGTTGCCTCCGCTGTCCTTTTTCGGCCCAGCGGCCACGAGGGTAGGACGCCCTGGCGCCGCTTCGGCTGGGCCGTCGCGCCCATGGGGCGCTCGCGCCGCCGCCGCGATGATAGCCGCAGTCGCTCCGGGCGCCGGCGCCGCCGCACCCCATTGCGGCGTCGCCCCAGCTCCACGTCATCTTGTAGTCCTACGCCACTGGCAGAGTCGGCGGTGGAGGCCCCATCGCCCGGCCGGGAGGGCGTCGCTGGCCCCCTCAGCCCGCACACGCCCCTGCAGCGCCCCCCCGGCGTCTGGGACCACCCCGAGTTCCCTGGCGTCAGCACCAAAGCTGTGGGCACGCCCCAGGCGCAGCCCGCCCTAGGCTTCTCCTCCCAGATGGGGTCTCCAGTGCCACGGTCCCCGGCGACGCCAGTCAGGAGAGCCCGCCTGTCTCCGGCGCCTACCTCGCCTGGCCAGGCGCTCCACAGCTCGCCAGGTCCGCCGCTCCATAGCCCGCCAGGCTTGCCACCGGGCTGGGAGTCCAAGCGCGACCTCGCGGGCGCCCTTTTCTTCTTCAACCGGGCGACTAACGAGTCTCAGTGGGAGCATCCGGCGACGGCGCCGCCACCGCCGCCGCCGCCGCCGCCACCCCCGCCCCCGCGTGAGCCCGCCCACCCGAGCGTGCCCGCCAAGCCTGCCCCTGCCTCCACCCAGCCGGCTGTGGTGGCGCTGGCGCCGTCTCCCGCCTGCGTGGCGCCAGTCCTGGGGCCAGGCCCCCTGCCGCCTACCCCGGCCGCGGCCGCTGCCCCGGCCAACAGCGAGGCGTCCAGTGCTCTCAAGGCGGGTTCCCCCGTTCCTGGCCCGCTGGGCGCGTCCCGCGAGGAGGAGCTCAGGCAGATCAGGCTGGAGCTCGAGGCTCTCCAAACCGAGCGCGCCCAGTGGGACGAATTCACCTCATCTTCCACTGGGTTGAAGTTCTGGTTCCACGTGGCGTCGGGGACCATCGCGCCCACGTGCCCCCCAGAGCTCCTCCAGCGCGCGGCACGCAGCTCCGCCCTCAAGGCCAGGCTGGAGGCCTTGTCGTCGCCGGGGGCCGCGTCTGGCACGCCTGCGAGCCCATGCCTGGAGTCGGGTCCGGCTTCCCGACCGGGCGGTTCCGCCGGAGCCGTCCCGTCTTTGGGCCATGCTTCGCCCTCCCCGGCTGCCCCTCATGACTTGCTGCGTGAGGTACCTGAGGAACCCGGCGTGCCCCCAGTCAGTGGCCCCTACTTTGCCGGTAGCCCTTCGGTCCCTGCCAGCCTCCCCAGCAGCGGCGGTCCAGCGGCATCCACCCCATCCTGGGCGGCTGGCCAGCCGCCGGGCCCCGGCGCGGCTGTGAGCGCGGCAGTATCGGCCCAGGTGCATGCCAACTCGGCTCCCGCCGCGTCCCCCGCGCCGTCTCTTGGCTTGCCCCCTGGCCCGCCGCTCCCTGCGAGTCTAGTTAGGTTCCACTCGCGTGCTGGACACGAGGAGGCCGTGTCCAGCTGGCTCATGCGGCTGCGGCAGACAGTGGGGAACCATAAAGACCCGAGGCTGAAATTGACGGCTCAGTTTGCCTCCAACCTGACTTCCCAGGTAGACTTGCACAACGTTGCGCAAGCCATGGGCATACAGATCGTCCAGGGACCGCGCCGTGGTGCCAATGCTTACGTTGGCCCGCCCCCTTTCGCGGTGGCCAACGGCTGCCCAGCGCAGCCGAATCTCGACGTCACGACGGCGTTGAATCCCAAGCAGTCTTTGCAAATCCAGCTGCTGAACCGCCGGCTTGGGACCGTGATCGTTCGCGGTGGCCGGGCGGTTTTGGACACGTGGATTGAAGAATTGATCCTCTTCCTAGGGCCCGTGACCGATTTACAGTCGCCCGTCCCTCGGGCCTCATCCGCGTCCCTGCTCTGCGCGCCGGCCCCCAAGAGGTCGGCGCGGCGGATCTTGAGCGAAGCGGAAGCCGCCGACCAGGGTGGAGGCCCGCGGGCCTTCCAGTAAGGGCGGCCTGCTGACTGCCTCCCGCTCGGCTTGCATTGGCGCCGTGTGAATTTTCGGCGGGGCACCCCGCTACATGTCCTCTGTTTTTTCACAGCCACTGGAAGCCTTATGAACCGTATTGTTTGCAGCGTAGCGGTAAAACATGCGTGTCCAACACAGTGCCGCCACGTGCGTGTGTGCCCTTGTCTGGCGCGTGCGCCCTGCAGCCCGCGTTGCATGCTGACGTGCTCCTTGTGAGCGTGCGCGCGAGTGTGGTCCTCCATGCAGTGTCTCGGCAGCTTTGCAATCAGGGAGTCCGTGCGCGCATGACCGAATTGGTTGATCAGTGTTGCAGTTGCTCTTGAGTTGCGCTTCGCAGTCCTTGACACGCACCGGCTCGCTGATTGAGGCCGTCCTTGCCCCGTGTACGTGCGTGCAAGGTTTACCATGCATGCTGTCATCCTCTCTGCGCCCCGCCACGTCCTGCCCGTCTCGCTCCGCCCTCAGCCGTACAGCAGCCACGCGGCGAACCCGCCGTGCCGCCCGCGGGGGCGCTCGCCGCGCAGGGCGGGAAGTGTCCAGCCATGGACTCCTGTGGGCCTGAATGCCCCGCACAACCTCTGCGTGACTTGATCTTGCGCTGGCTTGGCACGGAGAGCCGCGGCCTAGAAATGTGTGCGCTCGCCAAAGACTGCGATGCACTGCTAGCTGCCTGCCCCTCCCTCCCGCCCCCTCTCTTGCTCTGCTGCAACGGGGCTGCCGCTCCGCTTGCGACCCTGGTGTCCGCACTTTCGTCGCTGCTGCGCCGGGAGGTCGCGCCCTCGCTAGCGCGCGCGGGCTTGCGCCAGCAGCCCCGGCAAGTTGTCTCCCCGTACGCTGGGGGAATCCGGCTGGGGGATGCCGTCCCGTCGCGCCCCGCCGAGGGGCCCGAGCCCTGTAGCTCCGTCCGCCTGGAGGTGCTGAACCCCGGCCGCCTGGGCTTCCTGGCCCTGGGCACTGATGTGTTCTTGGAGTGGCGCCTCCACGCTGTCGCCCACGTTTTATCCGGGAGTGGCGCCGACATTTGCGTGCTTCCGGGTGCGCGCCTGCCTCCTGGGGCGGTTCTGCCGGCGGGCTTCCCGTTCTCGTGGCTGGGCCCACGATCGGTCTCTTGGGGCGCGGTCGGTATTTTTGTGCGCACCGAGATTGTCTCGCTCCTCCGCCCTCTCCCTGACTTGTCCTCTGACCGCGCTCAGTGGTTTGAGTTCTGGGGTGATGCTGCTCCCGGCTCGCCGACTCCTGGCCCGTGCTTTGTTTTCTGCGCGTGCTACCCCGCCCCGGGCGGCGATGTGGCGACGTGGTCGGCTATTGTTTCCTCCGCCACGGTGGCACGCGCGCGCCACCCGGGTGCGCGCGTCCTGATCTGTGGCGATGGTAACGTCCACCTGTCCTACGTCTTGCAGCATCCTCCTGGCTGTGCTTGCCTCCACTGCCGCCAGTCGGCGCAAGACCGCACCATCGAGGCTATGATCACCGCCGCCGGCTTTGTGGCGTGCAACCCGCCAGTTGCCACACATGACTCGGGCACGTGCATCGACCTGATCCTCGCCGAGCGCCACTGTCTCATTCCTGTTACTGTCGCCCATGCGAGTGGTGTAGATTCGGACCATCGGTTGGTCTCGTGTTCGTTCCCGTGCGCCTTCCGCCCCCCACAGCTGTCAGGGCTGTGTCGCGTGGCGTGGCGCACAGATGGCCAGTGGGACGATGTGCTGCTCGCCGTGGCGCCTGTCCTGGCGTACCTGGCTGACGCCGTCGATTCCCTCATTGCCTGTGAGTGGCTGCGCCCTCCGTGGAGCGGGGGGGGCGCCACTAAGAAGCAGCGCCGCGCTTTATTGGACGCGGCCGCTTGGGCGCGCGACGTGATTTACGTGCTGGCTGGGTTCGCGGCGGGGGCGACTAAGGCGTCCGCGGCAGCCCCCGTGCGCCCGAGTAGGCCTCCGCTAGACCCCGACGCGTACGAATCGCAAGCTGCTTTTAAAAGGGCTGTTGCGCAAGCCGCGTGGGCCGAGCGTCACCTGGCGTTTAAGCGCTTCTCCGACCTCCGCACGGTCTCCCCTGGTTTGGCCGAGCGGTTTCTTTCGGAATTTTTTCGGTCGCGTAACCCCTTTGAAATTGCGTTGGCCGACCCGGTCGATGGGCACCCCCTCAGTGTGGAGGAGATGCTCGAGGCATTGCAGACTGACATGATGGACCGCGTGTGCAATGATTTCCCTTGTAACCCGGAGGAGCAGCGCGCGCAGGCCTGCGCGGTTTCGGCGATCCGGTCGGTTGGCGCTGGCCCTGCCTCTCCGGGCCTCGCCCTTTACTCGACCACTGAGGTGGATGCCGTCTTAGACAGCTTGAAGACCACCTCCTCCGCGCTCCGCGGGTGTTTCGCTTCTGTCCGGTCGGCGGTGCCAGAGGGCCGCAGGGTCACCCTAGCCCTCGCGAACCTTTCCCGGCAGTGCGCCATTACGAGCACCCTGTGGTCGAGCCGGCAGGTGACTCCCCTGCACAAGTCGGGCCCCCGCGTCGTCCGCTCCACTTTGTGCTTGCGCCCGATTTCTATTTCGGCGGTCATGACGTCTGTCGTGGATGGCTTGTGGACGTTGCGCAACGCCCCGCTGTTACAGGCATACTGCGGAGTGGCCCAACAGGGCGGAGTGGGTGACCCCCTCTCTCTCCTCCTGGCTCTTCTCCTTCATGCCCAACTCCGCTGTGCCCAGGGCCTGCCCACATATTGGGCGGTCACGGATCTTCAGTGGGCGTTTGATGTTGCCTCCCACCCCGCCATGCTCCTGAATGCCTACGAAGCAGGTGTCCGTGGCCATGATTGGCTTCTCCTTGACGATTTTATGTCGTCCGACAACCAGTACATTGCGCTTCGCGGCCACATCTCTTCTTTGTTTTCGCTTGGCGGCGGCACGGCGCAGGGCCGTAGGTTCAGCGTGGGTGTTTTCAACGCGCAGCTCAAGTGGCTGGCGGAGGAGGTGTATCGCGTGCTGCCTGGGAGCTGTGCTGCTTGGGTTGAGCCCCACCTGCGGCGTTTGTGCTTAGCGCTTCCTGTGCCTGATTCCCCTGCCGCGTGTGGGCCAGCGCCGCCAGCTGTTGGGGGCGACCTCGAAGCCTTGGCTGTCGAGGTGGCGTCGGCAGCTGCCGCGGAGCAGGCGCCCTTCCCGAGTGCCGAGCGCGCGATGCTGCGCGGTGCCCTCCGGCTAGCTTCTGAGGCCGACAGGGCCTACTTGATGGACCGCCTGGGCACGGGCCTTTTGCCCCCACTGCAGTTTGTTGATGACCTCACGGTTGCCACATCCTCGCCGGGGGCTCTCCGAGCCATCGTGTCGCGGGAGCCATGGTCAGCCTGCTCGCGGTACGCAAGCCGCACCCGGTCCATGTTTAATTACAAGACGGGGAACACCGCGGCCATGGTGATCCTTGACAGCCCCCCACCGGGGGACATCGGCTGCCCAGCGGTGGATACTAAGGCCCTGCTGGGGGTGCTCTTTGACTCCCGGCTCTCTTTCCGCCCCCTGCTTCGGGCTACGCTGGCCAAAGGTCATGAGCTGTTCGAGGCGCTGTTTTTCGCCGGCGGGTCTGGGGGCTTTGGTCTCCCAGTCCTGTGTGCCCAAGTGCCGTCGCGCGTGGAGTCTGCCTTGCTCTACCCCTCCCCGTTCCTCTTCCTGGCCGACCGGGCGCGTTTTTCACTCGATCATTTGCAAGCGTCCTGGGCACGGCGTTTGCTCGGATGCGCTATCGGCCCAGAATTGCCCGGCGCGGTTGTAGTAGCGCAGTGTGGGTGGCAGCTGCGCTTGGGCACTAAGATGCTTGAGCGTACGGTCCTCGCTCGCGCAAGGCTGCTCCTCCTGCCCGCCGTGCACCCGGGTGCCAGTATGCTGACAGTGGCCTCGGGCACGAGCTGCTCCACGTGGGCGAGCGCGGTCCGGGCGTGGATGTGCTCTCTGGACCCTCCCCTTCCTGACGTGGTAGAGTGGCCTTTCGCCGGACCTCCGGCGTGCGCCAAGGCGCGCGCTGATCCTGCAGCGCGCCGTCTGCTCCTCCGTAGCTACAAGTTTTATGTCGTCCGCCCTGCACTCCTTAAGCTGGATCTTCTCTCGTTCCAGCGGGCTACTGCAGATGCCCTGCCTGTCTTTCGTCTCCCGTTCTCGGCGTGGCTGTCCGGCCCGCCGGGAACGCACTGGAACCTTTTAGATTTGGCACTTGGCCCTGGCTCCTGGCTCCAGTTCCGCCTCTGGTCTGTGGTGCGAATGTCTGGATGCTGGCCTCTCCAAGTGCTGGGGGCCCCGCTCTGCGTTTCTACGCTGCCCCGTTGTGGGGCTTGTGGCGCGCGTGACGTAGATGTGTGGCATGCCCTCTTTTCCTGCTCAGCCTCGGCTGAACTTAGGTCCGCTCTGTGGTCTCGCCTCCCCTTGCCTCCTCCCTCCTGTCCTGCCCAGGTTTCTCAGTTTCTCTTCCACCAGTGCCGCCCGCCAGCGGAGCGCCGTGAGCATGTCCATTTTGTTGCCACGGCCGTGCTCTTGGCCATGACTGGTGCCATGCATCATTAGGCCCGGCCTGTTTGCGGGGCGCCCGGCGTGAGCCCCTGACCGGTGCTTGGGCAGGGGGGTGCCAGGCGTGGGTCGGCACCGTCGTGGCCTGCGCCCAGGGGGGGCGAGCGCGCAGGTCGACTGTGGTCCGCGTGCGCGCGGTGGCAAAATGCGGCTTGGATCCTCTGCTACCCGCGCCGCGTGCGCGCGCTTCCCACCGTGCCTGCTTGCCTGTCCTGCTTCTCCTCTGCGCTTTCTCTGCCTCACAGTGGTGATGCGGCCCCTGCGGCCCGGTCTGCGTGCAAAATCCTGCCTTACTGTGGTGGTCCCATCGCACATTCTATCTTGTTGTATGCTTCCCAGCAGGTGTGTGAGGGTGTGCAGCTCTCGGCTTGTGTGTGTGTGTGTGCAGTGCAACTATGCCACGACGTCCCTTTGCGATCGTTGGGTCTGACTTTATCGTTTGGAGGAGCACGCTTCCCGTCTGACCTCTGGGGGGGGGGCTGTCGTCCAGTGCCCGCCTCTGTCAGGCAGACTTCGGCTGACTTGCGAGGGGGCTGTTGTCTCTGTCGTCGCGTCGTCGTCGTCGTTGTCGTCGTCGTCGTCGTCGTCGTCGTCGTCGTCGTCGTTGTCGTCGTCGTCGTCGCCCTCTCCGTCGTCTCGTTGGCTTTTTGTGGTGTCCCTTGTCTCGTCGCCGCTCTTGCGTGGTATGCACTCGGAGAAGGGGAGCAGCGGTGCGATGTTGCATGCTTGTTGTCCTCTCATTGTATCCATCTGTTTGCTTCATGTGGTGCCTGTTGTTTTGCTTGCACTTGTTGCTTCTCTTGCCCTGTTCTCTATCTGCTGGCCGCGCACGCGGGGCCGTCGCCCTAGCGTCTCCATTTGGCTGGGGGGGCCGCCCTCCTATTCGAGGGCAGGCGCCGTCGCCGAGGGGCGCCTTAGGGCGGGTGGGTCGGCGTGGGCTGCGAGCTCTCTTCTTTCTCAAGGGGAGCCTTACGAAGGGCGGTGAAAGACCCGACCCTAGACGGAGGCACCCTGCGCTCCGCCTCGCCCACTTCTCTCTGGGGGGGGGTGAGCCGGGGCGCCGCGGGGGTCCGCGGACCGGGCGCGCGCGGCGGGGGCGCACGGCGGGCGTCCGGCCTGTGGCCGCCGCAGCGGAGGCCAAAAAAAAAAAAAAACGGCGAGCAGTGGCAGCGGGCTCTCTCGCTGCCCAGCGAGATGTGGGAGGCGAAGGTGGCGTCAAGTGCCATCAGCTACAACTCCGGGATCAGCGCGGGCGAGAAGAGGGGGCAGTGGCAGCAGGCATTCGTGCTGCTCAGCGCGTTGCTGGACGCGAAGCTGGGACCCGACGTCGTGGGTCACGGCAGGCGGGCAGGGCCGGCGGGCGCTGCGGCCGCGGGCCGCCGGGCTGGGGCAGCTCTGGCGGCCTTCGCGGGCGGCCTTGCCCGGGCACGGCGCGGAGCCGGCCGGGCCAGGGCCTCGAGCGCTCCCGCGGCGTCGCGGCCGAGGCACGCAGGGCGGCTCGGCCGGGCGGGCGGCGGGCGGCGGCGGCTGGCGGCGCGAAGACCGCGCGATGGCCGGCGGGCCCGCCGGGCCGCCTAAGGCGACCGCGGGCGTCGGCAGCCCAGCCAGGGGGCCGGCCGGAGGGAGCCAGGTGCAGCGGCCCCTTTCGCTGCGGACTCGGCCAGGGACTGGGACTGGGACTGGGAGAGGACGGAAAAAAGAAAAAAAAAAAAAAAAAAAAAAAAAAAAATGGGGGCGGAGGCGCCCAACTCCAAAACACCCTCCGTCCGGACACCGTACAAAGACAGCCGCGACCTCGAGCAAAGTAAAAGTTCCGCTTCTCCGAGCCTCGCACCCCCAGCTAGATGTGTGGCCACGGGCGCGAAATGCAGACTCCTGAGGACAGCCGCGACTGCCTGCACGTAGACACCCGGCGGGACGCCACGGTTCCACCGACGCGCCGCGAGAACCCGGGCCCCCTGGCCCAAGGATGAATAGTCCTGGGTGGGTTTAGGGTCGCACCTGAGGCCCAGCAAGCTTCAGATTCACAACGCCCGCCGCGCGAAAACTAGGAACCCCACAATGAGGGAAGACAAGCGGATATCAAAGCGATGGTAAAGAGATGGGGCACAAGCGCAACAGAAAATTAGGAAACGACGAAGGTGTACAGAAAGGAGCAGACGAAAGGCAAGGGGCACAGGGAGTTTGGTTTTGTGGCGCCGTCAAACTTTTTGGCGCAGACCTGGAAAACCAAGCTCAGCGCAAGCACCGCCAACAAAATGTTAGAAGCACGGCGGGCAACATCGCCAATCGCGCCAGTGTTCGCTGACCCAGTGATGCCACAAGAAGAGAACAGCACAAGACTCAGCAAAGCTCCCCAATAGCAGCAAAGGTGGAAAGGCGTGTCGTGGAGTAGGTCGGTGACTGAAGAAGTGTATCCCTACGCGTTCCGATGTAATTCTCAGACGAAACGGTCCTGCTCGGACGAAACATGCAGCCGTCATTGAGGCGATCCCACGATGCCTGGATAACACTGTGAGGTCTCGCGCGAAACAGCTGCTGGGCCAGGCGGTCCAGGGCCCCCAGTCCCGCTCCTACAGCCGCAGCCAGCAGCGCCACGGGTCTCGGCGGCGAGCCCCGGGGGAAGTAAAAAGGGGCGGGCCTTCTGAGAGGGCTCGAACGCCCCCCGGCCTTCTGAGAAAGTGTCTAACCCTAAACCTAAGCCTTCCCCGAAGACACGGGAAACATCTTAGAAGGCCCGAGGGGTTTCCGAGAAGCTCTGCCGCACTCTGAGAAGGCCTTCTCCATCTCACTTCCCCCCCTCGCTCGCCGCCGAACTCGTCCCAGCACGAGCGGGATTAGTTACGTGAGACGGAGAGCATAGCCTACCCGTAAAGTCGGGAGGGGAGGAGACGGAGAGCATAGTCGCACGCAAAGATCGCGCGCACGACTGTTTGCAAAGAAAAGAAAACAGTGCGCACAGTCTGGTCAAACACCAGCCTCGCAAAGTATTTCACGCAAATACAGGACAGCCCCTTCAAACAATGAAGGGCTATCGGCTTGGTTAGAGGTAAGCCAAAATTAGGCCATACCTCACCAAGCAAATGTGTATTAAGGCAAAGAGCCTGAGTTGTACGAAGCCGGCTCGTTGCCAGGCGTGAAATATAAGGCTCGTTTCCGAGCAGCTAAAGGGGCGCCTTTATAGTGAGCGCCCGTGCTGGCAAACTGGACCGCGAGTGCAACAAGGACAGACTAAAATTGATTAGACTTGGGTCTGTCTCTGTCCTCGGGCCCCCGAAAGGGAACAAGTTGCTTCACGTCATACTTAAATGACTGCCTGACATCACTTCCAGAAGCAGCTCCCGATCGATGCTCCCCTTTGTATGCCCATCTGCGGTCATATCCCTAGTATCACACCATTGCACATTATGTACTATACCTATATCCATGAGCTCACGTATCCAACTGATATGTCCAAGCAGAGTCCGTTCTGTAGGTATTTTGAGATCCCTGCTTGATAAAGATTTGCAGACGGACTCAGCGTCTATGGTAAGAGAGACTTTGATAGCAAGGCCTCCAACTTCACGCATGTCTCGTAGTTGTCGTGGAGTCAAAGCCCCTGCCTTAAGCTCGTGGAGAGTAATGAGCGTAGGGTAACACTCATCAAGGTTATGTGCGGCTGCAAGTGCCTCCGCAGCATAACTGGACCTCATCTGTAATCGGTGTGATTTGCATAGTCCGTCACAGAGGTGAACGACGGACTTGCCTTGAGGCGAGTTTTCTCGCCGTTGTACGTTGGCCCCGCGTATGCCGTAGCCCTTGGTCTCGTCATCCTCCTCCCCGGTAAGCTTCCGATACCCCGAATCGCTATGGATGTCAACTTCATTCGTCGGCTTCATCCGAGGGAAGGTGATACGTTTCGGGCTGCTGATCAGCTTTCGCGTCACAGCATTCAAACGTCTGACTTGCAAATTGGTGGGCTCTTGAATTTTCTGAAGAGAGACCACATATACCATGAGCTAGATTTGGGTAAGAAGGGCATGGGCGAGGGCTCCTCGCAGGCTGACGAACATGTCGGCAATGAGTTTCGTGGCTCTGGCGTCGGCCGCCGCTCCTGTAAGTTCTGGGTGTGTGATAGGACGTAGTTGTTTAATGTACTCGTCCTGGTCCATGGTCACATCTCCCTGATCATTCTTAGTGTAGCGAACGGCGCAGTTCGTATATGTGTGCTTGTTGAGCTTGCATTTGCCAAACACCTTTTCGACGCGTTGTACATAGTCGTCTATATTTTTCTCTAGACCTGTCATATTAATATCATCTACATGTTTTGCCGTCAGAAGGTCTTGGCTGAATTCAAATTCAGGATCGTAGCTGGTCGGTGTAAGTCCTATAGCTCGTGTGGTCGTACGAAGTTTGAGAGAAAACGCTCTTGGAGCGTCCTTAGTACCCGTTCCTGGTTTGAGGCATCTAAGACAGTGTCGACTTTCGTCGTAGGATGAGAAGCCGGGTAATGTACGAAGTACCTGAGCGCTTCCTGGTGGAAGAGTAAAGCAAACCATGCGAGTTTCCTCGCCGGTGGCATGGGCAAGTTCCTCATAGGTCAAACCCTTGAGGAACGCCTTATCGATATCCATGGATGCTAAGATCCACTCTGGATGGCATGCCGCTTCACTTGCCAGGAGTCGTTGGGACTGCCTTCGGGCGGTTCCCGAGAATGTTTCCACATCAAAAGCCTCAGTATCCATAAATCCACGAAGGACCAGTCTGAGACGAATGGTTTTAACGTTCTCGGTACCCATCTTTACGAACTTCCACTTGTATACATATCTGGACGTCATGATGTTGGAAGCTTTGGATAAATCGTACATCTCAAAGCATCGATTATCAATCCAGATTTTGAGCTCAGTATATAAGGCTTCACTAACCTCCTTTGGATGTGCTGCTATGTCGGCTTTGGTTAGTAGATCATCTTCTTTGACAACCACAGCACGTTTAGCAGCAGAGGATACATATACTCTCATCGTTGCGACCATATCGGTATCGAGCTGTGCAAGTTGAGTCTGATCCAACACTATTTTAGACATTTCTGATGTAAAGCATAGTTCAACGTAAGGACCGTATTCATCACTGTCTAGAGAGTAGCTCTCGTCGGCTGTGTTTGAACAAAGAGAGACTAGACAGGACTCACATGATTTCGGCTCGTCTCCGAGCATATCTGATGATATAATATCATCTTCGTCCACAAATGCTGAAACCAAAACACACTGGTCGGGCAGCATAGTTGTTGGGACGCAATAAAGATAATCATCGGTAATCGTCGTAGGATGAAGGTCCATACGTAGCTCGTCGTACCACTCTTCCAGCATCATAGCTTCAATATTGTGTTCCTCATTTTCCTCATAGATTGTCGACAGACGGCCTTCGCTCGGCGATGAAGCGTCTGGTGTGTCTGGAGAAGGCCTGTTTCCAGGCGACTCGTGTTCTCCAGACGTGTTGCTTGGATGCTGATATTTAGCCAAATCGTCGTGAAATCCTAAGGAAGGGACACGTGAAGTCAAGCATTGAATAAGTCTGGAGTGAGTGCTACCAGTGATCTGAGAAATGTTTAAGCCAGTGCCCACGCATTCGTAATAGTGGAACGCCGGGCTGATGTCGTTGTCATAGTGGATCAGCGTAGACCCGGTGGCGTACTTTACTGCAGGTAGGCTTGACACACTCTTAGCCAATCGAACTGCTACTACATGTTCTACTCGGAAGTAATTCCGTACGAGATACTGTAGTGCTAAGTGTACGCGCGGGTGAAACTTGCTGTCGTCTGACAGATTAAGGTTTCCCTTGTAATCGGGGATATACCCGAAAACTTTGGCAGGTTTCCCTGCGCTGAGGTGTGCCACATAAGCAAGGACGGTTTGCATGGCCATATTATCCATGCCAAGTTCCCGTGTGAGGAGACATTCGATGTATAGTGTGTGACGAGCATCAGGATACATCACAATTACCTCACGAGATCCTGCCTTGACAACAATATGTCCTCTTTCAGGCACGTTTCGGGTCACCGGGAATGGGCCGTTCCAGCCTCCATGGTCGTCCTTGGTGGCAGTAGGTCGGTGGTAGTCGACCAAATCCCCTGATGAGTAGAGGCGAGCACCGTCAGGAGTCGTCATAGCCCTAAGAGCCTGATTTGTCTTGGCTACAGCAGTAGCCTGAGTTATGGCTTCGAGGCTGACTTCCCTTACACGACGTTCTCGTTCGTGTCCTGAAGTCTCGGGTCCCTTGGGAAAGTCAAGGGTATCGAGGTCAGGAAGGAAGGAGGGCTGACGTCCTGTGCGTGCCTGATATGGCGATACTCCGTTATAAAACGTAAACGCATTAGTAACGAAGATGCCTTCCGCCAATACTCTAGTGAATACAACAGGGATGTTGTGTCTGTTCAATTCTTCCTCAATCATGTGGAGGACGCCTCTGAGAATGCCGTTTCGTGACTCAATTGAAGTCGCGTGTTGGCCAGGAGCACGGATACGAAGTTCCGTGCCCTTATTGGCCATCATGGTTTTAGCGGCATCGTTATTCAGGGCGCCTTCTCCGTCTGAGTATAAAACTTTGAAGGGTCCGTGATAGGCAATCCAGCAATAGTGGTAGGCGTCGATGATAGTGTCGCGTTCTCTGTCGGAAATCTCTAGGCCTGCTGCCAGGCGAATACAACGGTCCATAATATGAAAAATGGTCCGTTTCTTGTAAAACATGAGGTCCATTTCCCCTTCATCGAGCCAGTTACCAGGGAGGCTTACCGATGGTAATGTCGAGTTTCCTGGACGTTCCCATGCTCTACATTCCCGACAGGTATCGCAGATTTCCTTGATCATGTTCAGTCGAACATTATCAAGCCCCACCTTTTCGAGGATTAACCTCATTTTTGGCTCCTTCGCATGATACCATCGCAGATGCAGTTTTCGGAGTTCCTTTTTCACAACATGGGGTTCGTGACTACGGAGACTCTGTAGACTGTGTTGGATGTCAAATCTCGTCCAGTCGGGTAGTCGTGGAGCCCCAGAGCCGGTGGAGGCAAGAGGGTTCCTTGTAGCTCTACGTAGTTGATCCCCTGTGTTGACTGCGTCTGGAGGTGGTGGTACGCCTTGTAGACGTCCGCGGCGGGCCGCTACCTGTGGCGTATCGCTAGAAGACGCAGAAGGCGTGTTTCCACGCTCGGGGGCGTCTCGTAGCAGGTCGTAGCTGCTGGTACCAGATGTCGGATCGACGTTACCGAAGGAACGTGGTCGTGGTGGCCTGGCGTGTGCGCCTTGGCGGCCACCTGAAGCTGAAGCTTGGCCCTCACCAGGTTTAGGTAGGGGTTTCCACCAAGCTGGCACGGTTTTGCCTTCGGGGTCGTGGTCGTCTGGCAGTTTAAATGGTTCAGCAAAACGACATTTACCAGGTTCGGTATCAAGGTGATTCTTAACACCCTTGCTTCTCGTAAGATCCCTCTGACATGCTGGACATGGCCAGTATACAGAGATAGAGTCATGATATTCGCACTGCGTAGGGTCTCTGTTATGGCTAGGACTGTCCTTTCGGACGTTGTCGATGCATGCCGGGCACGTAGCCACCTTTGGGATGATACGATCACCGATGCGTCTCATACCTTCACCTGGTTCAGCTTGCTCAGGAAGGTCGGCAGGATAAGCATGTGCAGTATTTATAGGCGCGTTTCCGCGCGTGGTGTCAATGGCTTTCGCCAAGTAGACGGCTTCCACGAAGGCAGACTGCAGTCGTCGAGTGTATTTTTGTGCCAGTGAAAGCTCGGTGTTGCACGGTTGTGCGTGCACATGCTGACCGTTGCACTTGAGTCGCTCAAAGGGTTTAAGAATTGTCTTGTCGTTGCTGGTGATATTTGTCGGCTTCTTGATATAGTCACCAGTCGTATCTTTGAGTCCAGTAGCGCATTGATCAATGCGTACGGTCGTGATGTGTGGTCGGTTGGCAAGCTTCGTCCATGGAGAGATATCGTCCACCCATGTTCCTGTCGGTTGTTCGCGTATAAACCACCTCTGAGCGTCATCTTGGGTAACAGCAATTTTACCACAATAGATTATGTGTGGTAAGTCTTCTCTGTGGTGCTGTTCCCAAGTGTTATAGTTGACTTTGTAGTTATAGTAAGATGGTGGTCCTGTGGTGCGGCAGCTGGGTTGCAGTATGGCAACTCGTACGTAGCATATCTTAAAGTAATGATCTATAACCTGCTGCACCGAGGGGTCTCCCAGGTTGACATATGTAGTCTTGTCCAAGTTGCCGCCTGAGGAAAGTCCCCTTGAGAGGGCAAGCTCTGAGATGCCACCCTCACCACCACAAAGCTCCAACATATCCACGCAATTGTTATGGCCGTAGCATAGTGTAGCAACTATGCTGTATATGTTAGCGTGTGTGTCGGGCATAGATGTGGGAAGGGTAAGGAACAGGTCATCGTCCTCGTCGGAGCTTATCAGCTCAACAGGGGCGTCAGTACTCCAGGTTGCCATAAGATCCTGTCCGAGTCCTGACAAGTCATCGCCGCAATCGTCATTTCCGTCTTCGACGTGCTTTTTAATGCGGCGAGGCTTGATGCCTGCTTCCTTTTCGGCTTTGAGCCTTTCCTTCTGCTTTATACGCGACTCAGTGGGTAAAGCTTGCTCGTTTTGTTCGTCGGTCTGTGTACTCATTGTCGTGGTGGAATGGGTACATGCGTCAATCGCCAGAGTCGGGAGGGGGAGAGAACAGTCATCTATGATGACGCGTCTATGTTTCTGTGGTGATTGAGTAGGCTCGTTTCCGAGCAAGACCAGTTCCTCGGGTTGCCAGTACAACCGAGTACTGATGTTGGAAACCCCTGCAGGTAATGGTGCATGCCAATCATACCCTGTTGGTTGATCGGTAACTGAGATATCTTGAATAACCGCGTTGGTATCCAGGTTGTTGTTACACGTCGGATAACTTCAGACCATTTTGGTCTTCCCTTATGAGTCGTCACGTAATGACGAGTATTATGGTCTGTACGTGTATACGTATTTAAGTATACGGGCACGTTTCCGTGCGTGGTGGTACTCCCCAGGATTTTGTCGTTTAAGTAACGGATGAGTGTAGTGCGTGTCTGAGCCCGCCATTCAGCATGTCGTACCGTATGGCCGTACCAATCCAACACATGTTGTGGTATGGCCTGCTTGCAGGTACATGTCCACAGCTTCGAGCTAACCGGTATCGATGATGATACCTGCATATATGTACCACTTGGTGTATTGTCTTGCATATTGAACCGAATACCGAAATGACACAAACGCATCCGTATTACTGACAACTTTAGATCTTCCAGAGTATCACGTACTGGAGGTAACTTCCAAACATATCCTGGGGGACCGAATATGATGATTTTCATGCGGAGTTTCTTGGCTTTTATCAGCAGGTTCTGGATACGTGACCAGTGTGGGGCCACTCTCTTTCCTGGAGTTCGTATATACCAGTCACCCGGAGTACTGATCCATATGAGAGTGTAATCTCCACTGATCACCGCACCTAGATAGTTTGTGCCCACGCTTGTCATAAGTTCGTTGTGGGAAATACGGTCACAAATATAACCTCGTGTGCGGAGGTCGGCACATGCCTCCCTCGTATCTTCAATGACAAAAGCCCTCTTACTAAGGCAGGTTGCCCCGCTGTCCTTGTTACCCCCCGGCTTTTCAGCCATCAGGCAAGACGACGAGGGGGCGACGTCGCCCTGCCATCTTCAAGATGAAGAAGATGTGCCTACAATATCTGCCAACATCTGGGCTTCCCTCAGATGCTGGAGCTCAGCACTGCAGCGCGCCGTGGCCTCAGAGGCGGATTGCTCCGCAAATGCTGTCAGCATCGATGGATTATCCATCAGCTGTTTCAGCACGCCTTTGGACCTAGCGTCGCTGACCGTATGCAATTCACGATTAGTGTATCCCATCACTATTTTACGGCGGGACTGCACAGCGTCCATGGGTACACTACCACCATGCAGGGCCAGTGTCCTGGCAACAAAACAATCGAACGTCTCGAGATCGTCGATGTTGTCGCCTCGCATGGTGGCCTTGGCGAGCGTCTCCATCAACCCCTGGGGCAGGTTTCCCTGCAATTGATTGCGCTCCTGCGCTGGGGTCGGCTCGCCTGTCAGCACTGTCTGGAAGGACGTGCTGCTTGAGCTCGAGGCGGGTTGCCCCGCAGCTCCAAAACAATCACACCTGATCGACAGATGCCCTGACGGCAACTTTGTCGTCGGCATGATTTTGGAGCCTTCTGGGAGCTCCATTTTGACCTGCCCCTTACCAGGGAATATCAGCTTTTCCTGGCCTCGTTCAAGCACGATGATCGTGCGTTTGTCCTGCATACTGTCGAGACCTAGGATGGCTGGCAGATCCTTTCCACAGCCTGACACAATGTTCGTCTTGTATGAATCGTGTTGGGCTGACCCCTGGTACTCGCAGGCAATGCTAAATGTGCCTACGGTATCCGCTGGGGCCGACCCCTCTCCCACTCCGTTGATATGCAAACGAGAGCGGGGCTCGAACGTACAAGCACGACCATGTGACTCAGCAGCCTGGACGAACTTACGGCTCGTGTTCTCGCCCATGATGTTGATCTTCGAACCGACGTCGATGAGTATGGAATTTCCACCGTCATCCAAGAACGTCTTACTCGGCTGCTTGATGTGCACAATTTCTGAAGTGTCGGCTGTGTCGGTAGGCGGGTTTCCCCGCGGCACATTCGTGCTCCCTGGCGGGTTACCCCGCACGACACTGGCATGCGACTCGCTCTCGGCCATGCGTGCCAGGTCAATGTACTGGAAGTACGACACGTGCTGGGCGTGATCACCACGCTCCTCCCGCCAGTTGGCATACTCATCACGTATGCTCATATACTGCTCGCGGGTAGTGCGCCTTATCAGCGTTAGGTACGAGTGAAGGGCGATGTCTTGCAGCCCCTCGTTCGTGACGTGATCCCGGTACCGCAACCACTCCTCGAACTCCTCATTCGTCGCTGAGATGTTGACGGCCCTGGCTGCTGTTGCTGCTGACGCCGCTGAGGATTCTGATAGGTCTAACGACGGACTATCAGTTTCAGGATTATTGGCATCTAGCATAAACGTTGTGTGTGTATTATCCATCTGATTCTGGAAATGTCGTACACGCAACTCGCGCAGCTGATCAGGGTCCAGTGACATCTCAGCCTCGCCTCCACTCTGGGGAGACATCTGAGGAGTATCATGCAGGTTTCCCTGCTGAGGCGCCGTCATCGGGATAAGCTGATCGAAATATCCCGTTGCCATAGGCGGCCTTACCTCTTCAGGCAGGTGTCCCTGCTGGTGTGACGAAACTGTCTGCATAGCTAGCATCCTGGCCGTCATCTCCTCCACCATGCTCCTCAGCTCCCGCAGCTCCCTCGCTGACTGCTCGGGAGTCTGACTAAGGGAGCCAGTCCATGGGAAGGACGATGTTATAATGCCAGGTGCACGACAGATCGCACATGGTGGCTGCTGGGGATCTCCCTCACGCTGGTTTGTCACGTGGCCCACCACGTTAGAATTCCAGCATCCCTCGTGGAATAGGTGATTGCACCTCAGGCGGTACACACTATCCCTGGGCTGAAATTCTTCGAGGCATACAGCACAGGTGTCCTCCATCCCAGTAAAGACTTCTACGTCTGCTACCCTGGGATATACCCGCCGCTGCCTCTCCAATACCGTCTCGGAGGGCATGAAGGCTGATGGGGGTGTCCCCGCTGGATTCAGCACTTCCTGCACTTCGACATTGGGCATGGAAGTGGTAGGAGTCACGGCAGGCGAGTTTCCTCGCAAAGGTGAGCCCCTATTCCGCACCACGTCGAGTGCAGCTGCACGTGACTGGTCCCGTACACTTTGCACCGCCTGCCTCCTCCTGAAACATGCCTGCTGAGTGTGGTGCGTCTGCCTGATGTAGTCAGGCACGCCCCTACTGCCAGACGATATTGAATGGGCAGTGGGTTGTACAACCACCTCTGGTGATGTTGGAGGAAGGCATGAAGGCCATGTGCGGGTACATGGAGTGGTCACTGCAGCGCACATTGGTGAGGTTATGCATCTGATCCGCCAATTCCCGAACAAATTTGTTCGGGGCCCTTGTGCCGTCAGGGTATAATGGCGGATTCATCTGCGTGGGTGGTGGCCTCTGGCCCTGAGACATGCTCGGATGGGCGTTGAACGCCGGGATAAAGGCTCGTTGCCGAGCGGGGTCCCGTGGGTTGGGACCCTCCGGTTCCCAGGACCAGGCTGGCCTCCACCTCTGCCCACTTGGGTGAGGCAGATTATGGTTCTGCACCTGCTGTACCGCGGCCGCCACTCTTGAGCGATAGTCGTCGGGTATACCCGCCCTGTGGTGGCTTGGTGTACCAGGCAGGTTTCCCTGCTGACTCGTTGGCGTGCCGGGCGGCATCATGTTGAGGAGGGCTGTGCTGTGATCAGCCCTAGCCGCAGCTAACCTCTCCATGAGTGTGCCGTTTACGGCAGGGCGGACAGGTGTTCCAAATGGGGATTGTGCTGGCGGAGTGCCCGATGGAGTCATGCCCCTTGGAGTTTGCATGCTCTGTGTGGGGCTTGCGTGCATTGGCTCGAACCGAGCAGGTCCGCTTGTAGGCAGGTTTCCCTGCATGGCTTGACGATTTCTCGTGGCCATAGCGGACATTGCTCCCTGGCCTGCGGCCCAGGGATCCTGCTGGTACAGCCTGTCCGCCAGCTGTTCTACCTGGTCAGGGTTCAGCGAAGCTGCAATCTGATCCAGGTCTGAAGTACTTATGGCCTGCCAAGACACGGCGCTCGGCCCTTGGCTTGGGGCACGGCTTGGAGCCGCGCTCCCGGCCTCACTCTCGGTGATCATAAAGATCCGAAAGATCTCAGGCTGGTTTCCCAGCTGGGTGGGGCTGTAGTGGTCCCCAACGTCCCTGTGGAGGTAGACCATGGCTGGATCAGCGCCCTCTTGGTCGCGGGACCACTGGTACCTAATGCTGGAATCACCAACATCAGCCCACCTATCTGAGGCAGTCATCGTACTGACAGAGACTCGCGCACGGCGGCCCCCCAAATATTCTGGGTTGCGCCATTGCCTTCCAGTGGTCAGGTCCTCTGCATGAGAAATGTAATACGGTTCAATGATACCGTTATCTCCCTCGGACAAGAGGACTCCGTTGTCGGACCAACAGAACTTCATACCATCTTGTATGGCCTTGCGCCAATCTACAAAGATGATGAGATCTGAATCTGGGTCCCACCCACTGTTCACGGCACGGCGGCGCATTGTCGGCACGAAATGGATGTGTGAACGGCCTGTCCCCCTTTTCTTTGTGTTGTGCTCAGGTCTACAGGACAGGCCGTACCACATGATACCTTCGAAAGCGTGCCATCGAGTGCCATGCATGGCGACTTCAGGGTATGGGGCCGGTCTCCCAGCGGGTTCGTCGCACAGTACAATGTAACTGTACAGCGACCATGGAGCTTTCAATGTCCATGAATGCCCCTGAGAGGCGCGAACGAAGATAGCGGGCTCGCCGGAGTCCCGCGTTAGCACCTTGAATTGAAGGCGCTGTTTTTCTTCTCCGTCTGGTTCACGAACATGAACAACTTCCTTCATGATGGCTGCGAGTTGGTCAACCGAGCGACCATACAACTGCTCGCTAATGACTTTGGCCTCGTCATATTTTGGGTTATGTCCAGCGTGCCTCGAGTGACCTGTGTTCCACGGAAAGTCAGCCACGAGTTCCACGAGGTTAATCCAACCATCATGATCATCAAAAGATCTCAGGCGCCACACAGGATTATGTGACTTATCTGGCGCATGTCTACATATCCTGCTGATAGCCTTGCTTAACCTTTTAAGAGTATCATTGGATGTGGGAAGAATTCCGGCCTTCCTGCATTCCTTCATGAATGACTCATCCACCGAACGTATCGGTGGGAGCTTCCGAAGAGCCAGTCTATCCCTAATCAGATCTGGAGTCCCACTAGTAAAGGATGTGTCTCCTGGGTGGTGCAGCTGCACTACTGGCGGGTTTCCCCGCATCGGAGCCTCTGTTGCCGAAGAGGCTGCGGCTCCAGAAGAGGAGGAAGCTGCGGCAGCAGCGCCTGGCGGGTTTCCCCGCGGAGATGCGCGACTGGCGCTGCCCCTGATCTTCGGCACCCAGGTACCCCTCGACAAAGCACCTTCGTCGGACCTCCTGGAACGAGCCGCCACAGGCGAAGCCGGCGCAGGTGCATACCCACTGCGCTCGAAAGCTGCCGCCCTTTTCTCAATGGACTTACTGCGGCTAAGCGGACGTCTTCGTTCCTCAGTGGGGTCCTGAGGTTGCTGCTTGGGCACAGATGCTGGTGTAGGAGCTGTGCCAATCGGCGGCTTCGGCGTCGCAGATCGAGACACCTCCATATGCACGTCTGGCCCAGGGCTCCGAGAGCTCGCCGTCGGTTTCGGCGCCGGAGGCGGCTTAGGTGTCGGGGGTTCACTCTTGGCCTTCGAAGTTAGTGGGGGTGGGGGCTTTCTAGCCCCCTTCATGTAGAGCTTGCTGGAATCCTCCAGCATCTTGCGAGTTGCCTCGCGTGTGCGTTCTTCTACTGTCCGAATATGCTCCTCATCTTCCGCCACACGTTGAGCCTTTGTCTCGTCCTTGATGATCGGCTCTGGTTGTTGGGACTGGCTAGAGACGCCAGGCGAGTTTCCTCGCATACCAGGAAGACTAAAGAGCGCGTCTTTCTCTTCCTGGGTCATGGCTACCATTCCCCTTGGAGCCGGAGTAGGTTTCTCTTCTTCTTTCGGATCCAAGTGGCCCAAGATCCCGAGACGACTACTCACTACTGCGATCTCTTCCGGTGTCATCGGGTCAAGTGGCGGATGGCCCTCTTTAGGAGGGGTTTTGCCCCTGTTGGGGCTCAGGCCTTCGTTGTTTCCAACGGGGCATCCTGGCCTGTGATTCTGGAACGGCTGGGAACAAGGACCACATGCAGCGTGAGGCCTATACTGCTTGCGAGCCGCGATAATATCTCGCAACTGGGTCCGCGCTTCTTGAATTTCAGGGCGGCGGATGTTTGTTGCAAGCTGATAGCCTCCACGGATGGGCCTGCCATCGCCGTCCCTATAGGCAGGATTGCCCTGGCCAAAGGCCGAGTGTTCCCCTTTTCGGCGTCGTGGGTCGTTGTACGGAAGTAGCTGGCCTGTCTCCACTCACGAGGAAGTCGAGCCTGGGGATGTGGCTCTTCTCTGACGCGCGTATGGGAACGAGATCTTCTGGTGATCGCCTTCTACTTCTTCTGATGTCGAACTACCAATTATGATAGCCATTGGCGCATCTGGTAAAGGCAGGTTTCCCTGCATGGCCGGCGTCTGGGCGTCGCTCGGATGTCCTGGAGTAGGAGGCGCAGTCGTCGGCTCAGGGTCATCGACGGGCATAGGCTGCCTAGCAATGTTACGCATGGCCGTATGGTTTGGCCTCATCCCCAGCTCCTGGAGATTCCATCCTGGCGGGGGAAGTTCATGACCACGCATAGCCATTGCCATTTCCAGGGCACGACGCCATCTACCACGGGAGTATATCAAGTGTCTCTGCACTTCCTGAGGATTTATACTGTCAATGAGAGTCAAAGCTGCCAAGAGTAGCTCTGAGCTACCGCAAGCATCATTATCCTGTTCTGTCATGATGCCAGCTTCGATGTGTTCTTGACTCTCAGGATAACCAATTGTGAGTATCTCATGCATCCTCATGAGGGTCTGCAAAAGGGTACGTGGTCCATATTCGCCTGGAGCAAGCGAACCAGGAGGTATGAACGGAATATCTGGTTCGCCTGCAATGAAGGCCTGAACAAATGCCTGAGACTCCATTTCGATTAGGTCTTCAGCGGTCTGGGGATATTCCCCCATCAAAGAGGGCCTGTTTCCAGGCGGGATTTCGGGCGGAGGTTCGAGGTTCCGTTGAACCTCGGAAGGCGAAGCCTCTATAGTGGTGTCCTCGTCGTCGCTCTCGTAGGCCATGATGTTGCCTGGGTTCCCGAACATCCAGTCGAAGAAGGAAAGAGGCTCGTTTCCGAGCGTACCGTGTTCCACGGGAGTGAGTTCATTACTGCCCATGACGAACCGGCGGACGTATTCGAGGTAATACGCGTATAATCCATGACCATACCCCTCGAGTTCGTCAATGTTGTCCATGCCAACGACCCATGTGAAAAAATATCTGTTCCATAGCCTCAAAGTCCTGGAGGCTCAGATACTCAATGGATGGTGTGCTTGAGCCGAAATGGACTTCGGACGACATGCCCTTTCCATTTCCCTTCGCTGGACAATCTCGCACAAGATGATCGGTACTACCACATTCATGGCATTTGAGAACCTGGCCGTCTCTACCTCGCGGGTTTCCCCGCCTACCTTTACCTTTACCTGAGGTCTCTCTACGGCCTTTACCGCGGCCTTTTCCCCCAAAGAATATCTCATCATGTTGTTCATCTGAGAGCCTCTGGAGAAATGCCGCGATACCTCGCCCGTTCAACCTCCGACGACCACGCTTGCCTTTACCCTTTCCTTTAAAACTTCTGCGTATCCTCCTTCTAACACGACGCACTGGTTTTCGTGTGAACCTCCTCCACCTTCGTTTAGCCTGTTGTAACAGCCAGAATAAGTGCTCAGCACGCTGATTGTCGTTATCCATATTCATGATATCTGACCAATCTAGAGCTTCAACACCATCTGATGATATAGTGTCTGTATCGGTGCCGGAGTCGAAATCTTCGTCTCCTAAATAGGTGGATACACCGTCGGTTAGGGGATTTGATTCCCCCCATAACGAGCGGTGGGGTTGTGGTTCTCTAGAAGGAGGGCTGGTTGCCCAGCTTGGTTGTGATCGATCCCCTGCTAATAAAGCAGTGGATTCTCCTGGGTCATCGGCCCATATGTTTGAGGGCCCGTTTCCAGGCTGGGCTTCAGTAGTCAAGGTAGTGTAGAAATTTCCACTACCAGATCCCCTTCCTCTTCCAAACACGGATCCTATGTTGCCAGGAGATCGTTCGGATAGGTGGCCTACCGAACGCATCCTTTCCAGCAACTCATCATATTGTTGTTGTGTTCGAGGCATTTGGTGGTTGAGTGGCTGTAAGAGTTGCATGGCTTTCTGGTTGCCGACGCCTAAGGCGCGGAATAGGATAGTGGTTAGCAGTTGGAAGTTAGGAAGGTCGAATCCCACCGACTGTGCCTCAAGTCGGGCCATTTCGAATCGGGTAAGAGTGACATCGATTCGTTCCCCGTGAGGCACATGGAAGTCGATGAGTTGTGTGCCGGAAGTGAGCTGTCGCTCATCTTCCAGGCGTTCGAACTTCATGCTGAGGAGGAACATGATGTAAGTTACTGGGTCTGTGTGGACCCCATCAATGTCAGCACCATAGTTTATAATGTCAGGCGGTACCCTCATGGCGAGTGTCCTCGCTAGGCCTCCCAGGCCGCGTTGTATTGCGGCCGCTTGGGCCTGTGGCGTCATACGTCCGCTTGTAACGTTGAGCCACGCGTTGACCTCGTAAATGTACTCACGAAAAGGTACATTACCCTGAGGGTCCCAATATGGGCCATGTGTTTGCCCATCGGTGCTGTTATCTCCCCGACGCATGTGTGCGATTGCTGCCCCCAGCGCGAACCATATGATAGCGAAAACGATTAGCCCGAGAATGTGTAACGAAGGACGGTTATGATGAGCGGTGTCGCGCTGGGGTAGCGCCTTGTCGAGTCTTCGAGGCGCTCTGTCTGGCGGGTTTCCCCGCCCTTGCTTCAGGTATTGCGTTATTGGCTCGTTGCCGAGCGGTTGATAGTAACGCAATGATGAAGCGTATATGGTACCAATCTGGTCGTCTAGACGTCGTACCTCTCGTGTCGCTTCTTGCTCTTGAATAGATCCTCGTAAATGTACTGGGAGTGGTGGCGCAGGGTAGTAGGTGGTCACGAAGATCGTGCCGAAGAATGTGAGGCTAAGAAGAGCAAGAGCTGACCACACGAGAGTGCGGCCAGCTCCGCTACCAAGTCGAAAGTGAGCCTGGTAACTCAAATAGCATCCGATTCCAAGGCGCTGACCGTGGACATCGGATGGCAAATAGCGTCCATCGCTCTGCTGTGAAGGTACAGTATGAGGAATGGGCGGATAAGATAGGATAAGATCGATGTAATGATCTTTCCAGCACATAGCGAACACAAGCAGTGTCCGGGCAAATAGGGCGCGCGTGCCTTGAGCCCAAGGCAGCGGCGCGCGAGCTATGCTCACGATACTGTAACATCTCCCAAAGAGCTACCCTTAAAGTTGGAGGAACTCGAGCTCCGCATCGAGCCGCATCGGCGATGCATCGGCGATGCGACGCGATCCTCCGACGCCATCTACTCGAACCCCATCTGGGAGGCCTGGGCCCAGAGAAACATTGTGCAGGCTCTGTGAGGCCAGGGCCCTGAACTCATGGGTGCTGGTGAGGCTTGTCGCGCCACGTCTGCCACACGGCAACAAAACACTTCTTCCACCAAAATGCTTGCGCCCCAAAGAGGGGGGAGGGAACATGAACTTGCCTGGGGGGCCCTACGAGGGACCCGGCACCCAAGAAGGCCCATGGAGTTTCCAGGAGGCCGCAGGAGGCCCCCAACAGGCGCCAAGAGGCTATCAAGAGGCACCCCAAGAAGCATCCAAGATGACCTGGGCACCCAGCCCAGGAACGGTAGCAGGATGGGCCGAAGAACACTACATACAAGAATTACTCGCCAACTGACTGCATGCACGACCGCGGACCTTTGCTGACAACGCGCCTCACTTCCAAAAGGAAATCAAACCGCAATGCGAGCATGAAAGCTACTGTTTGGGCTTCCCTGATCGCAACAACCCACAACGCCCGTCATCGCAACGGGCTGCTAAGATGCCTGCCGATACTGCACTGATTCTGCGGCTTCTTTGTTCAATACCTTTGAGGCGAACTCGAATTTAACTACTTACGTATGTATACATGCCTTGGCCTGCTCGGACTATGACCACCTATCTTTATCGCATCAACTCGTGCTGGAGCGTGCCACCTGCCGTCAATGATTGCAACCCGCGCCTGACATTCTACATGCCAAGGAAAGGTGTGATCAAAATGCTCGCCTGTGCCTCGGCAGACATCGCGAAGGATCCTGGAGTGTTTTTTTTCTTCGGTGCCTCTTCAGACACCCGCGCGATGACCAACGGGAACTCGCATCTGCAAAGTCTCAGCCTGAGCAGCCTGCCCACCACAGCAAACAGCCTTCAAATCAAGCCCAAGCTTTGCTGCAAGAGAACCGGGAGATCAGCTGCTGCAATACAACAAACCTCCGCCCTGCCGCGCCGCACATTGCCCACAGACCCTCCCCCCCGCTTCCACAACGACTCACACGAAACGCAACGTCTCAGCTTCACCCGACTTCCGGCCCACAGGCAGGCCCCGAACGTCTTGAGACCGAGCCGCGTGCAACATCCGCTCCCCTGCACGCTGCACCTGCAGCACCCTTGCGCTGGGACGCCCCGCGCCAAACGGGCCGCTGCCCTCGCAACGCACAGGCCGAGCAAGAGGAAGTCTTGGCTCGAAACCGCGAGGCGGGGACACCACCCGGACCACACCGCCCGGGGAGCCCACCTCCTCGGACCCTGGCGGGCGGTGGCTCTGGATGCGGCAGCTTCGTGCCGTGCCGACTTCGGCGCTGGCTTCGGACACCGCGGGGGTCGCTCAACCCTGAACGATCGTCCGCTTCCGGAGCGTCAGTTCAACCAACATCGACCGACTCCGGGTCGCCGGCGGCGTTCTCAACGTTGAGCGCCGGCGGCGGGGTCGCCGTCGGCCGACACACACATCCAAATCAACCGCCTGCTGATGGGGAGACTAAACAGTACCCATAGCGCTACTCCCCGGACCCATCCCAGGGTGTGTTCTGACCGCCATTTCGAGGCGAATCCAGCTGTGGCGATGAGAGCCTCCCAGGAGGCCCCAAAAAGACGAACATGAGGGAGAGGTAGCGGCATATCGGTACCTTTATTTCTCCTCTGATCTGAAGTTCCCGAATGTTGGTCCCCCAGGCGGGTGGCTGTGGATACGTCCCCACCTAGGAGAAGATCGGCGGCGAGCGAGGGGGGGACGTGAGAAGGGGCGGGCCTTCTCAGAAGGCTCAGAAGTCCCCTGGCATTCTGACAAGTTTTCTGAGCCTTCCCCGAATACACAGAAAACTGCTCAGAAGGCGCGAGGGCGAGGGCCTCTGAGAAGTCCCGCCGCCTTCTGAGAAGGCCTTCGGTTCGGGGCGGGGCCGCCATGGGCGCATCTCTGCCCCGTGCGGCGCGGCGGCTGCTGCAAGAGATGCCCGAGAGGTGCGACGCGGCGGAAGGCAGCTGTCCAGGCGTGCCGGTGTCTCTGAGGCATGCGAGCTGCGAGCTCCACTTGTCACAGAAGTAACTGCTCGCAAATGGCCTAGATCTGCCGCGGGGGATTCACGATGTGTCACATCGGGGCAAGCACATGTTTCTTGTTTGGACGTTGGCGAGTACGTAGGCGCTTTGCGAGTAGTGGAACGCGCTCGGTGAGTCTACATGGCCACGCACGGCGTGACAGCCAAGCCGCGCACGCGCCGCAACCCCCGCCGAGTGGGGAGTCCTCAGAGGACCCAGTCGCGGGCGGCTCAGAAATCTTGGTCACGCGCGGGGGCATGGCTGGATCCTGCAGGCGGTTTGTTTCCGCGACGGGTCGGGGATGCCGCGGAGACGCTGGGGCAAGGCAGTCGCCTGGGCACTTTGGGTGGCGGCGCAGCCTTGATCTTCGCGTGAGCAAAACATGTTTCGGCGTGAGCAGTGCGGTTTTCCCAGTGGCATGCAGTGGCTTGCTCTGTGGCATTCCTCGCGTCAGCTCAGAATATTTAACGAATATTTGTCTCGATGTGATATGAGGCTCTCGTATTTCAATCACAAGACTGCTCGCCGCATGGGCCCCACCGCCAGCCCGAAAGGCGAGCGACTCATCGGACGTACCCATGTAGAAACTGCCAGGGGTGTATGCCACCCATGTGGCGCGCCATAGGTTGCGTGGTCCATGCGTTGCGCCTCGGGTTGCTCCATCAATGCGTTGCGCCGTCCATGGGTGGCGCAATCTATCGGTTGCGCGCTCCGTGGGTTGCGTCATGGGGTGCGCCACCCCTGGGTAGCGCCAGTGATTGCGCCATCCGCAGGGTGCGCCATGGGTCCCGCCATGGGAAAGCGTTGTTGTATTGTTCGCGATAGCGGCAATCCCCGGCCCCGGCCGCTCTCCCCCCTCCGGGCAACGTCAGCATTCGTGCTGCGCCAACGCGAAACGCGAAATTACCACCCCCCCTCCCCACCCCTCCCAGGTAACGCCCGTCATCGCCCAGGAATGAAAAACACGCTCTCTAGATTGCGCACTCTGCTGCCGAACTCAAACGAGCCCAGGCGACCCCAGAATCGAATCGATAAGTCTGATCGGCGATCGAGATGAATCGGACTGGCAGAAATCGGAAGCCGAGCCGGGAGAAGTCGAATCGGCGGAAATCGGCACGCGAATAAACCTCCATTGCGAAAGTGGAATCCAAAACGAAATCAAAGTCGAATCGAATCGGAATCGGAAGCCATCGAAATCGAATCGAATCGAGTCGGAGGAATCGAATGAGCACTACAAGCCTGCTCTTGATTGCGCCATGCACTGGGCGCGTGGGGAAAGACCAACCTGCGATCGGTTGCGCCGTAGCTTTCGCACTCGGCAACCGAGAGAGCCCATTGGCCCTCTGTCGGTAGCGCCAAAAAGGTTGGGCATTCGGGGGCCGAAAGTAAGACAGCCTGCCATCAGTTGCGCCACACGTTGTGCACTCGGCGGCCGATTACAAAACGGCCTGCAATTGGTTGCGCCACATGTTGAGTATGCACTCTGCTGTCAAACTCAAAGCAAATCTGCTGTTGGTTACGTCACGGATTGCGCACTCGGCGGCCTGCAAGTGGTTGCGACACACCGTGCGCACGTCGTGGCCGAGAGGAAACCGGCTTGCTGTCGGTTGCGCCGCAAATTGGGCACTCGGCGGCGGAACAAAAAGACGGCCTGCTAGCGCTTGCGCCATAGGTTGCGCACTCGGCGGCTAAGACAAAAACGGTCACTTCACGCGCACGCCCAGTCCTCGAGTAGAGGGTCTACTACATAATTGAAAATGCTCATAATTGAACGGGAAAGCTCATTTTGCTTAGATTTTTTTGGTTTTGGGGGATGGGGGCGTGTGCGCGAATTGCACGCCCAAACGAGATGATTTCACGATTCCGAGTTTGGCTGTCGGAGGCCGCGACGCAAGAACACGAACAACGCCGACGTTCACCGAAGTTCAGTGCATGCGTCGCATAGAGTGCATATGCGAATACGTTTGACGGAAGCCGCGCACAAGGTGCGCCCAATGCGACACTATTGAAGTAAGAACGAGCAACCCTGTCGAATGCGACAACCATGCGCAACTGCAAATGCCGCAAGATAGGTGCACATCAAAAGAAGACAAGGGTTCCCACTGGGAAATGCGCGCGTGTGTGTGTGTGTGTGTGTGTGTGTGCGCGTGTGTGTGTGGAGGGGGGTGGGTGGGTGGGCGGGGGGGGGGGGGGGGGGGGGGGGGGGTGGGGGGGGGGCGACGCGCTGGGACGCTCAACGTGGCCCAAGACGGCTCCAAGAGCGCCGCCTCGGAGAGCCCGAGACGAGCTCCAAGATGGCTCAAGATAGCTTAAGATGCCTCAAGATGGCCCCGAAGATGCTCCAAGAGGCCCCAAGACCGCCCCAAGACGGCTCCATGATGCCAGATAGCCCCCCAAGGAGGCCTCCAAGATGCCAAAATCATTCCAAAACCTAGAAAGGAAACTGATGATTGTTGGCTTCTCGCCTTTTCGCTTTCCGATGGCCTTCTCGCCTTTTCGTTTTTTTTTGAAGCGCATATGACGAAACATATCGGGCGCACGCAACGGCCGCACTCTCGCACGCGCCGTTGCCGCGTCGTCGACCTCGAGAACGAAGGCCCCTTAAAAGGCGGGAACGCAGCAACCCAGATGTTGCCATGGTGAAACGCGGTGAAACATAAACATGTTTAGGGTGCGGCCCTCCCCGCCCTCGCGGGGCGGCCTTGCCCCCTGGGGCGTGGGCGGGGATCGGCGGCGGTGCCGCCCCCCCCCGTGTCGTTTGCGATTTAGAAAGGGAGCTCTTACAATTTCCATTAACAACCATAGTCGCTACTATATCCACTGCGTTTCGCCAAAAACACCCGCGCGACCTTGTGACATAGGGTGCGACACCTCCTCGCGCACGCCACGCTACGTTGCGACGCGTTGCAACGCGACCCCGCAGTGCCCTTCAACACCCTGCAATGCAGACACCCGCGGTACCCTGCAACTCAATGCAAAACAGCGGCGCGCCGCCATGCGAAGCCATGCAATACTGCGCGCGCGGCTGCGCAGGGCCTTGCAATGCCCTGCAACGACCTTGCAACCCCAACTGCCTCCCGCGCATACAACAATAACGTGGTTCTCCCCTCTCTCACAATATGGAGGGTGGGGGGGTGGGGGGAGGGGGGGGTGGGGGGGAGGGGGGGGGGGGGGGGGGGGGGGCAGTGGGGGGGGGGGGGGGGCGCGGGGGGGGGCGGGGGCCGCGAGGGGGGGGGGGGGGGGGGCGGCGGAGGGCGGGCTGTGTAGGGCCGTGCGTTCGGTGACATTCGAGGCGCTGGGAAGGACCCATCGAAAATCCGAGGTGCATTGCGGAAAGCTGCGCGGATACACTAAAAGAACACACCAAAACGAGGCCGCAAGGAGGGGGGCCACCCACGGTGAATGGCGGGCCCGAGACAAACCGCACCAAAGACGGCCCACAGTATCATGGGGAGGAGCGGCAACTTGCACATTGCAATCGGGGTCTATGCGAGCCCGCTTGGGGCCCGCTTGCGCCCCTCTCGGTGCCCATTCTGGGCCCTCTTGAAATTTGATTAGGGCCCCTTGGGGCTGCGAGCGCCATCTTCGGGCGGCGGGGGTGGCGGGGGTGGAGGGGGGTAGAGGGGGGGGGGTTTGAGTGGGTGCGGGAGACAGGGCGGGCGATTGGTGGACGTGGGCGGGACGGGGTTCGGGCGCGGGAAGAGCGCGGGGATGAGGGAGGGGGGTGAGGGGGGGGGGGGCTGCGGGAGGAGGTGGCGGGTAGAAGGGCGCGGGGACGGCGAGAGAGCAAGGGGGTCGATGGAGCAGAAGGGATGCGCACGTAGCGACATGAGGGTTGGCGGGGAGCAAGGCGACGAGGTATGATGGGAGGTGGCGCGGCAGCGGTGAGAAGAACGGGGGTAAAGGGGGCGACGGCAGGTTCTTGCAACCCGCCCATGGCCCGAGAGGGCCTTAGATGATCCCACGAAGGCCCCAAGAACGCCTAGAGACCAACTCTGGAGGAGGCTCAGCAAGGCACCGCAAGGGCCCCATGGCCAATGGGGGAACGAGAAGGGGGGGGGGGGGGCGACCGCTTTCGGAAAGCATCGGGGCCCGATTGGGGCCTTTTTGGTGCCCGCTTAAGGCGCGTTTCGGGATCTTCATTGGGGCGCGCGTGGGCCTATCTTGGCGGCATCGCTGCTACGATGCACGATGGTGCGCTGCATTATGCTGCGCGGCCATGGTCAACGCACCTCGGCTAAGCATGTTCTCTGGATGGGCTGGCGAGGGCACGCGAAGCGCCGCGACGCCCAAACGCAAGGATGCCCCAAGATGCCCCCCACGAAGCCCCCATTAGGCACTCAAGAAGCTCGAAGAGACCCCCGCGAGGCAGACACACCAACCCAAGACGCCCACAAGATGCCACATGAGGCACCAACACTGCCCCCAAGACACTTCAAAACTGCTCCCAAGAGACACCCGAGAAGTCCACCCCGAGACCCCAACGAGCATTCAGCAGCCGCCTGGCCCACAACCCAGACGCGGTGGCGGGATGGGCCGCAGGCCATGTTCTATACGGCAAGGCGGCTTTGCATGCGCAAGGAAAGTTACCGCGCACAGTACAGTCTCAATGCATCGATTTCGACTGCCAGCATGCAAGCATCAAAGAGAAACATGATATACTATAAACCATGGTGCGCTATTGCCTCCTGCAGCCACGTGTAAACTTGCAGCTTCGCTTGTTCCTCCGACCGCATCCTGCCAAACGTCGCTGAATGCGACTTGCTGCCCCTGTATTCGAGGCCGTGCGGTAGCTTTGCAACCCAGTAGGGCGAGCGCATCAGCGGCTCGACCAAACAAAATTGACACGTCAGCGGAACGCGGCTGAAATCGTGAGCGCGAGCGCCAACGGCAACGCTGGCAGCTGGCCCGGGTGGAGTGTCTGGCCCTGGAGGGGCTGACGCACATGGTGAAACTGGCGGCTCAATGCCAGGGCCAGATCCCGCCACTGGCATCGCCAACTCTGGAGAAGCAGGCGGGTCGGGCAACGCAGGCGGGCCAACCCCTAGACAATCGGCAGATTGATCCCAAGGAATGAACACTGGGCCGTCCGAGTTTTCCTCGTCAGAGGTTAGGAGCGTAGGGTGGCGGACCTGCCCCTGGTCACCGTTGGGGCTAAAAATGCCCCCAGGCGGCGGCTGTCCACACACGCCCTTCACTGGTGACAGGAAGGGGCTCGGCGGAGACGGTGAGGGCGCTCGAGGGCGCTTGCTAACTTGGCTGCTCACGGGCGGGCTCTTCTTTCGCACTCTCCTCGGCGGGCGAGATGCAACCTTCGCGTCGGCATGCAGCTTCAGCTGCTCGACACCGTGGCCATCCTCTTCCTCGCCCAGCGCCTGCCCCGCGGGGCAAGCCCCGAGTAGATAATCAACCTCCTTGCTGGCCAGTGCAACCAATTCGGGGCGCGCTTCTGCTCGAAGCTGTTCGGTTACAACTCCGTCGTGCAAACCAGGGTCATAGGCATCGCTGTCTACATCGGCTTGATCACGTGCGTCCCCATCGTCTGACTGTCTGAGCTTTTCCGCTCTCCTCTGGCACCTTTTCTCGATCAATGCCTTCACTGCTGATATGGCTGCCTGTCAATCTGGCTCTGTAGCGCCACTGGCATTGACAACCGACGTTGCCACGTCGATGTGCGACGCCCCACTGGGCACCTTTATATCTAGCAAGTGTTTTGCAATGCTTTTGAGCAGCGGTGCAGGCCAGAGCGAGAAATAATTGCGAATTGCGTATCGGAGCACACCAAATGCCTCCCCCACGCGGAAACGAACCCTGGATTCATCGCCTTCTACGTGAAAGCCAAGTTCGACGCCCCAACAGATGAAATAGTCAACCGATGGCGGAGCTGTTACCTTGACCCGCTCAGGGCCGAAACCAAACCTCAGTATGCCTTCGGACTCTTCGGCCATCTCCAACAATAACAAGCCCTTCGGCGCCACTTGAAGGATGTAGTAATAGTTCAGTTCGGAGCCCGACACTATTGTATGAACCTTGTACAACGAGGACAACCACAAAAACCCCCATGATCACTGTCAACGGATAACAACACTTTGAACACAAAATGCTTGGTTCAATTCGAACTTGCCAGGGCTTGTTGACCTCCATTTAGAACGAGCGTTCACCAGCTCATCGACGTCAAAGGTGAGCAAAGGTGTTGCATTCGTGGGAACTCCAACAGTTTGCTTATCTAGTGTAAGCGAATCTGACTTGGACGCGGCATCCTCGGGCGACAGGTCAATGTGGGCAGAATGAGGGTACCTGTGCTTCAGAGTAGCGGCCCCTAGAGCCATGAGAGATGCGTCGCAGCGGCTCTTGTGGCGAGCCGCCCGCGGCTCGTTGTCCCTCGCGTCGTTGAAATACAACTGGGGAGAGACGGGCATGCAAACCGCAGAGGGCATTGCGCGCGCGTGCGCTTGCGCACAGACGCACTCATTGCAAGAACGACGCAACGGGCCCCTACGGCACCCCACAACGCCACGCATAGATGCATGAGGCAGCCACGATATGACACGAGTGCCACAATACGTACGCCGAGCGTTACAGTGTTGAATAAACATTGGCATGTGACGGCTCAGAAGCTCATAGAACGCACAAGTGTACTCACAACGCTACATGCATGAGAACGCGCACGGCAAGCGCGCGCTCACATAATGCTGCGCCCGCGCTACACACGTGGCGGACCCATCGCACTAGCAAACCACATGTAAAAACAACAGACGCGCCGCCTCCAGCGATAGACTGCTACCCATATGCTCAAATAGAGAACGTATGTATTGCTCCAGGCGGTCAGTCATGCGATACCCACTTGCCTGCAACAGATTGAACGGCTCTCGAAAAAAAACAACTGCTTCTCTGATAAACAACGTTTTGGCGAGCTCCGCGTGCACAGGGCTTTGCGAACGCTCTAGGAAAAGCACGAGATCCCACACCTGCTGCGCATGGTCGATCGTCCTCTGCCGCGTTTCGTCGGAATCTGCCAGAGCACCCGCCCACGCCCATGGGAATGTTGAAGGAGTGAGAGAATGCCCAACCAGCTGCCTGCAGTGCACAAATGCCTGCCTGACATGCGTTACCAGGAGTAATTGCAGCTCGTCTGGGTCATCATTAGATGCAACCGCGCCATCTAGTGTAATGGGAAAAAAATCGACAGTCTCTGTCAGCCCGATGTACACGAACGTAGAGCACAGCTGCAACGCGTCAGAAAGCGCAGGCATGACCATGCTTCGCACCCACTCCTGGGAGAAAAGGCACCAAACCGCGAACGCCAAAACAACGCCCCGTCATCTATTGAACCCTTCGAAAAAAAAAAGCCCACGCCAACTCCGCCACCGTGCCTCGAGGCGCGAAACGGAGTTGCATCCAGGCGTCTGGTGCTCTCTGTCTTGAGCCCTGTGCTCTAGGCTGATGAAGGCTGTGATCCCAGATTTCTACATGATTGACGCTTCGCGTACCTTCGCCAGCCCATTTAAAGGAGATGCCCAGGCGAGTTGCCTTGAACTGAGAGTGCTCGTTAAACGCGCATCTGCCTCTATGAAACACTACACGAACGCACAACGCTTATACACTACTCTAATACACTACCTGCATACATCACACACATGCACCACGCTATTTCACACTGCACCAATTAGACTATGCTAGTACGCTCCGCTAGTGCACTTCGTTAATGCACTACGCCAGTACGCTACACGAGGACGCTACAATAAGACGTTACACAACGACTCCCCGCGGATTTGCTACACCGACGTACTACGCCAATTCACTGCATAATACAGCATCAGATGCACTACGTTGTGTTGCACGGTTCCAAGAGGTCTTCAGAGAGCCCAAGATAACCGTGAAGTCACGGGGCTTCCCAAAGGAAACACCAAATGGGTCAAAACCAATCAAACACTTGATGGACATCAATATCAATTGTCGTCCCGCCTTTTCGCTTCCGGTGGCTTCCCGAGACCTCAGGGTTGCCTATAGGTAGCCAAAGCGAGCCCCAAGAGAGGGCCCAGAGAGCCCCAAGACGGTCCCAGTGTCGTGTACTAAGTATCGTGTGGTAAGTGTCGCGTATTCAACTTTGCGTTTTCCGTGTCGTGTATTTTGCGTCGGTTATTCAGTATGGTGTAACGGTAAAGTATTGGAGGTTGTGTTGGCGTAGTGTATGCGTGCAGTGTATTAGCCTAGTGTATGAATGTAGTGTACTAGTGTAGTGGGCCTTGCGCTGTATTAGTATGGTGCATTGGTATGGTGTGCCAAGAAAATGTACCAGTATCAGTATAGAGTCATTAGAGTCGTGCATTCGTTTAGCGCCTTGAGTGGCAATCCGTTTGGTGTAGCAGATTGAGAAGTCTCTCTAGATTGTTAAATCTCGTGTAATATAGGTAGTGTGGTACATCTTGTGCCATATATTCAGTGTAGCGCATGTCGAGTAGCATCTTAAGTGTCGCACATTTGGTGACGTGCATTACATGTAATGTGTTATTAAGTCTACGGTACGAAGTGTGATGTATTAACCACCGTATATGAAATTTAGTGTACCATTTGTAATGTATAAAGTGTCGCATCCTAAGTATGCATCGTGTCATTTGTGTGGTGTTGTTAAATGTCGTAACTTGCGTGTCGCGTCTTGCATGTTGTGTATTAAAACGCCGTGTGCGAAGTGTCGTTTGCAGCTTGCCGTGTGTAAAGCGTCGTGTTTAAACCGTTGCGTATATTAGATGGTGCGTGCTGAACGACGTACACCCATTGCCACATGCGATTCGTCGTGCATTGAGCCTTGTAAAGTCTTGTGTATTAAGTGCCGCGTGTCAAGTTTGGTTGAGCGTTGTGCATGCGTACAGCGTCGTGTCTCAAGCCTGGACTATGAGTAAAGCGTCGTGCTGTACAACTCGTGCATAAGATGTCGCGTATCAGCTGTTGCGCAGGGTCGCGCATAACCGTGCATGAACTGTAGGGTACCAAATGTCGTGAAGTAAGTGTTACACCTTAGTTGCCACGTATTAAGTTTCGCGCGTTAGGTAATGCGCACGACATGCCGCGCGCTGAATGCAACGTAAGTCTGTTAGTATGGGGTAGCGCACTTGCGCTGTGTATTCGTATGACGTGTCAGCGTCGTGCATCAGCGTAGACGTGTCGCGCGCATTAAAGGTCGCGCGTTAATAATGGCGCATTAAACATCGTGCATTAAGTGCCACGCAGTGTGGGGTAGTGTATTCGCGCGGTGTATTGGTATGGTGTATTCGTGTGATTCATGCGTGCTGTGGAATCGTGTAGTGTCGTGTGCTAGTGTCGTGCATGTCTGTAGCGTATGTATTGCATGGGCTGAAAAATATGTATGTGCCGCGTGTATTATCACGTTTGTCTGCGCGGTTTAGAACGCCCGATGCTTTGGCAAGATGGCCGTTGTAGCATGCCGCGCAGCAGCGCGTCGCGCAACAGACAAACACCACGCGAGGGGGCCCGAGAGGGGCCCGCGATTGCCCCGACGGGGCTCCCTAGAGGAGCCGTGAAATGGCCCCAAGTGGCCCCGGGAGGGCCCCAGGACGGCTCCGAGAGGACCTTGAGAGAGCCAACTTGCCGTCAAGATGGCGACCTTCGTTCAGAACGAGGCGGTCTTGTCGGGGCCGCCCGTAAGCCGCGGGAGCGCCCCTAAAAGCCCCCAAGCGGGCGCCAGGATTTGCCCGGGAGGGCCTTGAGAGGGGCCCGAATAATACCTTTTTGCTGTCAAGAGGGCGGCCGTTGTCCTGGACAGCAGGGGGTTCATCCCGCGGCCCTCTCGGCGCCCTCTGAAGGCTCCTTCAAAGCCCCCATTGGCTCCTGAGATGGGGCCCGAGATGGCCCCGAGGAGATCCCAGGAAGGCCTTAGGACGGCCCCAAGAAGGGCATCAAGATGGCCGTCTTGATGCCAATATCGCGGCCCTCGTCCTCGACAGCAGGGCGCCCATCTTGGGAACGCCCTTGAAACGGTGCCAAAATATGCAACAATATTGGCCCAGGGGGAGGGGGGTGGGGGGGTGAGTGGAGCGCCCAGAGCGCCACCTTGCTGCCAATGGCGGTCCTCGGCGTTGGCAGCAGGGGCGCATCTTGGCGCCAGTTTTGGACCCTTCCTGGGCCCCCTTCGGAGATTCTTGCGACCCTTTATTACCCCCGCTCTTGGGGCCCTCAAGGCTGCGTCGCAGCCTCGAGAGCACCCCGAGAGGCCGCCAGGGACGCAATACCATCATGACGAGCATGTGCCCAGCAAGTTGGTGGGGTGTCAGAGCCATTGCAAGGCGTCGCAAGGCAGTTTCCATGACATTGTCGAATTTCGGATGTATAGACACGGTCGTTTTGCAATGTGATGTTGGTGTCTGCTTTGCGGGGTATTGTAGGGTCGGTTTGCACGGTATCGCAGGGCAGCGCAAGGTCCGCGCGAAATGTTTGCATTTATTTCTGCGGGGCATCGCATGGGTTGTTGCGAAACCCAGGGGGGTGCAGGGATAGGTTCAACATGGCTTGGGACATAGATGAGCGAACTCTCTAAACCATACGCCCCGCAGGCTGGTGAACTGTTTCCGCGCGCCCCCGCGCGCTCGCGGGCTCGGCCGCACGGATATTCAAGAGGCCGAATGGCACCGAGAATGGCCGAGAGAAGGGCGGGGCCCACAACCGCCCAGGCCCGAGAGGCCTCCGAGATTGCCCGAGACCGCTCCACTACGTCCAACATAACCCCAATATTGCCCACGAAGCTTCCGAGAGGCAACTGGACAGCTCCAAAAAGCCCATCAAAAGGGCACCAGCATGGCACTATCAGGTATTTCCTTTGCGCTTGCCTGTCCCGCCAGCCCCCTGGGCGCAGGTGGTCTAGGGCGCTTCATGTTATAACCCCCTTCCTTCCCCTGCTCGGGGGGCAAGCCCGCCCCCCCCCCCTCCCCCGCTGCTTCTAGGCGGGCTCCCCCGCGAGGGGTCAGAGCGTCCAACATGGCCCACGCTAGCTTCAAGAGGGCTTTAGCTAGCCCGAAATGTCCTGAGATCGCCCAATATCTGGATCAACATGGCTCACGATAGCCTCCAACGCGTACCCAAGAGGCCTTGACACGGCCCCAGGACGGTGTCAAGTGCCTTCCGAGCCCTCCAAAGACACCCCAAGCGACCAACATGGTTTCAAGGCTTAAGGAAAATCAAGGTGGTTTGCCTGTTTGTTTTTGTTCGCGTCCGATTGGCTCTTGAGGCGTCAAGATGGCTCCAGGATGGCACAACACGGCCCCAAGAGAGGCCCAAGAGGGCCCCTCGACGACCCCAATAGCGCCCAGGGGTGCCCCAAAAGCGGCCCAAGATGACCCCAATGCGCCTGCGTTTGGTTTCCGACGGGGAGGGGAATGTACGCTAATTTTAAGACCAACCTCTGGGTGAGCAAAGTGTCTCCACACGGCCCCAAGAAGCACCCCAGAACCCTCAAACGAGCCCCAATAGGGCCCCACGACCCCCCCCCCCCTCAAAAAAAAAAGAAGAGAGCCTCAAGAGAGCCCCACGAGATCCCCAAGAGAGCCCCAACAGAGCCCCACGGGGAGCGCGAGAAAATCCGTAATATGGCCCCAAGCGCTCCCCATTAACACCTCGCAAGAATATGCGCCCAAACTTGGATTGCTCATCCTTCTTGTCAGTGTCCTTTTCTTCCGACCTCCTTTCCGCTTCCCCCCTCATCATCGCCCCCCTCGTGCCGCATAGAATCGAAACACTTGCATCCACGGCGGCTTCGCGGAATGTGGGGAGGGGGTTGAGCACGTGTACGAAGGGACCACCATAGAATAGAACACCCGATCTTACGACGGATTCAAGTGGGGAGGGGGTCGAGCGGGACGGCTTGGCGCATTGACTTTCACCTTAAACTTCAATTTCGGGGGCCAGTTGTGGCCTTGGTTGTTGCTGAATACGGCCGCGCAACTGCATGCGTCCAGCAGTTCCTGATTTACCCGCTCCCGTGCTGGTCGTTTCTAGATGGGTTGGTTGGGGCACGCGAGCGTCAAAAAGGTGATGGGGCCCTCGCCTCCTCGAGCTTCCGACGCTCCAAGACGGACCGCGAGGTCATAGAGACCGTGGCAAGGTGACGCAGCATGCCCCTATGAGAACACAGAAGACGGCCCAAACACCCTAGCGGCCCAAGAAGCGCCGACGACTGCTCAAGAGAGCCCCAAGGGGACCCCAACAGAGGCCCATGAGTGAGAGGGATCACAAACCAACAAGTTGAAACTGCCGTCTCAGAAAGCCCCCAGGGCGCCCAAAGAGGCGTCCACGAGACCCCAGGAGGCCCTCAAAAAGCCACACACAGCCCAAACAATGCCCCAACATTATGCCCCATGCCCCAAAACTGTCTCCAAGAGGCCCCCGAGGGGCGGTTGCAATACGTTAGCGGGCAGCCAAACCCAGACACGGTGGCGGGACAGGCCGAAGGCCGTTAGGTCCGCCGCCCCCTGCTTGCAGGGGTGCACGGCGTGCTGGATGTTTCAGGTTTTGGTTTTGGTTCTTTTTCTAAAAGAATCGAAGACGCCTACGGCGAATCACCGCCGCCCCCTGCCTTTTTGGAAACGCCGATGTGGCCGAAAGTTGGACTAGAGCTTGGCCAAGCTATCGGACCATGAGTTCCCCGAGTCGTTTTGGAAAGCTTTCGGGGAACACATGGGAGAGAATGATTATGAACAGGAAGAGGAAGAGGAAGAAATAGAGTAGGAGGATGAGGGTTGTTAGGAGTCTCTTGGGGCACCCTTGGGGTCTGTTGGGGGCTTCTTGGGGGCCTCTTCGAGGCCTCTTGGAGGCATCTTGGGGGCCTCCTTGGGCCTCTTGGGGGCCTTTGGGGGCTTCCTGGGGGTCTCTTTGGCCGTCTTAGGGCGTTCCTGGTCCGTCTGACGCCGTCTGGAGCCGTCTTGGGGGCCTCTCTGGGCCGTCTTGGGGCCCTCTTGGGGCGCTTCAGGGCCGTCTTGGAGGCCATGTTGGGCGTCTTGGAGGCCTCTTGGGCCGTCTTGGGGCGCTCTTGGGGCCGTCTTGGGGGGCCCTTTGGCCGTCATAGGGCCATCTTGGAGGCCTCTTGGGCGATCTTGGGGGCCTCTTGGCCGTCGGAAAGCGCTAGAAGAGAAAACGCCAAAATTATCCCGGCAAAGCAACCTAACAGCGATGTGTAAAAGCATATCTGAAAGCATTCCCCTTAAGATTCAGATGAAAATCCAGTTGTCGAATTCTGCTGTTCTCGCAGTCGTAGTCGCATTCGCGATGAAAGTCGCAGCGGCAACGGCAGTCGCAGTCACAGCCTCAGCCTCAGCCTGCCTCCTCCTCCTCCTCCTCTTTCTCCTGCTCCTCCTCCTCCTCCTCCTCCTCCTCCTCCTCCTCTTCCTCCTGCTCGTCCTCGTTCTCGTCCTCCTCGTCTTGCTCGTCCTCCTCCTCCTGGTGCTCTCTCCTCCTCCTCCTCCTCCTCCTCCTCCTCGTCCTCCTCCTGGTGGTCCTCGTTCTCCTCCTCCTGGTGCTCTCCCCCCCCCTCCTCCTCCTCGTCCTCCTCCTCCTCCTCCTCGTCCTCCTCCTCCTCTTCCTCCTCCTCCTCCTCCTCCTCCTCCTCCTGGTAGTCCTCCCCCTCCCCTCCTCCTCCTCCTCCTCTTCCTGGTCGTCCTCGTTCTCGTCCTCCTCGTCTTGCTCGTCCTCCTCCTCCTGGTGTTCTCTCCTCCTCCTCCTCCTCCTCCTCCTCCTCCTCCTCCTGGTGGTCCTCGTTCTCCTCCTCCTGGTACTCTCCCCCCCCTCCTCCTCCTCCTCGTCCTCGTCCTCCTCCTCCTCCTCCTCCTCTTCCTCCTCCTCCTCCTCCTCCTCCTCCTCCTCCTCCTCCTCCTGGTACTCCTCCCCCTCCCCTCCTCCTCCTCCTCCTCCTCCTCCTCTTCCTGGTCGTCCTCCTCCTCCTGGTCGTCCTCCTCCTCCGGCTCGTCCTCCTCCTCCTCCTGCTCGTCCTTCTTCTCCTGCTCCTCCTGCTCCTCGTCCTGCTCCTGCTCGTCCTCGTCCTCCTGGTCTTGCTCGTCCTCCTCCTCGTCGTGCTCTTGCCCCTGCTGAAAATGTGGCCCAGGAATGGGAGTTCTGGGAAGTCGAAGAGCACGAAGTTGCCTACAGTTGGCTACGGGCATTCAAAATGTGGCCCTGGGAATGCAGAAGTTCTTGGGAACTCGAAGAGCACGAAGTGGCCTACAGTTGGCTCCGGGCATTCAAAATGTGGCCCGGGAATGGAGTTCTGGGAACTCGAAGAGCACGAAGTGGCCTACAGTTGGCTCCGGGCATCCAAAATGTGGCCCGGGAATGGAATTCTGGGAACTCGAAGAGCACGAAGTGTGTGACTGTTGCATCCGGTTATTCTAAAGGTGGCCCGGGAATGGCGTTCTGGGATCTCGAAGAGCACGAAGTGTGTGACTGTTGCATCCGGTTATTCAGAATGAGCCTGGGAATGGAGTTCTGGGAAGTCGAAGAGCACGAAGTGTGTGACTGTTGGTGAAAAAAGAGCGGGGCACCCTGCCGCCCGGCAACTCCCAACACCTGCCCGGACCACCCTGTGGAGTGATCTGTGAGCTCTTTTTAGACCACTAGAAACCTATCAGTCTTCGCTGTTAGGTAACAAAAAAAAAGCTTCAAATACCTAAGGAAAACCAATGATGTTGGCCTCTTCGGGCTCTCTTGGAGAACGTCTTGGAGGCCTCTTGGGCCATCTTGGAGGCATCTTGGGGCCATCTTGGCCGTCTTGGAGGGCATCTTGGGCCGTCTCGGAGGCATATTGGAGCCATCTTGCCCGTCTTGGAGGCCATCTTGGCCGTCTGGGAGGCATCTTGGAGGCCATCTTGGGCCATCTTGGCCGTCTTGGGGGCCATCTTGGGCCAAGTTGGGGCAACAAAGGCATTGACAGACGGATTTTGGGAAAATTACGGGTGGCCGGCGGGGCGGGCCGAAGCCCACTGGGGAGTTCTTTTAGAAAAAGAACCAAAACCAAAACCTGAAACATCCAGCACGCCGTGCACCCCTGCAAGCAGGGGGCGGCGGACTCCCCAGTGGGCTTCGGCCCGCCCCGCCGGCCACCCGTAATTTTCCCAAAAATCCGTCTGTCAATGCCTTTGTTGCCCCAACTTGGCCCAAGATGGCCTCCAAGACGGCCAAGATGGCCCAAGATGGCCTCCAATATGCCTCCCAGACGGCCAAGATGGCCTCCAAGACGGGTAAGATGGCTCCAAGATGCCTCCAAGACGGCCCAAGATGCCCTCCAAGACGGCCAAGATGGCCCCAAGATGCCTCCAAGATGGCCCAAGAGGCCTCCAAGACGTTCTCCAGGAGAGCCCGAAGAGGCCAACATCATTGGTTTTCCTTAGGTTTTTGAATGTTGGTTTGCGTTTTCTTCTTTTCGGCCTTCCGACGGCCCAAGAGGCCCCCAAGATCGCCCAAGAGGCCTCCAAGAAGGCCTCATGACGGCCCAAGGGCCCCCCAAGACGGCCCCAAGAGCGCCCCAAGACGGCCCAAGAGGCCTCCAAGACGCCCAACATGGCCTCCAAGACGGCCCTGAAGCGCCCCAAGAGGGCCCCAAGACGGCCCAGAGAGGCCCCCAAGACGGCTCCAGACGGCGTCAGACGGACCAGGAACGCCCTAAGACGGCCAAAGAGACCCCCAGGAAGCCCCCAAAGGCCCCCAAGAGGCCCAAGGAGGCCCCCAAGATGCCTCCAAGAGGCCTCGAAGAGGCCCCCAAGAAGCCCCCAACAGACCCCAAGGGTGCCCCAAGAGACTCCTAACAACCCTCATCCTCCTACTCTATTTATTCCTCTTCCCCTTCCTGTTCATAATCATTATCCCCCATGTGTTCCCCGAAAGTTTTCCAAACCGACTCGGGGAACTCATGGTCCGATAGCTTGGCCAAGCTCTAGTCCAACTTTCGGCCACATCGGCGTTTCCAAAAAGGCAGGGGGCGGCGGTGATTCGCCGTAGGCGTCTTCGATATACAGGATGGCGAAGTAAAGCGCACGCTGACAGGCACGCGAGCGCCAAGGTGAAGACAGGAAGCAAGACGAGGGAAGAGAATATGCGAGGGGCTGAGAAAAAAAAGTGCGGGGGGGGGTATCGCGACCGCAATGCTTTAGTCAAAGCGAAAACCCAACGCAGAAGGGTCGGGAATGGCTTGGCGCTGTGTAGAGCAGAGCAGCACCACATGCATTCGGATGGCGAAGCGCTACGCGGTCCTGGACAGAAGGGGGCATTGCCGAGAGGAGTGCCGACGACCCGATCAGACGAGCTTAGCGATATAAAACTGCCCTCGGTAGACCTGGTAATGGAGCAGGGAGCGGTGGGGGGTAGGGTAATGCCGCGTCGCGAAGCGCAGAGTGTAATGAATGGGCGTGGATCGGAGTAGCGCCACACAGAATAAAGCGGACAGAGGGAGGCCCAACACATAATACATTTACGCAGCGATGTACATATATGAGGGTGTATACACACGCGTCAAGGTCGACGGCACTTGAGTCGGCATCACTCGTTGCGCTGCACCTCCTGTGAGTGATAATGCAAGGCCTCTGGGCGCAGGCGGTCTCAAGCGTTGGATATCCAAGCCCCGTGCTTCCCCTTCGGGGGAAGGCGCGCCCCGCCCCCCTCCCCCCTCCCGACCCCCTCCCCTGGCTCTGGGCGGGGTGCCCCGCTATCGACCAGAGCGCCCTAGATGGCCCGAGGTGGCTCCAAGAGGGCCTAGAAGAGACCGCGATGACCTCCAAGATGACTCAAGATAGCGCAAAATCGCCCAATGTGGCTCCTGGCATGCACCAAGATGCCCCAAGACCGCCCAAAGACGACTAAGACGACACCCAGATCCCCCATCCATCCAGACTGCATCACCTGTCGGCTACGCATTGCATGCATTATTTCACTCGGCTTGGTTGCCCCTTTCTTTGCGCCAGCGTCCCCGTGATTACTTCAACTCGCTTGGGCGTCGTTTCTGGATGAAACGGCGGGGATGCATGCGCGAAGCGCCACGGCGAACACGCAGGTCGATCTCGCGAGAACCCTTGTAGGCCAACATTGCGATTTAAAGCCCGTCTCCTGAAGGTCCGACCACAGGACTTGAAACCGCAGAGTGCGCCCTGGCTTCGAATGATGCCCGATAAACTCTTTGTGGTGGGTGCGAATCCTTCGGAACGTCTCAAGCTGGGAACGGAGCATATTTTGGTTAAAGCTGGACATAAGCATTGTCAACACAGTCTGCTTGAAACAAAATTCTTTGCGCGAGTCATCGTCGTCCCTGTCTGGTGTGTCGACGGAGCTCCTCTTGGCTATTACCCAGGGGTCCACTCCAGCAATATAGAACTGCATTATCAAGGCTGCGAGAAGGGTGTGCCACATTTTGTCGAGGTGCAAATCTGCGCCCCATTTTGTCCACCACCTTCGCGTTTCCACTCGTTGTCCTGCGCCAGATGCTGAAAATGATTGCAACAATCTAGTCATCACCTTATTGTCGTGCAGAGCTTCATCGACGCTCAAGCCATGATCCCTAGCGATGGCGGGCGCAAGATCATGTATAATTGGATGGCGTAGGCCCAGCTTCTGCACCAGAGCGATCGTTTCCTTTGCCTCTCGCCAAAATCTGCCTGAGCCGTATGGCGCACGCCTGTATTTGTGCACCAGAAGCACGTCCATTGCAGCTTGGATGCCCTGCTTGACCCCTCGCATGCTGTGCACGTACAAATTACTGATCCGATGGGGTGGATCTCGGAAAAACATGCAGCGCAGGCCACAATACACTAGCCACCACCACAAACTATACCCAATTGACCCCTCGTCCGCCAAGAAGGCAAGAGAACGGACTGCCCCCTTGCCAGCTTCCCATAGAGCTGGGTCCAGCACCCACGTGGACTGGCCTGTGCGCGCGTCCCAATTGTAGAACTGGCGTACATTGTCGTCCCACGCGCGCAACGTGCGCGGTCGCGGAAGATCTCGACACAACGGGACCCATACGCGAGCGTTCTCATAGGGGAACACTTGGAACATTGCCGACACAACAGCGCAACACAACACTTTTGTAGCCATCCCAGCAGGTTTTTTTCAACGACGTTCCACGAGTTCCCTGTTGTTGCACAGCTTTGTTGAGGTTTGCGACTGCTTGAGAAACGTCAAGCGTAGCTGTTTGATCTGGTAACACCTGCAGCGGGAGAGCACTGAACACGCCGTTGCTATGAGACTGTATGGCAAGGACTTCTCTGCACGCAACCCTGGACGCATCAAACGCAACGATGTCAGACGTGACGGCGACGTTATCCCGCAATGTCGCTTCCACTGCGGCCTTGTGGTGTAGCCTAGACTTGAGCAAATACATCATTGCCATCTTTCTCACCACCACCCTTTGGTAAAATCTGTAATGGTCGCGGTACGCAACTTCCTGTGCACAGCACTGCCCGACGCCATTGCACGACAATGAAAGGACAGCGGGCGCAAGCAATAACGAGCGGTGGCATGCATGCGCTATGCCCATTGCGCGATGCTCCTGCACGCACCACACTCTATAGAACAATGCACGCACGCACGCAAACTGTGGTACTACACCTGCGTTGCGTTGCATGGACCATCGACGACGCCACAGCAACAATAAACGCACTTGCTAGCTGTCAGCTGCACCAAAATCAGCACCACGAAGACTCTTGCAAATAATGCGAGGGCGGCCACGACAATCAACTGCAGATGCAAGGTCCCAACCCCTGCCCCCTTACTATTGTGCCACCTACTATTACGACTACTACGATTGCACCAGTAACGATTCCATTGTCTATCAGTTCCTACTCCATTTGACGGGTTGCCATTATGATGTTGTGTTGCACTACCCTACTCTAGTTTACCCTGCGTTCCGCGTCTCGACTCTGTGCCGCGCTGGTTCAACGCGATCGAACCTAGTTGTTCTGCAATCCAGGCTGCACTGCGCCAGATAACACACATCTAGCTTCATCTACGCTACTCGACACGACTCGATTAGTCAATAAGTTATTTCATTACAAATGTTATATTTATCTTTGTTCGTTGCGCAAATTGAAGCGACGATGGTCTACTCTTGTTTACGCTGGCGTATAGTGTACATCACCACTACTACTACCACCGTTGCCATATTCCATCTGCACAGTCATCCTACCCCTGTCACGCTCGAACACACACCACTCTGCGACACTCTAGGTTGTACTAGTCGGGTATGCAGTATGCCTTGGCGTGCCCCATGCTACACTACACCGATGGATGCGAATGCCGATGCGGCAATGTGCGTGTTACTGGCATGTTGCTGTTAATATGCGCCTCTCCGAGCCGCGGTACACTGATCGCGGTCGCCTTCACGTTGTCACATGTCTTTATTTAGCCTTCTGCCGCGGGCCCGCCTGAGGCCCCACTGGAAAACACCATCGTAGTCAAGATAACCATGAATCAATGCAAAAACTGCGTGGGCAAACTAGGGGGCAATGCAACGCACACGTAAAGCAATGTGCACCTATATAAACCACATCGGGAACTTGCAAGTGAGCGTCAATACGCCAAGGTGAACATGGCCGCGCAACGCCAGACCCGAGACATCCCTGTGATCGCACGCAGTGGGGCAGTGTTGCTAAGAGTGGGCTGGGCCTCTATAGGCCAGCTTATTCGGAGCACAACGGGAGAACGCCACTGTTCAGACATGTCGGCACCAATTGCGTGCGCCAGTCGCCGCAGTCAGCGGCTGGCCCGATCACGCGGATCAAGCGTCGAAGAACGACATGAAACGCGCGACATCACAATTATGTCCGACAGTTGCCAAGCACAGGAGGCGCATATTCATGTCAACCCCCGCGCCCGATGCATTGCTCCTCCATTGCGATGCCAACTCATCTGGTCGCCCGTCATACCCCCCTTCCCCGCCCATCACCCCGCAGGTCCTGGAACAAAATATCCTCGGACCTGCTGTAACCAGTGCGTCTGACTAGAAAACGATTCACCGTCACCAAGAACTTATCGCCCCCCCGCGCGGCAGCTTGAACGTTGAATGCTGAATCACAATCACGGGGAAGGCGGATAGCAGGCAACTCAGAGGATAAGGTACCACCACAAATACTTGCATAAACCATCTTAGCAATTGCTGAAATCCAAGTTTTGCACACCCTCATGGCAACAACTCCGCTGTTACTGGCGCGCATCACTGCAAACAACACGCAATGGAACGGAACGTGCCGAACTGCGTCCAGGCGGGGCAACTCAATTCCAATATCATGCCACGATGCAGCACGCCCCACATACGCAAGCACAACCAGAACAGACCCTGAATCCATGTGGCGCCCGTGCACTGGCAGCCAGATGCCGTCGCCTAAGTATATTGTAAACGCCCCAGGATGCACGTTGTCTAGTTGCTGCAGAATAAGAAAAGACGCCCTAACTAGAGAGAGGACTCTCGACTTCCACTGCAGGATCCACGACAGAAGGCCTAGGAAATACAGCACCGAGCACATAAACATCCTGAAGAGCGGGCGACGGCCATTGCTGCATGTGCCCGTGATTGGTTCAGCGGCAGAGCCAAATTGCACTAAGCTTCTCAAAGGCTTGTGCAAGTGAGATGGTGAAACCCCCAGGCCTTCTAGAAACTGCCACATATGTACGTTATTGTTGTTAACAATGAGCGCTAGCGGCCCCGTGTCAGGCAGACCGCCACTCATTCCTTACGAAGTGAGCGCAGGTTTGCAGGCTGGCTGGGCGGCGGTGTTGCGTTTGTGGGCAAGTTTGGCTAGATAGGTGGCTATGCTGGTTGGGTTGGTTGGGCTGGCTGGTTGGGCTGGCTGGGACAGCTGGGTTTGACCAGCGCGCACTCCCGTTTCGTTCCCCGGCGCGCGCATTAGTTTGTTAAATCACGTCGGCGCGCTTGGGCTATAGCTACTACTCGGTGAAACGTGGATGCGCGACCAAATGAACAAGCGCAAGGGGGAAGGGGGGGGAAGGGGGGGGGTCGGAATCTGTCTCGACAGAGCCACTGTCTATATGCAACAAAGCCGTGATAGAGATGACGTGTTCATACTCGCATTGGTTGGCCAAGCCCGCGCCTAGTTTAGCAATCGGCAGTGGAAACGTATGATGGTGCGAGCTCTCAGACTGAATCCACTCAACGTCCATGTTCCACCATCGCCAAGAGTAAGAAAACGCGTCGGGTGCGCAGCGTTCAACAAGCCCACTATCAATCTCAAACGTGCGGTTCACATCTACTGGCAGCCGCGGTCGAATCCCACGAGCCTTTTGGCCCGAAGTGGCGTGCAGCGTTGTTTCTTTAAGCAACCGCCTCACCACCCAAATTATGCAACGAGGTTGTCCCCCCCCCTTCCCCATATTCTTCACCTACCCACGCCCCTGGGGAAATTACATTGCCTAGGGCTGCCTCAGCTACGCACCCAGAACAATGCGTGACCGCGCGCCCAAACCAACTACAAACAACGCGGATATGGGCCCTGGATGAGTTGGCGAAAGCACGCGAAGCGTTCCGAAGTGGAAACGGCACCCTGTCTCTGAGCACATCAACAATATCCTCCAAAGCGGACCTGGTCAGCTTCGTCCGCTGATCGTCCACTCGCCGCGCAAGAAGGGTCAGCACAAACTTAAAACCATCTTCAGATCTTTCCGCTCGGAGTTGGAGAAATTCGCGTTCAAATGGCTCCAAATGCGTTGGCAGGGCCGCCAGAACTGCCATGCTGAGCCAAATAGGCCCCAGGCTGAGTGGCATGGAATGGGGGGGGGGGGCTGGCTGGCGGGAATGCACTGGAAGGCCATGCGCCAGTGCCAGGGCCAATCTGTTTCACCAGCAATTCAGGGGCAGGCGGTCAATGTCGCTTTCTCCCCTAAGCCTCATTCTCCCCTGCGGGAAAGGTTTAGTCTTTCCCCCCCGACCACCCACCGTGAACCTAGACGAGGTGGTCCGCGACGCGTCGGAGCGCCCAAGATTGCCCAATATTGCTCCAAGAGTGCTTCATGCACTGCAATGGCACATCCAATATGCCCCAATAATATAACGCAAGATTGCCCAATATGGCTTTCAAGATGCTTCGGGGGCCCCGAGGTCGCCCCGAGTCGGCTCCAAGTGGCCCAATGGCCCACCAGGAAGGCCCACCACTAGTTAGACGTGTTCTTACATTTCAAAAGGGCGGAACTGTGGAAAAGATGGGCACGGGCGAAGGTGGCAAGAGATGGCGGTAATCAGGAGGGGGGCAGGGCAAGAGAAGAGGAGGTGCACCTAGGAGGACACGTGCGGCCAGGGTGCGCAAGGACAAAAAAAAACGCGCCATGAGGTGGAACGGGCGCTGGGCGTGCGCGGCGGGGGGGGGGGGGTGCAAGCGGGGCGGCAGGCGGGCGGGTGGCGGGCGGGCGATGGGGGAAGGGGAGGGCGGGTAGATGGGAGACGGAAGGGGGGGGGAGGGGGGTACTTAGGGCACGCGCGGGCAGTGGGCAGTGGGCATGGGCGCAAGGGGTGCGTGGGGGTGGGTGGGTGGGGGGCGTGGGAGATGCTTAACTCGCGCGCTTGACATTTTTTTTTCAAAAGCAACAAAAAAAAAACACGACGCGCATGAGTCAACGCGAGTCGTGGTCGCGTCATTTTGCTTAAAAAATGCGGGTGCGGAAGCAAAACGTCGTTGGCGATCGCGCCAATTAGCTTACATTTTGCTTACAGTTTGCGTACATGTTGCTTCAACGACCTTACATTTTGCTTCAACGACCTTACATTTTTTTTTTTTTAAAAATAAAAAAAAGAATGCTGAAGCAAAACGTCAAGGTCGTTGAAGCAAAACGTCAAGGTCGTTGAAGCAAAAAGTAAGGTCGTTGAAGCAACAAGTAAGGTCGTTGAAGCAAACTGTAAGGTCATTGAGCTTAAAAAACGCGGGTAGCCAGCAACGCGACGCATGCAACAAGCTAAACCAATGAAGCAAATTGAAGCAAATTGAAGCTAATTGAAGCAAATTGACCCCGTCGAAGCACATTGTGCTTCAATTTGCTTACTTGTTGCTTGCAATTTGCTTACAATCTGCTTCGTTTTAGGCGTTTGCATGTGGTTGCAAGTGTTTGCAGGTGTTTGCTGGCGTTTGCGGGTGTTTGCAGGCTAACGCCCGCAAGCGTCGGGTGATTCTGGCGCGCGGGGGTTGCGCAAACGCAAACGCGGGCGCGCGGCAGGAGCGGGCGGACGAGGGCGCGGGCGCGGGCGCGGGCGAGGGACAGTGGGAGGGAGGGCAACGGCGATTAGGTAGGACGCGCGGGAAAGAGAGCGAGGTGAGGGGCAAGAAGAAGTCGGGTGGCGGAACACACAAGAAGAAGAAGAGAGAGGAGAGGGATGGGGGAAAGGCGGGGGAAGGATCATGGAAAAGAAGAGGAACGACTCACGCGGGTTCCTAATGCGTCTCCATTATGGTTCCAAGATTGCCCATCTGGTAAGGATATGGGGGTGTTTTATAAGCTTCAGTGCATCAGGGCTTCACCGCTTTAAATTAGCATGAGTGTAAGCATTATGCGAATGCGACTCTCGCTTTAGCACCGGCCACATTCGTCTTAACAGCCCGCCAAGTACCTTGCACAATGCGGCCCACACGGGTTTCAGAACTGGAACCCCTAAAACCCTGAGACTCCTACCACCATGTGATCCTGGCATGCCGTATAAGGCCATGTATATGCACCAACTACACACATATCCTGGGGCGCCAGAGGAGGGGATACATGTTTCAGCTAATCGTGTCGGCCGAGAATTCGTGCCTATTGGCCAAGAGCGCCGATGCGAGCCGACACGTCGTCGCGGCGGCGCTGCTGCAGCACGCCACTGACGCGTCAAAAGCGAGCCGCGCTAGCAATTATTCAAGCATTGCGGATGCATCGCCCGATACATGCAACCGTGTCGTCGTCGTCGTCGTCGTCGTCGCCGCCGCCGTCGTCGTCGTCGCCGCCGCCGCCGCCGCCGTCGTCGTCGTCGTCGTCGTCGTCCTCGTCGTCGTCGTCGTCGTCGTCGGCGTCGCCATCGTCGCCCGATGGATGGCGCGATGCATCATCCGATACGCCGTACGTCTACTGGTGCGCCCGCGGCGGGGCATCAGCCCCCTGCGTGGCCCTCACGGCCTGCACGGCCCCGCGCGGCTGCGCCGCGCCGAGCAGCTGGTTCGTCTCCGCGAGGCGGTCGGACACGAGCTGCAAGCGGTCGACCACGAGCTGCAGGCGCTCCAAGACGTCATCGAACTTCCTCTCGATGCGCTCGATGTGTTCGGTCTTCATCTCCATGACCTGCTCCATCGCGTCGGTGATGGTCTGCGTGTGCTGCTCCAGCGCGTCGGTGATGGCCTGCGTGTGCTGCGCTGCCGCCGCTGGTGCTGGCGGTGCCGCCGCTGGTGCTGGCGGTGCCCCCGCTGGTTGTGGCGGTTGAAGTCCTGGAGCTGGCAACGCTGGCTGATTCTGCACTGCACGCTGTTGGTAATTGTAGTCCGTGTGAACTCGTGCGATCTGCTGCCGTCCGCGCGTAAATTGGCCCAGCTGATTCCACTGGCCCTGGGTCCTGCTAAGATGCCTGTTCCCCGTCAAATGGTCCGCTGTCACCCGGTCCCCTGCATTCGAACACATAAAGCACCGCCAGAACTGGTCGGTGCGGCTCCACTCCATGTACGGCGCATCGGTCCACGTCCCGTCCTCGAACATCACTGACTGCGGGCACGTCATCTCGGTCTCCGTGAACAGGTAGGCGGCCATGCCGCCGCACTCCACGAACGAAAAAGCACAACCTGTGTTCGCCACAACGGCGAGGCCCAAATGGCTGTCATCGTCGCCACGGCTGGATCCACTGAGTGGCCGATGACCCCCATCCTCCTCATCGGCCCTATAATCATACTCACCATCATCGTGTTCCGTGTCCTTACCACGCCCCGAAGCGGGGGCGGAGACGCGCGGCGCTGTGCATTCAACAAACGAGGGCCAGCGAGGACCCATGCTAAGCATCATAAGGCATGTGCCGCTGCGGATTCAACACGACGACCCACATGCACGCTGCGGGTTAACATATTCACAACAAAGGCCGAACGCGCGCAGCGGGTTCAAAACACGGAAGGCCCAGACGAAGGACGAATGCGCAGGGAGCGCATGGCGCTGCGGGATCAAAACGAGGACCTAACCTGCGTGTGTTTGGTGCTGCGTGGTTGTATATGCGCGGTGGGTGGTGTGTGCTTGTTCGAAGCTCGGCTATAGCGCATGCGTCCGCCGACCACGCGCGGGCCTCGAGGAGCATGAGTTAGGTTTGTTCGACGGTGCGGGGGTTCTGGGGTATTCCCAAGATAGGGGCGTTCCCAAGATAGTGTAGCTTTGGGTGGTGAGACGACGCGACGATAAGACGATACGACGACACGACGATAAAGACGCCCAAAGACCGCCGAGATCGAGCGACATTTGGCCCACATACCGTTTCCTTAAACGGTTTTTGAAGGAAGGGGGAGGGTACGATTTGTTGGCCCGGTTGTTGGGAGGGGCCCCAAGGCGAGCTCCCAAGTGAGGCGCCTTGATGGGCGGAGACCAAGGTGGGGCGCTCGGGCTCCAGAAAGGGGAGGCCCTGAGGGGAGCCAATCGGGGCACCGTTGAATGGCATAGCGCGGCATAGCTAGCTATGAGCCAGGGGTGATAATTACAGCGTTGGGCGGTGGGACGGCACAACGATATGACGATGCTACGGTACATCGTATCGGTTCATCGGCTTGTCTGTTGATCGCCTGGCGGTACCATATATCGTCTTATCATCTTATTGTTTGGCGGCTTTCCACACCGTTGTATCGCCTTACCGTCGTATCGTATTATATCATATTATCGTTGTATCGTCGTATAGGCGCATCGACTAGCTTTGAAACAACATGCCCCATAGTTGCCCACAATGTGTACATATATGTGTGTATATATATGTATATGCATGTGGATGTATGTGCGTGTGCGTGAGCTTTTCTATCCACGATGACCAACGACAGCTCCCACCATGCCTCCAGGAGCCCTCCATGTCTCCAACGCCCCAAGGCTGCTCCCAGGAAGTCCCCAATGCTCTTGCACTGATTTGAGACAGCCACCCCACGAACCCACACCCTGCAAAACCACTGTCAGGCTTAATGTGTTGTGCAGTTCCACCGCGCCACGCCCGATGGGCCTTCGAGACTCCACGCTGGCTCCAAGATGGCCCAATAGAGCCTCGCGAGGCGCCCAGGGGGTGGGCGAGGGAGGCACGGTGAACCCACGAGCGCCCACTACCACCCGTAGCCCACGAGAGCCACATCAGGAACACGAGCCCAGACGAGCAAACTTCCAACCAGCAAAGAACATTGATGTAGTGTGGTTATGAGGTAAGGGCAGGACAATGGCATGGCCTTCGGGCACTGCTGGGCTTTCTGGCGGGGGGGGGGGGGCAATGAGAAATATGCCCCACCAATAGGGTTGGTAGGCAACCGTGCCAGCACCCAAGGGGCATTGCAGGAACAAAAAAATGAAGGCAATCGAGTGAGGCAGTGACGACGCGCACAAGTGTGCGACTGGCGAGGCACGCGCAATCCAAGTCAAACTGCCCCGCTCTAAATGGCGATGCGCAGAGGGAGGCCGCTGCCGCGGCAACGACCGCTCTCAACTCCAACGCGCATCTCGCATGGCGCGGCGGATGCTCATCAACCCGCCTTGTGGGCATTGGCCGCTGACCAAACATCAGACGATTAGACCAAGCGCCAACCGTGCCGTCGTACTTGGTGCCAAACACACACTCACCAACAAGAGGGGCAGCCTTAAACAGGCGCATCTGGTAGAGGAATAGCGCGCCGCGCAACCCTTGCGGGAGGCGCCATGCCATCATCATGGCAATGCGTGGGCGAACTGATATCTCCGCCCTCGTCGCAGTAGTAGTCTGCCGAGGCGTTGTCAGACTGGTCATCTTGCGAGTCAGACTGGTCACCCTGCGAGTCGAACTGGCCACGCTGCTCCAACAGCTCCATCGCGGGCTCTGCGGTCCGCTCTAGCAGCGGCAGCACCACGCCCCGACGCCTCTCGTTCAGCCTGTCCCGCGACGTGCTCCTCAGCTCGTGCAACAGCTGACGCCTCAGCCTTGTATCCTCGTCCGTCAGGCCGTCGATCCTCGCTCTGTACATGGCTATGAAGTCGAGCATTCGGTCAGCCGCCGCGCTCTGCGTCAGGGCGGCCCTCTCCGCCGCGCGAGCGTGCGCCTCGACCGACGACGGCGACGACGACGACAACCCTTGTCGCTCGCGTCGGTCGTCGTCGCCGTCGCATTCGCTGTGGATCCCGTTCGCATTCGTCGCCGCCCTTTATCGTGTCCGCCATTGCCGTCGGTCGTCGGCGCGTCGTCGTTGTCGCCCCTCGTCGTCGGTGTCGCCCTTGTCAGTCCTCATAGTCGTCGTCGCCGTCGTTGGCCCCTATCGTTGCCCTCGTCGTCGTCGTCGTCGTCGAGCGTTGTCGTTGCCGCCGTCGTCGTCGCCGTCGACGCCGATCTTGGTCGCCGATGTCGTCGGCCCTTGCCGTCGTCGCCGCCGCCGCCGTCGATGCCGTCGTCGGGCAGTGACGAGGGCCGACTGTCGACGACTCCGACGGCGTCGACGCTGCATGGTGACGAAGACGACGGCTCTGGCGACGACACGCACCGACGACGACGTGCACGACGGCCGACGGCGACGAATACGGTTGGAACCGACAAAGGCAACAACCGTATCCGTCGCCGTCGGCCGTCGTGCACGTCGTCGTCGGTGCGCCTCGTCGCCACAGCCGTCGCTTTCGTCAACATGCAGCGTCGGCACCGTCGGAGCCGTCGCCAGTCGGCCCTCGTCTCGTCACTGCTCGACGACGGCAACGACGGCGGCGGCGGCGGTGGCGACGGCGGCAGCGGCCGACGACATCGGCAACAAGAATCGGCGCCGACGACGACGACGACGATGGCGACAACGACGAAACTCGACGACGACGGCGACTACCGACGACGACACAGAGCGACGACGACAAGCGCCTGCCACTCGGCCAGCGTCGGCTGGAGCGCCAACGCGTGGCGCAGGCGCTCGTCGTATGCAGCGCCGCCGCCCTGGCGCGGCGATCTCGAGCGGCTCGGCTGGGCGGCCGCCGTGGTTGGGCCCGCGGCGCCAGCCGCGAGCAGCGGCGACGCCGTCTCTGCCCCGCGCCCCGTCACCACCATCAGTTGCCACCCCTGCGCGGAAGGGCAACCAAGCACCGTCGGGCTTGCAGGGGGCGCAGGAATCGCCGCAGCGGCCGCTTGCCCGTCGTCTCCGGCGGGCGGCGCTCCAGGCAGGAATATTGCCGCACTCATGGGGCCTGCGCCTGGCTCGGTGCGAGTACCCTCGCACGGTGCGCAATGCTTCGCCCAGGGCAAACAGCGCCCCGTATATATCTGAACAACAAATATGATGCTACATAACGGGCAATGGCTTTTGGGGGGTTGCGGCTTTGAGGCTCAAAGTCCAGAATCCGATGCAATTGCTATGTTGAAACCAGACGGGTATATATATATGACAAGCCCTAGAAGCATGCCCAACGAACAGCGCGTGCCACGTAACCAATACATGCGCCATACAATGCCAGCCATATACAGTCGGCACGCCTTACGAGCCACATGCACCGATGAACCATGAGCAAAGCATACACCATTATGAGCCACATCAGCCGTACATGCCCTGGACGTCCTACGCGACATGGTTACACTATCAATTGTCTGACCCTTATACGACATATGGGCACCTTGCACCCTATAACGTCGGTAAGCTCCACAGGCCCTGTATATAGGCCTTGCTAGCCCTATATGCTTGGTCATCAGCACGGCCCTTGCAGGCCTCATGGCCTTCATACGCAGCAGCCACACAAGGCCCTATATGCACCAACTAAGCACTGACATCACAGACGCCCACCGTAAACCCTAGACATGGCCCCACAAGGTCTATGACCCCACTTCACCGTAGACGGCATACACGCAGATGCTACAGATAAGACGTACCAGCGCGACCAAGACTCCCAATTATTTGAATCATATGCGTTGCATTGAAACCACATATAGACCACGTAACCCACGTGCACCGTCTAAGACATCAAGCTTACGAGTCTTCTGTATACGCCCCGCGAGCCTCATCCAGCCCCGTGGGCCTTACAGGCCTTATAAGTCACTCCATCAATGCAAAACCAGCGGGCGGCGTCGAGGCCGCGACGGGGCGTCGGCGGCGGCGACAGAGCAGCCGCCATACCCGCCCTCAAGCGCAGCTTATCATACAAGTCCAGCAGTCTTCTGGGCACAGGTGGTTTAGGTAGCTAGCCCTTGCAGCTTACAATCGTAACCCCTCACACTGCTCTATCCCCTAGACTTCGCCGCAGCGTCCGCAAGACCCTGCAGGGGGGGGGGGGGGGTGCGCACAGCTGGTCATGCGATATCCTGTAGCCATTGCTAATCGACCCTGCAATACTTTGCAAACCAGGCCCCCGCAGACCCTGCAAACGAACCTGCAATGCATTCCAACACCCTGCAATACCATGCACATGACCCTGCCATGCCTTGCAATTGCCCTGCACCTCCGCTTCTGGGCGTGGATCGTTTATGAGGTTAACTCTTCCCTGGCGGCCTCTCGGTGCACTCTCAAGGCTTCGGGGCGAAGGAGGGGGAGGGGGCTAGGTGGCCCCACGAGGGGGGTGCGCCAAAAGAGCTCCACGAAGGTCCCAATCGAGCTACAAGAAGGCCCCACGAACGACCCCAGACTGAGCACTCCTGCTGTCAAGGGCAAGGGCCGTCATCTTGACAACCCTCGGGGCCCTCATTGAGCCAGTCTTGGGCGCCATTCGGGCCCTTGGGGCGCCTTCCCAGGAGGAACCACTTGCTGTAAATGACGATAGTCGCCGTTTCGACAGCTGGATGGCCCTTGAGGCCTCGATGGGGGCTCTCCTGGGGCCCTCTTGGGACCCTCTTAAAGCCCTTCGGGCGCCCTCCCCAGGCACCGAAAAGGCCCTCAGAATGCTTCAAGAGGGACCCACGATGAGCCCACCTGCTGTCAACGATGAGGGCAAGGACCTTACCAGCAAGGAGCTCCCTTAGGGGCCCATATTTGGGCCCTCCTGGGCACGTCTATGAGCCTGGCTTGTGCCCTTAAGGGCCCCTCCCCCAGGGCCCTTGGGCAAGCCCAAGAGGAGCCCCCCCCCCCCCTGCAGCCAAAGACAAGGGCAGTCACGGCCAGGTGGCACTCGTGGGGTCCCCCTTGAGACCCTCCTGGCGTCATCCCGCGGCCTTATTGGGGCTTATTGGAACCATCTTAAGGCTCATCCCAAATCCCCTTTGATGCAACATTGCCCCCCCCCCCACACCACTACCACTCTCGGGGCCACCCCGAGGCTCTCGGTTGCGCTGCATGCTGCCACATTGCATGTTGCAACGCATCCCTGACCAAGACATCTTGTCTAGTCATCTTCTCTGGATGGGCTGGTAGGGGCACGCGAAGCATCACCATTAAATGCAAACCAATAGGTCCATGCACCGCTTCGCTACCTTAGCAGCACAACCAGGCACAATGCACCTCCAGGGCGGGAACTGATGGGGGAAGTAGACATAGGAGAAATGCATGGGATGGGACAGGAGGCAGCGGAGAAAGGCCGATGACAAAGGTGAGAGGTGGTGAGCCAGGGTGAGGCCGAGAGGGAATGACACGTTCTCTGGCGCAGGGCATCTCAAGACGCCGATGTCTGCACTCAACGTGTTTTCCCAGACGGTTGTGCACCGCCTGTGCTGCATCAAATATCGGCGCCTGCTAGGCGCAGGCGGCGGGAAGACGAGCAACAGACAGCAAGCTGCAGCTCTGAGAGTACACGCGCGGGCGGCCACGACACGATTGCCGCATGCATGGTTGGGCAAGCCATGCCCTTGCACCACGCAGCTCGCGAGCAAAATGCACGCGATGGTTAAATTGCCAGTCCTCTGGGCCAAAGTGGCCTCTGGGCCAACGCTTGCATCACACACCTTCTACCCTTTCTGTACGTGATGTTCCTCCTCACTCCACCTACCTGGGGGGGCACACTGTGGCAGCGCCCAAAGTGGCCCCAGCAAGGAGTGGCCAAAGACTATCTCGCGAGCATCGGTTCTGGATGGGGTGTTCGGGGTCAGCGGTGCGGTTCTGAGCTATGCGCCGTACTCATCACAACAAGTGCGCGCGGCCTCGCGCGCGAGCAACCCCAGAACCTCTGCCCACCATGAGACGGACTGGCTGCAAGCATTAACGTCCTACCTACATATCTGGCGATTGTTCACTCATCACTTAGGCTGCTTTGCACCTGCCTGATCGTCCTCTGGGCCGTCACCCTCCTCATCTTCATCTTCTTCGTCCTCATCATCTGCGCCGTCGCACTCGCTCTGGAGGGCCTCGACGCCAAGGCCGCCGATGCCCTTCTCGTCCCCTATGGTGATCTGCTCGGGCGCGGCGCGGGCAGCCTCGCGACCGCCGCCATCGCGCCCGCCAGCAGCAGGACGATCGGAGCGGCCCGCAGCCTGCGACAACGCAGCGGGAGACAAGGCGCTCACGACGATCATAGGCACAAGACATGCACTGGACGCAATCGTTGCAACCACTCGGCAACTCACAAACCACCGTCGCACAATGCAAATCAGGCGAACATTGCACACTAGCAACACAGCAACGGCGGACACGTTGATGACAAGTCTCACCAACTCTTCAGGGCGGCATATGAGAGGACGGCCACACCGAGCAAATGAGGGAAGCGAAGGACGAGACTGGACGCATGCATGAGGGAGCTGGGAGACGGACGATGAATCGCATGCGGAGGATGGGACGGACCATGAGTAGAAGGATGATGCTGACACGGGTGAGGGGAGGACATCGGCCGAGAGAGGGGAGGACAGGAGGAGCCAGAACCACGCGCACCTCTTGGGTAGCTCTCAGGGGGGCTCTTGGTGCGCTTCTGGGCGCTCGCGGGCCAGTCTCGGGCCTTTTTTTTCTGGGGCATCTGTTGGGGTTATCTTGTGCAGCTTTGGATCCGTCTTGAAGCCTCGGGAGGGGTCACCGCAAGCAAAAAGGCAACGCAACACAACGCATTGATAACCATTTGAAATTTGGGTTTTGATGAAACCGTGGGCCTCTTGATGGCCCTCCAGTGGGGGGCTCTTTGACCATTTGTGGCCGTCTGGGGGGCGGTCTTGGGGGCTCTTGGGGCAGATTGTAAGCCAGCTCGGGCGTGCGTGCGTTGTAGTTGGCCATCTTGGAGGCCCAGTTGCAGTCCGATGTCGTTTTGGAGCCATTGCGGGAAACCTTGGACGCTTCAACCTAGCAGACCATTCTCCAGGTCCAGGGGAGCGGGGCAGGGCGAGGGTGTTACTTTCCTCGAATGGGGGAGGGGTTGGGCGAGAACGTGGTTTAAGCCACTTCCCTGATCACCCCAACTTGTCAATGCATCGTTTCTGGATGTGCCGGTGGCAACACGCTAAATCGTAACCACTGTTATCTAGGACCATGCGCCTGCCTGAACGCACGAGAGATGCAAATCAACAAAACAGGGAAGCAACTCAGCCTCAGTGTCATCCTTCTCAGCGACATGCTTCTCAGCATCATCGTCATCATCGCGGGCGTCAGGAGCAAGCGACGGCGATGGGGTATCCTGGATGTGTTTGTGCTTTGCTTTCTTCTGGCCGCCGTCGCCCGTCAGCTCAGGCTTGCGCTCCTCTCCTCCTCCTGCTCCTGGCTTTGCCGCCTTCGGCTTGCCGTTCTTGCCCTTCCTGGTGCCGTCGGCCGCCTCCCCTGGTGACGCCTGCTTCGTCGCTGCCATCTCCCGCGCCTCTGCAGCGCGCAACTGCTTCCTCAACTTGTCAGCCTCATCCTTTGCTTTCTTCTGCTCTCGGGCCCTGATGGCCTGCTCCTGTGCTCGAATCGCTTCGATCTCCTGCATCCTCGACTCCTGAACCTGTCTGTGGAGCCCCATCTGAGATGCTTCTCCTCGCTCTCCACTGCTCCTCGAGCCACTCCTTCCCCAACGTAGTGAAGAGCGCGTAGCTCGCGGTCTTCGTCGGGCCCCACTTCGAGACGGCCAGCAAGCTGTGAAACTCCGCCTGGCCCCCGCCCCACTCCCAGCGAGCGCTGCACGCACCCCGAAAAAAAAACGCGCGAGGAGACATGATAAACACCACAGGGCAACCATGCACATGCAAGACCAGCGCAACCTGTCCAACAAACGTGATCACATGGGACAACCAAGAGGCCACGAAATGCACGCCGCAGGTGAAGCCGCGCGCGCGTGAAGCGCACGCAACTTCACCTGACCACGCGCCACGGAGGCATCCGACGCCCTTTTGAGCACCCTTGGAACGACCAACCGACGCGAGCAGCCAAACGAACAACGATGCAAAGGATCGGGGCAAGGGTCTTCGCGGACTCGCGTCGTTTCGACCCGATCCTGGATCGGGTCGAAAAGACGCGAGTCCGCAGAGACCCTCGACTTCCTCCTCCATCTCTCCCCTTGCTCTTCCGTTCTGTCCACTCTCCTCCTTCTCCTCCTCTTCCTCCCCCTCCTCCTCCTCCTTCTCTTCCCCTTCCTCCGCCACCCTCGCGTCCTCGTCCGGATCCTCAAGTCTGTCTCCTTGTGCACATGCTCCGCTCTCTCGCCCGCCCCGCCCCTCCATGTTCTCGATGTACTCATGCTCCGCAAGGTGCTGCAGCGCGCGCTGGTCGGGCTTCTTCAGGCCCTGGATGATGGCAATCCATTTTGGCATCTTCGTGTCATCGCCAAGATCGCTGGCGTACTTCCCGAGTGGGCGGCCGTTGTGCTTCATGCTGTCGTCGGAGTCGTCGCTGTCCGCGCTGTCGTCGCTGTCGTCGTCGTCCGAGGCCGCCTGCAGCGGCTGCCGCTGCTTCAAGTTCTGCTTGAAGGCTGACCGCGGCCGCGAGTCCGAGCGACAGCGCTTCTTCTCCCTCATGTTGCTGGTGTGGCCCTTCTCGCGCTTCTGGCCGCCGCTCTTCTCCCTCTTGCTGTCGTTGCCCTTCTTGAGCCTGTCGCCAATGTCGATCTTGTGCTTCTCGCCCTTGCTGGGCGTCGCCTTGACTGACAGCTCGCTTCGACGATGGCCTTTGACAGGGGTCGGATCCTGCTTGTCGCTCTTGCTGACAGAGCCGTCCCCTTTCTCCTTCCACATCTTCGTCTAATTCGTCTCGGCCGAGCCGATCACGTCATCGGAAGCTGAGTCCGACATGTCGCCTGAGTTCTGATCGCTGTCGCTCATGTCTGAGTTGTCGCTAGCCTTGGCCTTCTCCATGGCCGCGAGCGCACTCTTCAACCACGGGAGCTGGCACTTCATCTTGGCGAGCTCCTGCGCGGGCTGGCGGGCACGCCGCCTCTCGGTGGCAGTTTTGACGCTTCCAGGGGTTTCTTTGTGGGCCTCTTGGGGGCCTCGTGGGCTTCTGGAAGTCTTTTGGAGTCTCCTGGGCGCCTCCTGTGGCCTCCTGGGGGCATCGGTTTGGCGGGTGTCTTGCACTGTCGCTTTGTGCTCCCCCTTTTGGCTTTCTCTTGGGGTGGGCCTCTGGGGGCCGTCTGGTGGGCCTCAGGGGCCGCTCTGGGGCCCTCTTAGGCCGCGTTGGGGCCCTCTTAGGGGTTGCTTGGTCCGCCTTAGGGCGCTGCTCGGAGCCTCGATGTCCGGCATGGAGCGTCGAGGCACGAAGAAGCGAGAATCCCAATCACATAGGAACCCTGAGTGAAAATCAATGGTTTGACATCTTGGCACCTTCTCGGGTGGCCTCGTAGAGCGCCCTTGTGGCTTCTTGGAGGTCTATTGGGCCCTCTTGGGGCCATTGGGCGTTTATATTGGGCGCTCTCGGGCCGCCTTGGGGACTTATCGGGCCCTCTTGGGCAGCGCGCGCACGACGGTGTGCTCATGTCTAGACCACCTCGCCCAATCTACACGAAGCGCTGCTTTGCTGGTCTACTCACCTCAGCTTAACCCTGTGCTGCGCGCGCAACTCAGGCTCGAACTACTCTACTCTGACCTACATGCTACACCTGTTAGATACATGCTACTACATGCTACATGCTAGATAACGCCTCCCCTAGGCATTCCACCACATACTCTAGTGCACCCTATGCCAACCTACTCTCAACTCTGCAATGCCCACCACGGCGCCACGAGGCACGAAGTGGAGTTACCCCCATGCTTCTGATGCCCCCTGCCCTGAACTCCAAGATGCTGAAGATGGCCTCCAAGACGGCCCAAGAGCCCCCCAAGACGTCCTCCAAGAAGGCCCGAAAGGATCAAAATGGCCTCCAGGCTGCCAGGATGACCTTCAAGATGCCCACATGTTCCCCGAAGGCTTTTCAAACCGATTCGGGGACCACGTGGCCCGATAGCTTGGCAGGTCTGGCCTCAACGTTCGGCCACATAGGCGCTTCCACAATTGCAGGGGGCGGCGATGATTCGCCGTAGGCGTCTTCGATGCAATCCTACGCGACGCTCCCCTCCCATTCCCCTTGCACGCTCCTCTTTGCAGCCGCTGCCTCTTCCCTCCCCTTCCCTCCCTCCACGTCCTCGCCAGCCTGCCTCTTCAATGACTCGCGCATGTCTTTCACCTCGCGGACGCCCTCCTCGGCGACCAGACATTGGCATGGCGAAACGGGGGCGCCGAGGACGACGGCGACGACGACGACTACGGCGAGAATGGTGCTGATGATGTTGCTAATCGATAGTGGGGTCGATAGTGAGATCGATAGTGAGATTATCAGATTGACAGCGAGATCGGCAATGGGATCGATAGTGCGATTGGTTGCGGGACCCCGTGGCTCATAGCAAAATGACCGATGATTGAAGTTCGAAGGCCGGTGCGCTGTGAATGGGCATCGGAGGCTGAGGGTCGAGACTCGGGGGTCGAGGATCCGAGGCCGAAGTGCGGGAATCGAGCCGAGGACAGAGGACTGAAGTTCTCAATCTACCGCCGGGGGCCCGTATTTGACGTTTGCGGGCCACGGCACCAGCTCCTCACCATCTTCATCCACATCACCACCCTCATTCACTTCCTGCCCCGCTATGCCCCCCCCCCCCCCCCCGCACGCCCACATTTCTGACAAGACCTAGCCGCGATTGCTCAAACGGGTGAGGGGTGTGGACGCTGAGCGACACGCAGAGGGCAATGCGAGCGATCCCACTATCGATACCATCGACCATGCAAGTGGTAGAATCACCGATTTCATTACCGATCTCATTCCAAATCTCACTATCGATCTTACTATCGGTTTGAGTGTGTTGATCGCCGAGTGTACGTTCATTCGCGCGACGCAGTGCGCACAGCACTTCCCAGGGTAGCGAACGCTTACGCAACGCACTCGACAATGCAACGCAACGCAACGCACTACAATGAACGCAGCACCACATCATTTACTGGGACCTGAGGGGAGGGAGGGCATTTGCGCTAATGCACGCGGCAGTGCAAGCAAAAAAGGGTCGGTCCTTCTTGCGCTTGTTCCACTGCTCTTGCCACACGGTCATCTGGTGCCCCATCGTAGTGTCTTTATCTGCCCTGAATTGCTTTGAAGCTGGAACGTTCAGAGCACAACATAAAAGCTTGAGGCACCGTTGTTTGTAATTTGAGCCCTGGGTCGCCCGAAGGTTTGCCAATGCTTCGCTATGCTATTTTGCTTTGTTCATGTCTGTGTAACGATTGATCATGGTCCCTCGAACCTGCCCCATGTGAAACGAACTCTTGGATCCAAGTTCACCGAGATCCTCTGATGTCACTCCGACACCTTTCAAATTCAGGATAATATACTCTACCTGTTTGATCGTTAGTTTGTCGTACTTGCGGTGGCGTGCTCGAAGCTCGATCTCTGCCTCATATATGTAATCATCAGAGTCGTCGTCTGAATATGAGCCCTTTCTTTTTTATACATCATCACTTTTACCATAATACGCCTTCATGCCAGAAGTCAACAAGCTCTGAATCGGATCTGGGCCACTGCTCGATTTGCTACGCTTTTTGCCCATCGTCTGTCCTGTGTTCGGTATGCGGACAGCCCCGCGCGCGGCGAAGACGTGCAGGCTTATGCTGCCGCTGAGCCAAACAAGCAATGCGGATCATAATGCATCCCTGCACTGACGCGCATCGCAATGCACTTCAGGCAACGCAGGACATACACTGATTGCGTGGACAATGCAAGCCAATGCAACACATACCACATCACATGAATGCACCGCCATGCAATGTCAGTCTCACAATGCAGTGCACAACGCAAGTACATGCAACGGGCGCAGATAGCGCATGAATGTTCGCCGACGCTGGGCCCAACCGCACAGGCGCAACCGCGCGCTGCACATATGCGCACCCCCTCTTGCTGTGAACGGAATGACGAGGGCAAGGCATATCAATTCACCAAGATGTGGCAGGGGACGCGGGGGCAAGAGAGTAATTGTACACACACGCACACGGCAGAGCAACCTGGTCTGTCGAGGGCAAGGTTGAGGATGGCACGGCGAGGGGGCAAGATGCGGGAAAGCGGATGCATACTTGCACACCAGGCGGAGGGGTGAAGGGAGCGGCGGAGTCGAGGTCGCGGGGGGGGGGGGGCTGAACGGGGGGGGCGAGGGGGCGAGAAGCATGAGGGCGAGGGCATACGTATAAAGAGACGGGCTGGCGACGGCGGCGGCGACGATGACGATGGTCGCGGGGAACAGTAAGGGACAGATGGGGACCGTAGGGGGCCGTAGGGGACCGCAGACGACCAAAGCGACAATAGGGCACCGTAGGGGGCCGCAGGGGGCCGCAGGGGACCGCAAGGAACCGTCGGGGTCCGTAGGGGCCCGCAGTGGACCGCAGGGGACAGCGGGAGGCCGTAGGGGACCGACGGGGCCGCATAAGACAGAGGGGACCGTAGGGGTCCGCGAGGGGCAGCAGGGAGCAACTGGGGACCGTATGGGGACGTAGAGGGCATCAGAAAACAGACTGGACAGTAGGGGCCTGTAAGTAACCGTTCTCTGGGAAGCCATGAGGAAACCTGGGGAATCACAGAGGGTCCCTGTGGATCCTGGGGGGTGGCCACGCGAAACCCAGGGGGTTCATGAGGGGCTTTGGGGGTTCCAGAGGGGCCCACGCCCAAAATAACCCAGCATAACCAAACCCCAACAATATATTCACTGACATGCATGGGAGTGCGCTGCAGCCACACCGAATTCTCAATAAAACACGCATGCGCGACTTAGTACACCACGCGAACGCACTACACCAAAACATTATAACAACGTATTACACGAATACACTAACACCTGATACTACGCGAACACTCTGCACTAATGCACTACACACACACTACAATAATACACTTCACTCATGCGCTCTACGAAGACACTGCACGACAACGCTACGCGAATACGCGACACGGACGTGCTAGGCCAATTCATGCCACGACATCAACAATTATCATTTGTGTTGCTGCATGGTTCCAGGGGGGGCTTCAGAGAGCCCGAGAAGTCATTTTTCGAGCCGCGAAGCCTTTCAAATGTGAGCCTCCGAGA
>CAUYUJ010014696.1:5000-35000 GCA_963575745.1 Prorocentrum cordatum
GGAGTCCTCCGCGGCGCCGGCACCCGCCGCGCACAGCGGCGGCGGCGGGCGCACCGCCAGCGTCACCTCCGGGCGGCGGCAGACGGGCAGACCGACCGACAGACAGACGGGCAGGCAGGCAGGCAGACGGACGGACAGACATGGAGGGGCCCTAGGACACACAACTAAATAGACACTAGTGACCGGATTCCCCATGCTTCCCCGCATTTTTTGGGTCTTCGTCACCCCACCCACTTCCCATATTGTCCCTTATCTTCTGGGGAATCGACGATTAACTGTGTCCGTGTCTTTTCCCCTGCTGAAGACAGACAGACGGACGGACGGACGGACAGAACGACAGACAGACCAGCCAGGCAGGCCAGCCAGGCTGGCCATGCACCAAGCGGCGCGTGGGCGTGAGCAGGCGCGGGGAACGCGGCGCCAACTCCTGCGGACCACAGGACGCCTCCGAAATCGGTCCAGGGCGATCGACTGCCCCGCGGGGAGGGGGTCGAAACCTCTGGCGGCCGCGCCTGGAACAAAAACAACAACAATAACAGCAACAATAACAGCAACAACAACAACAACAACAACAACAACAACAACAACAACAATCATTTTACCCGAACGCTCAGTGTTCTCACCAGTGCCAGGGTTTTCATGCGACGCGAGACAATACCCCCACTTCGTGGGGGGGCAGTTCAAGCTCTACCAAATATCCAAACGACTCTTCGCGACCACCCAAACCCAGCTTCCCGCCCTATGACGTTGGGACACTTCACTTCGTGGCGTGCGGACGACCGTGGCTACTACACTGGCGTGGGGTACACACCCACAGAACTTGGTCACTTATTCGGGGCGCGCGTGTGCCCAGCATCCTGCAATTGTGACATACAATACATGACACAGACAGACAGACAGAGAGAGACAGAGAGCAGACAGAGAGAGAGACAGAGAGAGCGGAGTTGGCCACATTTTTGGGGCAAGTTCCTGAGATCGTCGTGTTTTTTGTTGGTCTTGCGCGCGCGAATGTCCACTTTACTTTTTTTTGCAAGGGATGTTGAAATTTGATTATGTAAGAACCAAGAAAAAGTAGCTCGCGCGAGCTTATGTAACATAAATGTTGAAAAACCATTGGTTTTGTGGGAGTCGGACAGCGCGCGCGGGATGAAATTTGGACATTTTTTTTTGAAAAACCATTGGCTTTTTGATGTTTTTATGTTGAAATCGTTACGAAACCTAAGGTTCTGGAAGGATTTCGTCTTGCGCGCGCGAATGTCCACTTTACCTTATTTTTTGCAAGGGATTATTGAAATTTGATTATGTTAGAACAAGAAAAAGTAGCTCGCGCGAGCTCATGTAACATAAATGTTGAAAAACCATTGGTTTTGTAGGATTCGGACAGCGCGCGCGGAAGGACATTTTGACAATTTTTTCTTAAAAAACCATTGGGTTTTTGATGTTTTTATGTTAAAATCGCTACGAAACCTAAGGTTTTGGAAGGATTTCGTCTTGCGCGCACGAATGTCCACTTTACCTTATTTTTTGCAAGGGATTCTTGCAATTTGATCAAGTAAGAACAAGAATTTTCATTTTCTAGTGTTTTTTGCAAGGGAAAACGGCGTCAACAAAACAACCGGATCCGGTACCAATCGTTTTGCCTGAGACTTCCTCACGAAAATGATGAAAATGTGGCTGCGGCCTAGGCGCGGCGGGGGGGTCGCGCACCAGGGGTCCCAACAATAATTATTCTTTAGAAGAAATAATGTTCAACAACAACAACAACAACAACAACAACAACAACAACAACAACAACAACAACAACACCCCTTTGGGGGGGTATACCTTTCTTCCCTGCAGACCAGGCCCCGGCAAGCGGCGGGGCGGCCGCGGACCGTCGGCCTGGCCAGCGGTAGCGCTGATCGGCGGCAACCCGACCCCAAGAGGGACGGACAGGGGACCGACCACGACGACGACGACGACGACGACGACGACGACGACGACGACGACGACGAAACGACGACGTCGACGACGACGACGACGACGACGACGACGACGACGGACGACGACGACGACGACGACGACGAAGACGACGACGACGACGACGACGACGTCGACGACGACGACGACGACAACGAGCGAAAGCGAGAGCGAGAGAGAGAGAGAGAGAGAACGACAGCAGGGCCACGAAGGGCACGAAGTAGGCCACGAAGGGCGACAGCGGGGACACGAAGGGAATGCGTATGGCGCCACGAAGAGCGAGATCGAGCGGGGACCACGAAGGGCAGATCATGCGGGGCCACAGAAGGCAACGACGGGGCCACTGAGGGTAGCAACTGGGCCATGTAGGACAGCGAGGGGGCCACAAAGGGCGACAGCGGAGCCACGAAGGGCATGCACATGGGGCCACGACGGGCGCGAACGAGCGGAGGCCACGAAGGGCATACGAAGATTGGGCCGCGGAGGACAAGGACGGGGCCACGAAGGGCAGCGAGGGGGCCACGAAGGGCGACAGCGGGGCCACGAAGGGCAGCGACGGGGCCACGAAGGGCAGACATGTATGGAGCCACGAAGGGCAGCGAGGGGGCCACGAAGGGCTGCAACGGGGCCACGAAGGGCTGCACGAGGCCAGGAAGGGCAGCGAGGGGGCGACGAAGGATTGCAACGGGGCCACGAAGGACAGCGAGGGGGCCACGAAGGGTTGCAGCGGGGCCACGAAGGGCAGCGAGGGGGCCACGAAGGGGTGCAACGGGGCCACGACGGGCAGCGAGGGGGCCACGAAGGACTGCAACGGGGCCACGAAGGACAGCGAGGGGGCCACGAACGGCTGCAACGGAGCCACGAACGGCAGCGAGGAGGCCACGAAGGGCGACAGCGGGTCCACGAAGGGCAGCGAGGGGGCCCCGAAGGGCGACAGCGAGGGGGCCACGAAGGGCGACAGCGGGGCCACGAAGCGAAGGGCAGCGAGGGGGCCACGAAGGGCTGCAACGGGTCCACGAAGGGCAGCGAGGGGGCCACGAAGGGCTGCAACGAGGCCACGAAGGGCAGCGAGATCCCTATTCCTAAATAATTTGTGGGGGGGTCCTAAGCGTGAGCGCGATTCCTGGGTGCTTGAACGTCGGGAGCGCGGCGCTTGAGTGAATTGCGGGAAATTCGAACGCAAGGGCGCTATTCGTGCGTAAATTACAAGCAAGTCTCCAGCGAGAGCGCGACTCCAGAGCGCCGAGGGAGCGATTCCTGAATAAATTGTAAGGAAGGAACAAGCGAGAACGCGATTCCTGAATAAAATGCGAGGAAGTCTCAGGCGGGAGCGGGGATCCTGGCTAAAGTGTGAGGAAGTCTCAAGCAGGAGCCGTTGCTGTTGTAACCCGGGGGCCAGGGGCCCAGTTAGAGGACGAAGACTTTCCCTGATACAAAACAAGGTGCGAGCGCCGGGAGGGGCAATTCAATTGAAAAATAAATGTGCACCCGAAGGGGATCAACAGTAATTATTCCTCACCAATCCAACAATCCAACAACAACAACAACAACAACAACAACAACAACAACAACAACAATCACTTTACCCGAACGCTCAGTGTTCTCACCAGTGCCAGGGTTTTCATGCGACGCCAGCCAATACCCCCACTTTGTGGGGGGGCAGTGCAAGCTCTACCAAATATCCACACGACTCTTCGCCACCACCCACACCCAGCTTCCCGCCCTATGACGTTCGGACACTTCACTTCGTGGCCTGCGGACGACCGTGGCTACTACACTGGCGTGGAGTACACACCCACAGAAGTTGTTAAGCCTACGTTCGTACACCCACAGAAGTTGTTAAGCCTTGTTAACCCACAGAAGTTGTTAAGCCTTCCACAGAACATCTGTTGCATATGATGCATATGGTACATGATACACATGATACACATGATACGTACTCACAAGATAGTTGATCACATCTTTAGGGCAAATTCCTGAGGGATGTGGGAATACACAAGAGAGAGAGGATATGGTTGTCCCGATGGTTGTCTCGATGGTTGTCCCGATGGTTGTCCTGATGGTTGTGGTTGTCCCGATCGTAAGCCTGCCAGGGGCCACAACCGCAAGGGATTGTGGCCCCTGGCAGGCGCGCGAACCCCGTTGCAAGAGCGTGCGAAAGTAGCTCGCGCGAGCTCATGTAACATACATGTTGGAAAACCATTGGTTTTTTTTTAGGATTCGGACAGCGCGCGCGGGTAGAAATTTTGAAAAGTCGTGCAGGTGTTTTTCGAGGACCTACGGTGCGATTCGTGTGATTTTATGATGCGCGGTGCTAAAATTCTTAAGAAGCCCAATGGTTTTTGGAGATTTCGGCGTGCGCGCGCGAAGAAAAAACGAATGTGTCCCGCATGGTATTATTTGACAGGGATGATGGCCCTGGCAGGTGCGCAACCGTTGTCGCAGAAGTTCGAAAAAGTTGCTCGCAAAAGCCCGTTTGACAGAAATGTTTAAAAAGTGTTGGGTTTCCTACGAATCCGCAAGAGCGCGCGGGATGAGATTTTGACATTTTTTGTTGAAAAACCATTAGTGTTTTGATGTTTTTATGTTGAAATCGCTTCCGAACACTAAGCTTTTGGAAGGATTTCGTCTTGCGCGCGCGAATGTCCACTTTACCTTATTTTTTGCAAGGGATTCTTGAAATTTGATTATATTAGAACAAGAAATGTCATTTTATAGTGTTTTTTGCAAGGGAAAGCGGGGGGGAACAAAACAACCGGATCTTGATCACATCGAATTACCTGAGGCTTCCTCACGAAAATGATGAAAATGTAGCTGCGGCCTAGGCGGCGCAGGGGGGCCGTGCACCAGGGGTCCCAACAATAATTATTCTTTAGAATTAATAATGTTCAACCACAACAACAACAACAACGACAACAACAACAACTACAACAACAACAACAAAAGACAACAACAACAACAACAACAACAACAACAACAACGACAACAACAACAATAACAGCAGCAGCAGCAGCAACAGCAACAACAAGGACGACAACAAAAAGAAGAAGAAGACGAACAAGAACAACAACAACAACAACGACAACGACAACGACAACGACAACGACAACAACAACAACAACAACAACAACAACAACAACAACAACAACAACAACAACAACAACAACAACAACAACAATCATGTTAAGACTGTTCGCCCTTGTCTGCTCGAGTGTTGAATAACGCGTATTTCCTAAACCCTCGATACCCGCCCTTTTCGTCTTCGATCGAACCCCTTTTGGGGGGTATACTTTTTCTTCCCTGCAGGCCGGGCCCCGGCAAGCGGCGGGGCGGCCGCGGACCGTCGGCCTGGCAAGCGGCAGCGCTGATCGGCGGGGCGGCCGCGGACCGTCGACCCGACCCCAAGAGGGACGGACAGGGGACCGACCACGACGACGACGACGACAACGACGTCGACGACGACGGCAACGACGGCCACGACGACGATGAGCGAAAGCGAGAGCGAGAGAGAACGACAGCAGAGCCACGAAGGACACGATGTAGGTCACGAAGGGCGACAGCGGGGACACGAAGGGAATGCGTGTGGGGCCACGAAGAGCGCGAACGAGCGTGGGCCACGAAGGGCAGATAATGCGGGGCCACAGAAGGCAACGATGGGGCCACTGAGGGTAGCACCTGGGCCACGTAGGACAATGAGGAGGCCACAAACGGCGACAGCGGGGTCACGAAGGGCATGCACATGGGGCCACAACGGGCGCGGACGAGCGGGGGCCACGAGGGGCATACGTATGTTGGGCCGCGGAGGGTAAGGACGGGGCCACTGAGGGCAGCAACGGGGACACAAAGGGCAGCGAGGTGGCCCCGAAGGGCGACAGCTGCAACGGGGCCACGAAGGACAGCGAGGAGGCCACGAGGGGCTGCAACGGAGCCACGAAACAAAGCGAGGGGGCCACGAAGGGCTGCAACGGGGCCACGAAGGGCAGCGAGGGGGCCACGAAGGGCTTGCAACGGGGCCACGAAGGGCAGCGAGATCCCGATTCCCAGGTAATCTGTGAAGGAGTCCTAAGCGTGAGCGCGACTCCTGGGTGCCTGGGTGTCGGGAGCGCGGCGCTGGAGTAAATTGCCAGAAATTCCAACGCAAGGGCGCTATTCTCCAGTAAATTGCAAGCACGTCTCCAGCGAGAGCGCGACTCCAGAGCGCAGGAGGAGCGATTCCTGAATAAATCGTAAGGAAATCCCAAGCGAGAGCGCGATTCTTGCATAAAATGCGAGGAAGTCTCGGGCGAAAGCGGGGGTCCTGGCTAAATTGTGAGGAAGTCTCAGGCGGGAGCCGTTGTTGTTGCAACCCGGGGGCCAGGGGGCCAGTTTGAGCAGGAAGACTTTCCTTGACAAAAACCAGGTGCGAGCCCCGGGGGGGCACTTCAATTGACAAAAAATCAGTGCGCACCGGTGGGGGGGGATCAACAATAATTATTCTTCAAGAATGAGAGTTCAACAACAACAACAACAAAAACCTCGCCGGAGGTCTGGGCTCGTGCGGCGGCCAGGCCCCCCCAGCGGTGGGGCGAGTCGGGGCCAGGGCCGCCCCCCCATCGGACGAAGCCAGGGCGAGGATACATTCGGGCGAGGGTAAATCGAGAGTGTCTGAGATCTGGCGGCTCTGGAAAATGCCTCGGGCGCCGCCTGCCTTCGCAAAGAGTGCCGGAACGCCCCGAGAGCGTGCCGGAACATCTCCGAGATCCGGCGGCTCTGGAGGATGTCTCGGGCGCCGCGGCATCCTCCCCAGACCCCCGACGTCATGATTTTTTCATGACGTCGACCCCCCGAGGTCTCGACCCATTCCCCGGGACCGGTTTTTCGTCCTGAGTCGTTTTTTGACGGTCCCGAGGGCCGGTAAGGGCCCCCAAAGGCCAGAAAAAATGAAAAACCTCCCGTTGCGATTTTTTCATAACTCGAAGGGGTCTGGGTCAGAGAGTTCCGGAAGGCCCTGACGGATTGATCCTCGTCCTGGCCCAGCCCGACCCCAGCTCGACCAGAAGGCATCGCGGGGAACAGACGCCCTGCGCCTCGAACAAGATCGAGGCGGCCCACTGTATTTCAAGGGGCCCAAGGACACACAAATAAATACACACAAATAAAATGATTCCCAATATTTTTCCATATTTTCTGGGTTTTTGTCTTCCCGCCCAATTCCCATATTTTCCTGGGAGTCGACGATACATTGTGTCTGTGTGTTTCTTCCCCTCCTGAAAGAAGACGACCTGGGGAGGAAGAGCCAGCCCCGATGGCACAAGCAAGCACAGCAGAGCCATAACCTCTCAGATCTCCGCGCGGACTTCTTGCATCCGCGCTGCCCCCCCCTCCCCGACGCCCAGCGCGGATCCAAGACACTCGCGCGGAGCTCCGAAAGTTTGTACTCGTGCCGTTATGTTCTTCTAAGGAACGGAACTCTATACACATCGTCGCTGTTTTCGGCCTCGCACTGAAACTCGCACGGGAAAGCGGATCCTGGTGCATACGGGACCCTAGTGTATATACACGCGTCGCTGCTTCCCTGGGAAAACGGTGAAGAAGTATACACCACACCACCCCGACGTCGTCCCCGACCCTCAAAAAAGTCCTGGGATTGAAAATCCGCCCGCTACTGGCAATGTACACGTTCCAGTTTCCGATCTTCGGCCCGCGGGCCCACGCCGGCGAACACCCGGCGGCGCGGGGCCGTCCGTGCGCGGCCCCGGGGAGGCTCCCGCGCACCGGCCCCGGGGCCGGCTCTTGGGCCCCGGGCCCCCTCTGCGATGACCCCCCTGGGCCGGATTCCGCAACACGCAACAAAAGACAGTACGTCAAAACAACAACAACAACAACAACAACAACAACAACAACAACAACAACAACAACAATCATTTTACCCGAACGCTCAGTGTTCTCCCCAGTGCCAGGGTTTTATTGCGACGCCAGCCAATACCCCCACTTCGTGGGGGGGCAATGCAAGCTCTACCAAACATCCACACGACTCTCGGGAACCACCCACACCCAGCTTCCCGCCCTATGACGTCAGGACACTTCACTTCGTGGCGCGCGGACGATCGTGGATACTACACTGGCGTGGAGTACACACCCGCAGAGGTTGATCACTTGTTTGGGCCCCGAGGGGGGAAGCCTCCTGGCGCCGCATGGGGTCCTCTTGAGAGGCTTTGGGGGGCTTTCTTGAAACCATGTTGGGGCCTCTTGGGGGCTTATTGGATCCTCCCGGAAGACTCTGGGAGCCGCTTGGACGCCTCCTGGGGCCATCTTGGGGGCCTCTTGGAGCCAACTTGGAGCCTCTTTGGAACCTCTTGGGGCCCTCTTGGAGTCCTCTTGGGGCCTCTTGGGACCATCTTGGGCGCCTCTTGCGGCCTCATGGGCGCCTCTTGGGGCCATCTTGGGGGCCATCTTGGGGGTCTCTTGGAGCCACCTTGGAGCCCCAAGGATGACGCATGCAATGCTCATACTTTCTCCTGCTTTCGCAAACAGGTCCACTGGCACTATGAATGTAGACGAAGCATACTAAGGCGACTCGTCCTCTGCGACGTCGCGAAAACGCTTGGATACACGGCCCAAATGGCCAATGATATTGGCCATGCGCCTGCTGGCGGGAGAGTCGGGGCTCGCATACGGCGTTGCGAACGCGGCCACGACATGCGCCGGCAAGAGCGGGTAATCGAGCATGTTCGGATACTCGTCGCTCTGACCGACACACCGCCATACGGGCAACCACCACCACTGGTCTTGACGCGGATACTTTATCTCTGGGCCGACCTCATGGGATACGTTCCAAAGGGCCATGAACGGCGGGTCCGTACCCATGAAGGCCGTGTGATACGCAATGAATACGTCCAAGGTGGCGAGGGCCCTGTACGAGAGGCCGGATACGATCTCCGCGTGAATGGGAATATCGAGCTGACCGAGCAAATACCGCATACTGCTATACATCCACTGGCCCGGGTGGATGAAGAGGTGGGCTTTCCAGGCGACGATACCTCGCCCGGTGCATAGCGTGTCGAATACGTCCAGAAGGAAGCCAATGGGCTTCCCAAGCTTCTTATCCTGGAATACCGCGACATTCCCGAATACCGCGTGCGCGTAGAAGAAGGCCTCGAAGTATACCCAATCCGGCTCGGGGATGCCCCCCCTACTGTGCTGGTAGTTCGGGTCGTTGTTCGTCTTCGACAGCCTCGTTGACATACCGCTCGATACGGCGAGGCATACGCCCCTGACACCCTCCCACACAATAGGGAAGAAGATACCGCACGCGAACCACCTCTCGGAGCCACACTGCTTCAGCCATTGCCGCGCATACGCCTCGTCGTTGGGTGGCGTGTGCCAGCGCTCCATACTGCAGCGCACTTCATCATCGCTTGGGTAATACTCGCCCGTGACGGGGTCGAGCCGACCGGCCATCTGGGAAGCCATACGGAAGGCCGGCAATATGGAAGTGAATACGATCTCGCGATATACAGTAAGCGGCTTGAGCAGAAACCGCTACGTACAAACAGAAACGAACCGCATGCACCCAAATGCCAAGGTCCATACGACACGCAGAACACTCATGCGAGCGCCGTTGGCGAGACGAAGTCCGCCGCCGCACATGCGACCAAAGCAGGCATACTCACTTCATCTTTTCATGTGAATCCGCAGATCCAGAGAACTCCCCAGGGAACCCCCCAGACGCCCTCATAAACTTCCCCTGGGAATCGGGTTACAAACACGAAGACAATCGGGCAATGGGACCCCCCCAGATACCCAGAGAGCTCTGGCGGCTGGGGCCGAAGGCCTAAAGAGAATACGTAACCACAGAGACCTGGGAGCTCATCCCACGATACCCAGATGGGTCTGGGGATTCCGTGGGAAAGTCCTCGGAGCACATATTCCAAGTGAGCCGTGTTGCACATGATACATATTGCACATGATACGTCTGCTAGCCATGAGAGACATACACACCAGAGTTGGTCACATTTGTGGGGCACGTTTTGACACACATCCCCGTGTCATGTATGATACGTATAGCACACTGAACGTATGATAAACATGACAGCAAACCTCACGCAGACTAAGGCCGAGGCTGAGGGTGAAGCTGAAGCTGGAGCAGGCTGAGGCTGGGACACGCTGAGCTGATGCAGGCTGAGGCTGAGACAGGCTGAGGCCGACGCTGAGGCAGGCTGGTGCTGAAGCTGAGGACGATACGTCACCGTCGCCGTCGCCGTCTCCGTCGCCGTCGCCGCCGTCACCCTCGCCGCCGCCGCCGTGGCTCTTCTGTCATACACATCTGCGTGACCCCAAAGTCTGCCACAATGCCCTATACAACTGAGCACCGCCCCTAGAGCTCAGCCACCAGCGCTTCCAACGTGGCTTTGGATACACGTCTGGTGATCCACCTTCCGTGCACTTTAATTCTTTGATACTCGCTGGCGCCGCGAGCGTGCGCTGCGGATACCAGATCCCGGTACGTCCGTTTGCACGCACCGGTGCCTGAAGGCTGCAGCATACCTCGCTTCACGAGCAGAGCGAGCTTCTTCACCGTATGCGACTTCCCGTACTTGATACCCAGACCTTTGGCGGCCTTGACCAAGCCGCGGTACTGCTGCCAAGGCTGCCTCGCATACATCTGCACCTTCTGTGTCAGTACGCTGAGACAACTCCTAAGCACACGGAGCTCAGGAATACCATCAGATTCTACCTTGGGACACAGACGGCGCCGACCGAGCTGATACGCCACCTCGCAAGGTCCACCGCCTGATACGCCACCTCCCGAGGTCCGCAGCACAGAAAGCGATACTCCCACACAGCTGCGGATCGCCTCCAAAAGCTGTATTGTGTGACAACGCGTCGATACCAGCCCAGGCCGGACACGCGAAACATTTGCCCGCACAGACTTGCTCTTGTCATACGCGTGTATGAGATACCAAACACCATGCAACGAATACCTGTTGATAGCCTGCCGCGTCTCGCAGAACAATACATACATGGTCGCGACGCTCACTTGAGACGTGCCGTTGAGAGCCTTCCTCATACGACCCAATGCTGTGGTCATTGTGTCGCAGGAAACCACGCCAAAATACGCGATCTCCGCAGCAGCATGGCGTGCCCACTTCCGAGACTGCCGCTTCAGAAACCACTCATGCAGCTCCTCGGTATACTCCGTAGGCGTGAAGCCCATGCAATACTCAACCATGTGCATAAAACACCTCATACAGTCCATGCTGTTATAATTACCGGCCATCTTCACCTTGTTCTTCTGCACGGCCACGGCCACGTAGTCCGGGATACTGTCCCCCATGGCCATGATGTCCGCGCTGGGGATACCATGGCCACGGGGACGCTGAAGCCCCGATGCTAAGTGCGCCCACTTCTCCGCAAATGCGACAAGCCGCCGTCGTATACGAACCCTGCGAAGTGTACGGATAAAGTGCAAGCCGGAATACTGAGTATGCAAGCCTTCTCGATGGGCTAAATACGAGCACCCTTTTTCTTTGCATACTGCCTCGCAGTGACGGACGAGTCCCAAACAGAAAGCATCGAAGTCGTGCACGAATACGCTCCACTGATCCAAAATGTAATCGCATACGACAGGTACTCCAGCCTGCCCTCTGGTAAAACGCAGTAACAGGAAAGACAGCAAGAAGAGATAGCCCGCGGACTCCATGACAAGGCTATACGTGGCCAAGAATACCCCCCTCTTGAGCCAAAGTGCCTATGGGGGAGGTGATGATGATGGTGGTGGTGATGGTTTCGAGGAAAACCCTCGGCGAAGCGCAGACTGCCGGTGAGGGCCCGAATACGGCCAGTAACGACCTGTGAAGTCCGCCGCCGCACATGAACCAAAGCCAGGCATACTGATATCACAGTTTTTGTCACCCCGGAGACTCACTGATATCCTCTTGTTTTTTTTTTCTCTGGAGACCAAAATTCTAGATGGTAGATCTCATACACAGTGCCCATGATACGTTTGCAGACCCGTGTAACACATGTCGCATAGGCGTATACCAGACAAACTAAAGTCGCTCACATGCTTATTGCAAATGAGCCTGTGATACCTGTGATACCCCAACCTGTGGTGGCCCCAAAGAGCCTGTGATACCCCAACCTGTGGTGGCCCCAGGGCACTGAAGTCCGCCGCCGCACATGCGACAAAGCCAGGCTTACTGAACATTGTTTTGATGCCCCCGAGACCGCATTGATGTCCTATTTGTTCTCATATGGATATTCCAAGTCGTGTAGATTTGCAGAGCCGTCTGATACATGTTGCAGAAGAATATACGAGGCAAACCAAGTGTTGGTCACATTTTTGGGGCAACTTTTGGCTCACATGCCATGGTTACATGTAGACCTATTGCACAGGATACGCATGTTAACCATTAGCCAGAGCAGTTGGTCACATTTTTGGGGCAAAGTGTGGCTCACATACATTACGCGCATATGTTGCATCTGATACGTATGTTAGCCGCATACATGCATAGACAAAGAAGTTCATAACATGTTTGGGGCATCACATGATAACAATATACATGAAAAAAACATGACGAGGTTGCTCACATTTTGGGGGCAGCCTCACATACCGATCGCTACATATATGCATGTTGCAGATGTGGACAAACACAAAACCAAAAGTTGGTCACATATTTGGGGCAAATGTTAGCTCACATGCCATGGAGTGTTTGATACACGTTTCATATGATATCGTAGACATGGTGGACGCAGATTCTGACTCACATGCAATTGTTCAGAGTACGACTCATTGCACATGATACTCACACATTTTACCAATGATGCGTATGGCAGACATGATACAGAGACACCGTGTGGTCACATTTTTGGGGCAAATTTGTTGCCGCCACGATGCTCGATGCAGATGATACATGCGTGCCCTGATTTTTTTTGGTCGACGTCCAGGTCCATACGACATTGATCACTCCGGCGTCGCCGTGCCGCCGTATACCAGCAGCTCGCCGTTCTCGCCCCACACTTCTTCCCTCACTGGAAGCTCACTGCATACGCCCATCTCCTCATACACTGGAGCATCGCCAGCCTCCGCACTGGCACCTGCAGCAAAGTCTGCAAGGGTACGCTTGCACTCAGTCTGGGATACATCTGCCGGATCCTCTGTGTTCACGAAGAAATCCACGAGGTTGTTGCCCATGTCCATGGATACAACAGGGTCCGCGTCATACTCACCTTGATCTGCAAGAGCATACTCAATGCCTTTCCCCTCGTCGTCGGATGACGATACAGAGTCATACCCGCGCTCCAAAATCTCGCCCTCCTGCTCGGGGCCAGCCGGCAGGAAGTCACTGCGGCGGAGCTTGCCGAATACATGGCAGCCCTCGCGAGACTTGAAGCGACTGCAGGCAACGTAGCCATACCCTCTCGTAGCCACTCTCTTCTTCTGCTCAAAATATACACAGCCGTGAAAAAGATCCGCGCCCTGCGCTCGACGCACCGTGGTCGCATACCCGTAGCAGCAAGGCAGGAATACCTCTCCGTTCTCCTCGATGGGGTGCACCAATACCATGTTGCCCGTACCCACCAGCCTGGCTGTAAACACTGAGTTTCCACGAAGCGACTCGCATACCGTGGCCAACGCCCCATTCACAAAGCCCCGCTGTTTGTCAAAGTTCCGACTCAGGCGAATGACGATACCAGGTCTGGCCAGAATGCGTAAGTCGGACTTCGTGGTCGGGTCGCAATACCCACCCGTTTTCAGATCGGCCTCACTAATGCCGAGTAATGCCAGCGCCGCTCTGCATACCTCCGCCGAGCCCGCGTTCGTACACGTGAGCCAAGAAAACGGATGCCCTTTCTCCGCCGCCAACGCCATACCGCGCTCAACACAGGCCTCCAAGCACTCATGATGCCAGTGGCGGTCTCCAAAATACTCAGTCAAAACCCCTCGATCTGGCTGACACTCACGTATACGATTCAGGAAAACCAAGTGCTGCTTGTCAGCGGTGCGATACACAGTCTTCAAGTCGACCTTGTCCATTTGGTTGCAAAAGTGTTCGCACTGGCCCCCGCTCAATACTGGCTGCAACTGCTTAAAATCGGCCACGATAGCAGTGAAGGGTTTGTGCGGCTGCTCCCGCACCGAGGCAAAGAACCGCATCCATTCCTGGTCTTCATACTGGCTGCCTTCATCGCAAAGAATCAAATCAATACTTCTCAAAGCCGAGGGTGGGGCCCAGCGGACCTTGCCGTCCTTGCCGGGCCTCTTATACTTCAAGACTCCTTGTATCGTGTCCACTCGGATATTCTCGATACCGGGTCTGTCGGGCAGCTTGGACTTGTACTGGTGCACGAGATACCCAGTGGGGCACACGATCAAAACCTGCAGAGACTCACATGCCCAAATGGCCAGCTCCAACAATACTGCCGTCTTCCCACTGCCGGGCGGGCCAGAGATATACAAGAAACGCTTGCTGTTCTGCTTCTCCTCCTCGTCCTCCAGCGATACAGCCTTCTTGACCCGCTCGATGACATCAGCCTGCTCTGGGCTCCACGTGCGCTGCTGATACTTCGGCCTGTTCAAGGTATCCCACTCCTGCCGAAGGCACTCATACTCTGGCTCGTTATCGCATCGAGCAACACGCTGATACAGCAGAAAATTCGCGTGTTGCTTCTGCTCAAAGCAGCCGACACGCTCATCGCGCATACCGCGAAATTGCAGATCGCGTCGGGCCAGCGAGAGCAGATACTCGAATGCTGCCCTGTCATTATCAAATACAGGCGCTCCTGCAGTATACTCAGAGCCGAATGTGAGTATCTGGCCATCATCGCCCACTCGCATCGGCAGCGCTTGAGTGTGGAATTTGAGATCACACGACGTCTCCACGATACCAACAGTGCCTGACCAAGTCCAGGACATGAGATACTCGATCATGCCCACGAAATTCTTCATACTGTCCAGATGTTTGAACGTCCGAGGGAGTAATTGTGAAGCGTATACATGTGGCAGCATAGTGAGTGAATGCTGGCCCCAGTACCCGTCCGTCAGCTCGTACCAATACCTGCAGGCGACCACTTGCGTAGGTTCATACCTTTGATTATGTCGGCCACCACGAAAATGCACGCAGTGGTTGCAGGAATCATACTCCCTGCCACGGTGCCATACCAAGAAACTCTCCGATACGGGAACCCCTGCGACCAGCTGCTCCCTCTTCTCCTGAAGGTAAAAGCCATACATCCTTGAGGAAAAGTTACCCTGCCGCCCGTCGTAATTCACCATGGCTGCCGGCTGCGGTGGATACAGCAATACATGAGAGTAGGACCGCTCAAACTCCGACAATTGCGCCAAACGGATGGCCACTTCCGGCAGGCACGGGCTGCTCTTGCTGAGCAAGCGATACGCGGTCAGCCAGGAGCTGTTCGCATTCTTCTGCACATACTCGCCGAGCCCGACGTCGACGGCATCGTGGTCCTTCGCGACATACCCTGAAATGTAGTTGAGCCGGCCGTTGCCTATCTGAACATCTATCTCGGCGCAGAATACACGCGAGAGGAACTTGACGAATGCCGACACGACAGCCGTCCCGGTGCGCCCCTGGAGATACTGCAACAGCCCAAAGCATACAACCCACGCGCAGATGTGCCAGTGCGGGGTGCCACGGCCTTGGTACTCGGTCTTCATACACCACTCGTAAACGATGAAGTACTTGTGGCCCCAGCGGTTCGCCAGGAACAGCCAGATACAGCGAACCAGGTAGTACATATGAAGTGACATCATATACGCACCAGCAAAAATACAGCGAAGATACGGCTCCATGAAATACGGCCTCGGGAACTTCCACTCCGCGGGCGCGATGGTGATGAACAAGTTCGGAAACGCGCACAGCCAGACCTGTCCCCGAAGATTCCGGCAGTGTTGATACAGGGCCTCATAATTCTTCTCGTCGTAGCAGCGCACGAGCATGATACGCACAAGATCAGCGAGGGAGTCTTGCACAATCTCCCAATATCCCGTAGACGCCTGCGAGTCCCGAGACATGACATCCCCAGTGACGCCGAGGCTCTTGGCACGGACTTGTGCATTGAAATACTTGTTCGCCAGGTGCTTCTCGTACAGAAAGAACGGCAGGTCCCGCTGCTCGCCATATACGCGGGCACTGGACAGCACCTTCCGAGTCCAAGACAGGCCGATGGATACCACACGGTTCGTGCTGTCCTGGGTCTCGGCATAGTAGTGCTCCATTATACCCGTATCTGTGAAGTCCGTGGTCGGGTACAAAACGGGATACATGGCACACTCGATACCTTTCATGACCACAAAGAGGTCGTAGGAGGACAGGTTCAAGGAGCTGCGATTCTCGATACGGATCCTCTGGGAGGGCAGAAAGCTATTTTATTGTTGTTGTTTTTTTTTGGGTTTTTTTTTTTTTAGTTGATCAACCTCGTGATCATCTACGTCGCCGTCGATCTCGTCGTCATCGTTCGTCGTCGTCGTCGTCGTCGTCGTCGTCATCGTCGTCGTCGTCGTCGTCATCGTCGCCGTCGTCGTCGCCGTCGTTCTCGTCGTCGTCGTCGTCGTCGTCGTCTTGGTCGTCGTCGTCGTCGTCGTCGTCGTCGTCGTCGTCGTCGTCGTCGTCGTCGTCGGTGGGAGCCCCTGCCCGCGCGGATCCTCTGTTCCGTCAGGAAGACGCGGTAATACTTGCTGTGCTCCCTCAAGAAGTGATACGCAGCCTTGCACCGGTCCGTAGGCAGACTCGCTTCGCAGACCAGGTCCTTCTTGAAATACGCGCGCGAGAGCCCCACCTTCTTCCAGCTGAACTGGTGCGCGGCGCCATACCGCTCCTGCTGCACGGAGGTCTTCAATACGACGATGCTCAGAGCACGACATTCGTCCACGGTCATCTCGTGCATACAGGGTCCAGTGGTGTGGTCCAGCGAGAACTGCCCAAAGGAATACCGAGGCCAGCTGATACACTCCTTTGCCTCGTAGCCCGACTTCGTGGCCAAGGGGATCCTATACAGCTCCGACGTCTTTGCTACCTTGAGGGCCTTCCCGTGGTTCTGCATACGCCGGTTGAACTTCTCGAGAGGGGTCTCTTTGCCAGAACAGCAAGGGCATGTGGCAACCACAGGCGTATACATGCCTGGCTTATACCACCATCTCGAAGATATACCAACTTGGCCACAGGCGTGCACCACCGGGTCGTGCGGTACTTGCCGACGATACGCCGCCAACATGTCTGGTTGCTCCGACGTGCTGCGGTCCTGATATACACGATTCGAGAAATACTCGTCATTAAAGAAGAACGAGCCGCAGGCCTCGCAAGCGGACCAACTCCCGTAGCACACCCAGAACGCAAAGTCCGTCAAATTATACTGTTTCTGGTAGGTGGCCTGGATACTGGTGAGTAATGACATGGACCAAGACTGTCGCTGAAATACCTCCTGGCACTTCAACATGGCATACGCAGCAACAAGACAAGCGTCGGCCGCCATTTTCGGGAATACTATGCAACGGTCAGCTGTCGCCACGCTGCAAGCTCTCGCATACCAGCCGTGCTCTGTGTCGGAGATACACGCGTGCGCAGTCCTGGGCAGCACCTGGCCCTGGAAGGTCTTCTCGTAGGCCTCCAACACAGGGCCTGGCAGCACATCCTTGTATACGAAGGCATCCGGATACTCGAGAGCCAACCTGGCATGCCGTTCGTGTTCTCCAAAAAATACCGCAAGATTGTGCAAAGGCACCAACTCTTCCGCCACGCCCAAGCGCTCACATAAGGATATACGCACAGTCTCCAGAGCAGATCTGGCCCGGGCGCGCAGAGAGGGAGCAACCCCCCGGGTGTGCCCGAGCTTGCTATCCAGAGAGACGAAGGAATACAAAAACTCCCACTCGTGCTGCTCCAGGTGGTCGCTGGTCCAGTATTCGCCACGCTGCTCGCGATAGCGACGATACGCTATGAGCCGCTGCGTCGTCCTGCAATCAACGAGATACTGCGCCAATAACTGCTTTTTCACCTCCTCGGCCGAGACGCCCTTCTGCAGCTGCTCCAGGACAAACTCCCCGCATACGTGGCGATGTATGTCCTCAGCATTCTCCAGTAGTGCCAGCTGCTGAGGGGGCGCCTTCAGCCACATCTGAAGGTGAGCGCAATGGGCAAATACCCCGGTCTCCGCGCGATACTTGTCCACCAGCGCTCGCCCCCTCAAGCCTTCTACGTGATTTTCGGACCTCCTGGGGCCATCTTGGGGGTCTCTTGGAGCCACCTTGGAGCCTCTCTGGAACCTCTTGGGGGCCTCTTGGAGTCCTCTTGAAGCCTCTTGGGACCATCTTGGGCGCCTCTTTGGGCCACGCCTCTTGGGGCCATCTTGCGCGCCTGTTGGGGCCATCTTGGGTTTTAAAGATTCATCAAGAGACCGCGAATGGATTTCGAGATTTTGCAGATGAGAAAGTAGTGCGTTTTCATATGTTTTCTGAACATCGCATCTTGAAATTATTGATAAACCATTGTGTTTGGCAGGATTTCGACATGCGCGCGCGGCGGCCGCGCGCATGTGCACTTCGTCTCATTTTTTGCAAGGGATGGTGGCCCTCGCAGGCGCGCAACCGTCGTTGGAGAAGTTCAAAGCACCTGAAGAAGTAGCACGCAAAGACCCTTTTGACAGAAATGTTTAAAAAGTAGTGTGTTTCCTATGAATCCGCAAGAGCGCGCGGAAGGACATTTTGACAATTTTTTCTTACAAAACCATTGGGTTTTTGATGTTTTTATGTTAAAATCGTTACGAAACCTAAGGGCCTGCGACCTGTGCCGCCGGGCGCTTCAATACACGCTTGGTGACGGCCTGGGCGGATGAAGCCGCCGCCTGCACGGAGGAGCCCACCGACGCATACACATCGCACCACTTTCTCAACACTGATCGGGACACCAAGACAGCTTTCCGTCGCATACGCAACACGGTATGCAACGTGTGGTACTTCAGCCCTGGATATACATCGCGCATGTGGTCACCAAGTGCCGCGTTGAGCTTTTCGGCCGTGTCGTACTGCAAAGGTCCAGAGTCAGGGTGATACTTCACGTACCATTGCCTCAAAACCATACCGCTGACAGCGACGGGAGGATCGCTCTCCGAGAGAAGCTGCGAGAGGACCTCCGCGGCGGCCTCGTCGGCGAAGCTCTCCCGATACTGATTGAGTCGAAGACGCTGGCCTATACATTCCTCCACAGCTTGGGCAGTATTCAATGCTCCCTTGGCGCCCCACTCCGTGCTGAGCCACTTCTGGCATACCCTGGCGTTAGCAGATACAGATAAATGTCCCAGGAGCCACTGCTTCAAGACGGCCCCGTCAGTGGTCCCCTCGGGCATGTCTTTGCGAATACGTTCTCCATACCAGGTCTCCAAGTGGCCAGCGTTCTGCACTTGGACAAGCGTGTCTTTGGATGAATACTGCAGTAGCCACGCCGTTGCGACCCTATCTGGCACATACAGTGGTGGATCCAACTGTCGGAGCGCCCGGCATAATTTGAAAGCGGTATTATGCTCAATGCCCAGGTGGCGGATGGCAGAGCCGTGCTGCTCCTCCAGCTCCTTGGCGCTAGAAATACTGACCGTGCCAGTCACAACCCGATACTTGGCCCACCAAGTCTTGCACGCCTGGTGACTAGCATTGATACCCTTTGCCTGGAGCGCCTGATGCAAATAATACGGGCTGTCGCAGTCGGCCAAGGGAGGCCGCGACAGCTCAGGGCCATACTGCTCGTGAAGGTCTTTCGCCGTCAAAGCCATGATCCAAGAACACAGGCGATACCTTGATCCGAGATGGCTACGGATATGTGCGTCAGCAGTCGGGGGCCTTCCTGGGGCCGCTTGGGGTCCTCTTGGGGAAGGGGGGAAGCCTCCTGGCGCGGTTTGGGGTCCACTTGAGAGCCTTTGGGGGGCTCCTTGGAACCATCTTGGGGCCTCTTGGGGGCTTATTGGACCCTCACGGCGGACTCTTGGGGCCTCTAGAACGCCTCCTGGGGCCATCTTGGGGGTCTCTTGGAGCCACCTTGGAGCCTCTCTGGAACCTCTTGGGGGCCTCTTGGAGTCCTCTTGAAGCCTCTTGGGACCATCTTGGGCGCCTCTTTGGGCCTCATGGACGCCTCTTGGGGCCATCTTGCGCGCCTGTTGGGGCCATCTTGGGTTTTAAAGATTCATCAAGAGACCGCGAATGGATTTCGAGATTTTTCGGATGAGAAAGTAGTGCGTTTTCATATGTTTTCTGAACATCGCATCTTGAAATTATTGAAAACCATTGTGTTTGGCAGGATTTCGACATGCGCGCGCGGCGGCCGCGCGCATGTGCACTTCGTCTCATTTTTTGCAAGGGATGGTGGCCCTCGCAGGCGCGCAACCGTTGTTGGAGAAGTTCAAAGCACCTGAAGAAGTAGCACGCAAAGACCCTTTTGACAGAAATGTTTAAAAAGTGGTGTGTTTCCTATGAATCCGCAAGAGCGCGCGGAAGGACATTTTGACAATTTTTTCTTAAAAAACCATTGGGTTTTTGATGTTTTTATGTTAAAATCGCTACGAAACCTAAGGTTTTGGAAGGATTTCGTCTTGCGCGCACGAATGTCCACTTTACCTTATTTTTTGCAAGGGATTCTTGCAATTTGATCAACTAAGAACAAGAATTTTCATTTTATAATGTTTTTTGCAAGGGAAAACGAGCGTCAACAAAAAACCGGATCCGGTACCAATCGTTTTGCCTGAGACTTCCTCACGAAAATGATGAAAATGTGGCTGCGGCCTAGGCGCGGCGCAGAGGTCGCGCACCAGGGGTCCCAACAATAATAATTCTTTAGAAGGAAATAATATTCAACAACAACAACAACAACAACAACAACAACAACAACAATCATTTTACCCGAACGCTCAGTGTTCTCCCCAGTGCCAGGGTTTTCTTGCGACACTAGCCAATACCCCCACTTCGTGGGGGGGCCGTTCAAGCTCTACCAAATATCCAAACGACTCTTCGAGACCACCCACACCCAGCTTCCCGCCCTATGACGTTGGGACACTTCACTTCGTGGCGTGCGGACGACCCTGGCTACTACACTGGCGTGGGGTACACACCCACAGAGGTTGATCACATCTGTTACATATGATGTGGTACACGGTACACGTGAGATGGTACGCAGTGCCAAGATAGTTGGTCACATTTTTGGGGCAAATTCGTGGGGATGCGATTACAGAAGTACATGTGTTACACTGATGTTATACAGTCCCAAGGATGACGCATGCATTGCTCATAGACTCATGGCGCTATGATCCTAACTCTCAGTGCCCAACGCGCGCGTGCACAGCCAGACGGAGGGAGAGAAACACATGTATACAAGGTTCGTGACATACGCACGGTCCACCATGTTGTAAACGATCGCATGCACGGTAAGTTCTGAAATTATACGTATGTACAAGCAGACATGCGAGGGAGAAAGGGAGATGGCCATCGACAGTTCCAATACGGCTCCAAGGCGGAAGAGGGGGAGGAGGAGCAGGACAAGGAGGAAAGGAGAGAAGCGAGAAAGGAAGAACGCAGACGGCGCGGCTCTGGACACAAAGGGGTGCCATACTTTCTCCTGCTTTCGCAAACAGGTCCAGTCACACGTAGGGGTATACTCAACCGAATGGTCTTCGCATCCAGAAGCATACTAAAGGCGCGACGCATCGTCGTCTGCGATGGCGCGGAGCGGGCGCGTGGGTGCCCGGCTGCCTGGCTGATACACGTGCGGGCCTGGCTGATACCCGTGCGGTCCCAGATGCCCAATGAGATTGCCGATACGCCTGCTGGCGGGAAGGCCGGTGCTTGCATACGGCAGTGCTACCGCGAGCACGTTGTGGACCTGCGGTGGCAAGGCCTGGTAATCGAGCATGTTCGGAAGCTCGTCGCTCTGACCATACGACCGCCATACGGGCAACCACCACCACTGGTCTTGACGCGGATACGTGATCTCTGTGCCGACCTCAGGGGATACGTTCCAAAGGGCCATTTTCTGCGGGTCCGTACCCATGAAGGCCGCGTGGTACGCAATGAATACGTCCAAGGTGGCCAGGGCCCTGTAGGAGAGGCCGGATACGATCTCCGCACTCTTGGGGCCTCTAGAACGCCTCCTGGGGCCATCTTGGGGGTCTCTTGGAGCCACCTTGGAGCCTCTCTGGAACCTCTTGGGGGCCTCTTGGAGTCCTCTTGAAGCCTCTTGGGACCATCTTGGGCGCCTCTTTGGGCCTCATGGACGCCTCTTGGGGCCATCTTGCGCGCCTGTTGGGGCCATCTTGGGTTTTAAAGATTCATCAAGAGACCGCGAATGGATTTCGAGATTTTTCGGATGAGAAAGTAGTGCGTTTTCATATGTTTTCTGAACATCGCATCTTGAAATTATTGAAAACCCATTGTGTTTGGCAGGATTTCGACATGCGCGCGCGGCGGCCGCGCGCATGTGCACTTCGTCTCATTTTTTGCAAGGGATGGTGGCCCTCGCAGGCGCGCAACCGTTGTTGGAGAAGTTCAAAGCACCTGAAGAAGTAGCACGCAAAGACCCTTTTGACAGAAATGTTTAAAAAGTGGTGTGTTTCCTATGAATCCGCAAGAGCGCGCGGAAGGACATTTTGACATTTTTTTCTTAAAAAACCATTGGGTTTTTGATGTTTTTATGTTAAAATCGTTACGAAACCTAAGGTTTTGGAAGGATTTCGTCTTGCGAGCGCGAATGTCCACTTTACCTTATTTTTTGCAAGGGATTCTTGAAATTTGATCAACTAAGAACAAGAATTTTCATTTTCTATTGTTTTTTGCAAGGGAAAACGAGCGTCAACAAAAAACCGGATCCGGGGGTAATCCACTTTTCTGAAGCTTTCGCAGAAAAATGATGAAAATGTAGCTGCGGCCTAGGTTTTGGGCGGGGGGCGTGCACCAGGGGGTCCAACAATAATAATTCTTTAGAAGTAATAGTGTTCAACAACAACAACCACAACAACAACAACAACAGCAACAACAACAACAGCAACAGCAACAGCAACAGCAACAGCAACAGCAACAACAACAGCAACAACAGCAACAGCAACAGCAACAGCAACAGCAACAGCAACAACAACAGCAACAACAACGACGACAACGACAACGACAACGACAACGACAACGACAACGACAACGACAACGACAACGACAACAACAACAACAACAACAACAACAACAACAACAACAACAACAGCAGCAACAACAACAACAACAACAACAACAGCAACAGCAACAGCAACAGCAATAGCAGCAGCAACAACAACAACAACATCGCGGGAGATATGGGGATGGCTGGGCCGGGAGGCGAGCCGAGGACAGGACGAGGGCAGAGTCGGGGGAGGACAGATCGAGAATCCCTGAGATCTGGTGGCTGCGGAGGATGTCTCGGGCGCCGCGGCCTCCGTGCTAGCGTTCCATAACGCTCTGGAGCGGATTGATCCTCGTCCTAGCCCCGTCCCACAGAAGAAAGGAGAGGAACGGAAAATACTCTCGCGCCCCACTCCAAGCCCACGTGGCGGCGCGGGAACGGGGTGGGGTGGGCGAATGGAGGCATTCTGACCGAGATCTCCGACGATATGATGTTTTCAATCCCAGCTTCTTGTTTCATTTTAGGCCTCCAGGTCCCTCTGTCGGGTCATCCAAAAGCAGACTCACACCAAAGACTACCCCAGGGAAGGAGGCGAGCATCCGTTTCTGATGGCCTGGGGCCCGATAACGGTCCCACGAGGGCGAAATTAATAAAAAACGAAAAACTAAAATCCTCTGAGGTCTGGGTCGGCCTTGACTTCTCCTCCTAAACACCCTGCTCGTAAGGGACCTACACGTCGTTCATGTCTAATCGCGTTCATGTCTGATTGTGGTCGCTTCTAATTGTTCCTGGCCCCCTCGTGGCCAGGAAGAGGCCCAGGATAGAACAATTAGAAGTGAAAGGATCCTGGCCCCCCCAAAAAAATCCGTGGATTTTCGCAGACTTAGACATGAACAACGTGCACAGCTTGTCGAAGCACGCGTGGGCTCACCCGGATCTGGAGCCGGTGCTGCTGCGCAGCAGCCCGCGTACGGTCTCCCGCGTACGGTCTCCCGCGCACGGTCTCCCGATATGGTCTCCCGTGACGGTGGGCTCCTGTGGCGGTGGGCTCCCATCGTACGGTGGGGGTGCTGGATAAGGAACCCTTAGGTTTATGTCGGGCGTGTCCCCCTACAGGGGGATTTTCGACGAAAAATTAAAAATACTCCCAAAGTACCCTAAAAAGGTCAAAAATACTCAAAAAATAGTCCCCAGACTATTTTTAAACTATTCTTGTTTGTATGTTTGTTGTATTTTTTGTTTTTCGTCGAAAATCCCCTTATAGGGGGACAGGCCCGACTTAACCTTGGGTGCAAAATCCAGGGTCGGGAAACCAGTGGAACTCCAATCGTGGATCGGCCATGGATGTCACCGCCGCCCTCATCAGCTAAGGGATCCTCCAGGGTCTGCAGCATCATGGGCCCATTCCTCCACCAACGCCCCCACCGTAGTGGGTTGCTGTCGTGGCTTCTTATCGTCGTGGTCACCCAGTGTCGTGGTCTGCGAGCATCGTGGCCTCCCGTCGCGGGCAAACCTTCCGAGGCCACCCATCACCATGACCTCCAATCGCGGTCTCCCCTCATCGTGGTCTCCTACCACCGTGGTTTCCCTTTACCTCGGCCTCCTACAGTCGTAAACTCCCAGAGGAGGAGGAGGAGGAGGAGGAGGAGGAGAAGAAGAAGAAGAAGAGGGAAAGGGGAAGAAGGAGGAGGTGAATCAAGTTCATTCCTATCTTACTGCATTCCTACGTGATGTGGCCTCCGGCTTTACTCGGACAGACGTACTCCTGCTGTACCCAGGTCGGCTCTCGTGCGGTCTCCTGCTTGGCCCTCCGCATGGTCTCCCGTCTAGCCTCCAACATCATACCCCGCCGAGTCTCCCAGATGGTCTCCCGTGTGCTCTCCGGCATGGCCTCCCGCATGGCCCCCCGCATCGCCTCGCTCGCACGGTCGCCCGCATGGCCTCCCGCACCGTCTCCTGGCATGGCCCTCCGCATGGCCTCCCCGCGTGGTCTCTCGAACGACTCCCACGGGGCCTCCCGCACCTCGCATGGCCTACCGTGTGGTCACGGTCTCCCGCACGAGCTCGAGTTTGGCCTCCTGCCACGGTGTCCCGCCTGGCCTCTTGCAGGCATGTCGGGACCCGCTCCGGCATCGTGCACCGCGCTCCCCGCTCTCTGCAATCACTGCCCCCTGCAGGTACAGCCGACCCGGACAGCAGGGCTGCGCGACGAGGGTGCAAGGGCCTCGGGCGCCCGATTCGACGCTTTCAGGGCGGGGCGCGACCAACGGCGGTGGTCAAGGATGGACCGATGAGGCGAGGATCAGAGGCCTAGATTGGGTCGGATTAGATGGGGTCGGAGGATCGCGCCGCATCGCCGATGCATCGGCAATGCATCGGCGATGCATCGGCGATGCACCAGCGATGCACCGCAGATGCATCGTCGACTTCGGTGCTGCAGCGGTGACGTCGACGTAAAGCAGATCGGGCTGCACATCAAGCAGCATCGGCGGTGCATCGGCGGTGCGGCGCGATCCTCCGGCCCCATCCACTGGGACCCCATCTCGGAGGTCTAGAATTAAGTCGGGCGCGTCCCCCTTCAGGAGGATTTTGGGCGAGAAATAAACGATACTCAAAAAGTTCCCCCCAAATGGTCAAAAACAGTTAAGACATCGTCCCCAGACAACTCTTTTTTTACTATTTTTGAAGATTCCTCCTGCAGAGGGACAGGCCCCACGAAGTCCAGAAGGATGCAGGGGTGCCCTTGGGGAAGGTTTGCCCCTCCTTCCTCTGCGGGGGGACTGCGCTCACCCCCTCCGCCTGCCGAGGCGCTGCTCCGAGCGCCCCCCCCCGCAAGCCGAGGGCGCGGCACTTCTGCCGCGCGCGGGAGGCCCGAGGCTGCAGCACCACCCCACGCTGCGCTGCCCAACCGAACCTCGCTCCGGGTGGGCCCCTGCCCAAAGCCGTGCTCCGGTGCGGCTCGTCTGCGCGCCTCGTCGTCGTCGTCGTCGTCGTCGTCGTCGTCGTCGTCGTCGTCGTCGTCGGCGGCGGCGGCGGCGGCGGCGGCGGCGGCGGCGGCGGCGGCGGCGGCGGCGGCGGCGGCGGCGGCGTCGGCGTTGGCGTCGGCGTCGGCGTCGGCGTCGGCGTCGGCGTCGGCGTCGGCGTCGGCGTCGGCCTCGGCGCCGGCGTCGGCGTCGTCGTCGGCGTCGTCGGTTTTCGTGGTGCGTGCTGCTCTGCTCGGGACTTGTTTCCCTTACGCAGTGGCCACCCACGCGGGAGGCCCGGGCGCGGCCCCGGGGAGGCCGCCGCGCCCTGCCCGGGCCGAGGGGCTCTCCCCGTGAGGGCCCCCCGGGGCCCTGGAGAGCCGCAGCGGCAGGGAGACGCCCGGCCGAAACAGCGCACCTCGTCGGGCCCGCCTTGAGAGGCCTCCCGGATGCGGTCTGGGCAGATGGAGTCGAAGGATCGCGCCGCATCGCCAATGCATCGCCGATTCATCGGCGATGCATCAGCGACGCCAGCGTGGAGGAGAACGGGCTCCGCATCGAGCCGCATCGCCGATGCGCCGGAGTGATGCGGCGCGATCCTCCAACCCCATCTACCCGGACCCCAATCAAAGAGGCCTAGATTGAACCCCTCGGCACGCTGGAGGGTCTGAGCGGTCGCGCGTTGGGGTGGGAAGCTGACGAGGCGAGTTGGGGGGCAGAGTCGACCTCGCGGGGTTTGGGGCGCCTCGCGTCGTGACACCGCGTGGACAGCTCAGCCTCGAACGACCGCGGCGCCCCGATAGCGCAGATCGTTCGATCGCAACCATTGAGCAGGGACCGACCGTCCCGGCACCCCTTTTGGCCTGCCACGACATGCTCTGAGAACCCAGAGAATGCTCTAAGAACATGAAGTATGCCCTTAAAGCATCAAGCCGACGTGTTGAAACCAGACAGCCCCAGCCAGAAATGCTCTGAGAACCTTTCGTGGGCCGCACAGAGACATACTAATACTATATGCCCTCCTTGGAGGCGCGCGTCCGACCCGAACATATAGTATACCTATCTAGTCGTACGTCGTTTCCCGAGCGGTGTGGCCAGAAAGCGCCCGCCACGACGCATACACTATAAGATTTCTCGATGCGCGCGTCGCCCCTGACGGGGCGACGCACATACAGTAGAAGCCTGCTGGGGTAGCGCCGATTTCGTGCAGACCACGGAAGGCTCTCAGAGCATGCTCTGGTGGGCCTGTACACGTCGTTCATTTCTAATCGTGCTCATGTCTGATTGTGCTCGTTCCTTCTCGTCCCTGACCCCCTAGCGGCCAGGAAGAGGCCCAGGATAGAACAATCAGAAATGACAGGATCTTGGCCCCCCAAAAAGATCGAAGAACCTTCGAAGAATTAGACATGAACCATGCGCGGGCGAGCCAGGACGCCCCGCAGCTGCCCGAAACCAACCCCGAGCCACTGGCGACGCTCCGCGTTGGAGGCCTGGGCAGGAGGTGCCGCCTGCGGGCCTCCGCGGCGCGCCGCGGGGGGAAACGACATGGGGGGAGGCCTCCTCAGGAGGCGCTCCTCCTCCTCCCTCCTCCTCCTGCTCCTCCTGCTCCTCCTGCTCCTCCTCCTCCTCCCTCATCCCTCCTCCCTCCTCCTCCTCCTCCTCCTCCTCCTCCTCCTCCTCCTCCTCCCCTCCTCTCCTCCTCCTCCTCCTCCTCCTCCTCCTCTCCTCCTCCTCCCCTCCTCCTCCTCCTCCTCCTCCTCCTCCTCCTCCGCCTCGGGCTTCTGGAACGCCACCCGGCCTCCTGAGAAGCCCTCTGCGGCTTCCCTGATAATGCGACGCTGCCAAACAGAAACAGCATCGCGAAACATGGCGACCAGGGGGGAAGCGAAATGGGGGGAGGCCTTCTCAGAAAGCGTTGGCCTCCTGAGAAGCCCCCTTGGAGGGGCGGGCCCTGGGACACACAAAGAAATAGACACAAATCCCAGGATTCCCCGCATGTTCAATTTTTTGTGGATTCCCGTCTTCCTCTCACTTCCCATATTTTCCCATGTTTTCCGGGGGGTCGACGATGAATTGTGTCTGTGATTTTTCTCTCTCCTGAGGGGGCCTTTTCAGACGGCGTTGGGCTTCTGAGAGACCCCCCCTGCCTCCTGAGAAGCCCTCTGAGGCGTCCCCTGAGATGCGACGTTGCGAAACAGCATCGCGAAAAATGGCGAACGGAGCCCCGGGCCCCAAGGCTCTGCCGCGTGTTTTGAGCCAGATCGATCTGTGATGGCCCTGGGGCCCGTGACTGGGCGAAATCGCCTGGGGTGGGTTGAGCCAGATCGATCTGTGATAGCCCAAGGGCCTGTGACTGGGCGAAATCCCCCGGGGTGGAAAAACTGCCACACCCGGATCTCAAGGTCGGAGGAGGCTTCCCAAAAGGCCAGAAGTTCTCCGAGCCTTCTGGAAAGGCCCGCCCACGGTGGTTTCGGGGCCATCACTCGGGCCCCTAGCGGCCGTTCGAGGCGAGATCCGGGCCCCCCCGGAGAGCTCTCGACGAGGAGCAGCCGCTGGACAAGGCACCCCGAGGCCGGAAGGCCTCCAGGAGCCAGCGAGAACACCCGGAGGTTTCGGGCTTCCGGAGCCTCGCCCCCGAAGCTCGCCCCGCTCCTCCCCCTCCTCCTCCTCCTCCTCCTCCTCCTCCTCCTCCTCCTCCTCCTCCTCCTCCTCCTCCTCCTCCTCCTCCTCCTCCTCCTCCTCCTCCTCCTCCTCCCTCCTCTCCTCCTCCTCCTCCTCCTCCTCCTCCTCCTCCTCCTCCTCCTCCTCCTCCTCCTCTCCTCCTCCTCCTCCTCCTCCTCCTCCTCCCTCCTCCTCCCTCCCTCCTCCTCCTCCTCCTCCTCCTCCTCCTCCTCCTCCTCCCCTGGGCGCGCCGCCCGAGGATCTCATGCCGCTCTGCCCCCCCCCCCCCCCCGCGCGCGCGCGCCTCGCGCGGGTCCGCTGGCAGGCCCCGGCCGTCGAGCTCTGCGGCGTCGGCCGCGCGCTCGCAGGCGAAGAGCGCGCGCCTGCTCGAAGGAGGAGCAGGAGGCTCGGAGGCGTCGAGGGCTCGGAGGCGTCGAGGGCTCGGAGGCGTCGAGGGCTCGGAGGCGTCGAGGGCTCGGAGGCGTCGAGGGCTCGGAGGCGTCGAGGGCTCGAAGGGTCGAGGGTCCAAGGTGTCGAGGCTCGAAGGTCCGAGGCTCGAAACTGTCAGGCGCTCTCGCCAGTTCCCCTGAGATCCGGCGTCACGAAAGAAAAACTGCAGCAGGGCCAACAACTCGGCGGTGGACAAACCTCCTTTTAGTAAACCTCCCCTTAGTGAAAGCGGCCTAGGACCGAAACCGACTGACCTGGACCCGCAAAAATGACGGCCGCGACGCCCTCTCGCGAACCGAAAACGGCCAATTCCTTAGTCGACGTGTCAGGGTAAGAGGTCTATCAACCTCCGAACACCCAGGCCTGGAGCCCCAGACACCATCGTCCTGCGCCCCTTTTCGAGCCAGACCGGCCCGAGCGGGTCCCAGGGAGCGCCATCCGGGCGACAGCGCCCGCGGCGAAAACAGCGCAACGCCCAGATCTGCAGGGAACGGTAGCTACACTTGCAAATGGCCTGGATCCGCCGCGGGGGATTTACGAGACATTACAGAAGAGGCAGACATATGTGTTTCGGGGATTTGCGAGTGTAGAGGCCTCCTAGATGGGGTCGGAGTAGATGGGGTCGGAGGATCGCGCCGCATCGCCGATACATCGGCGATGCATCGGCGATGTATCGGCGATGCACCGGCGATGCATCGTCGACGTCGGCGATGCATCGGCGCCATCGGCGCGGAGAAAACCTTGCTTCACATCTGGCCACATTGCCGATGCATGGGCGATGCGGCGCGATCCTCCGACCCCATCTACCCCAACCCCATCTGGGAGGCCTAGAGGAGCTCCCGAGCGAA
>CAUYUJ010014696.1:40000-47500 GCA_963575745.1 Prorocentrum cordatum
GAACCGACATCCTGGAGAAGGACGGGGTCGGTGCTGTGCGCAAAGAAGCAACCGGTAACGATCACGAAGAGCTCGGGCTGGAAAAGCGAGTCTCCCTCCACAAGACCGAGCGAGAGGATGTCTGGGTCGCCCAAGCTGTACACCACGAGCGCAACTCCGAGGATGAGCAAGAAAGCCTCCACGGTGGTGTCCATGAAGACCTGCTTGCCCTTGTACTTCAGCTGGCCACGCCTGGCGATGAGCCAGCCGCTGCTGGCACCAAACGTTGCCCCTGCGGCTACTGTGCATGTCACCTGCACTGCGCTGCCAAGGATCAGCACGCCCACGTTCGCGTGCGGGTGGTTCGCGGGGTCCGACACGCCCGTGAGGATGCCGAAAAGCGTCAGGGCGAAGGTGGCCTCAAGGGACGCCCAGGTCAGCACGAGCCGCGGCATGGGATGCCCCGGGAACTGCGAGGAGAGCTCCTCCATCTTCGGCACCACCAGGCCCTCCCCGAGGCAGAACAGCACGGTCCCCAGGACCAGGCTCTCCACGAGGGTGTACCCCTGGGCGCACACCCCGTAGAGGGTGAGGCCCAGCAGCTCGAACGCGGCGGGCAGCGACGCCATCACGAGCACATAGAGCCTGACTTCCTTGAGCCGGATCTCGAAGCCCGCGTTCAGCAGGACGAAGAAGAAGGCCAGCTCCTGGAGCTGGTTCCGCGCCGACAGCAGCTCGCTCTCCATGAAGTAGGAGTACCTGTGCACGACCCGGCGAAAGGCCGGCCATGCCCTCGGACAAACGCGTGGGGCGCCAAATCGTTGCAACCTCCGCTCCACGACCCAGACATCCGACGATGGGATGTCCTCAATGCGCGGCCCCGGAGGTGTTTGACCCCTGGCCAACGGACAGGTGTTCATCCCTGATCCGTTTGTGATGGCCCCAGGGCCTGACAACGACTCCCCAGAGGCCGACATCGAAGAAGAACTACGCCGCTTAAACACACACACACACACACAAACAAACAAACAAACAAACAAACAAACAAACAAGCAGACAAACAAACACACACATACACACACATACAGACACACACAAAAAAAACATCCAGCCGCTCCGTTTTTTGATGCGTGGGCACCGGAGGTCCAGACCACTTCCCCAGGGCTCGTTTTTCGTCTTGAGTCGTTTTCTTGACGCATCCCGCCGCTCCAAGATGTGTTGGGCCGTCCGATCTCTGGGCGCACACACACACACACACCAAAAACCAAAAAAAAATCGGAGATCCGGGAGGAGCAGACGGGCCTGGCTCCGAGCCTCCTGCCGGGGGCCCTGCGGAGGGCTGGCGACCGGGAGGCCACGAGGGGCCGGCGGGGGCACGGGCAGCCGCGCCCGCTGCTGGTGAGTGCAGTTCTGATACACCCACCCCACCCCACACACACACACACACATACACTCACATACACACACACACACACACACACACACACACACACACACACGCCTAGCTGCCCCGATACGCAGCGCGCAACGCGCAGCGTAGTGATACGGAGCTCCACACGTAGAGACTTAAGGCGTAGGTATGACGCGATGCGTGGGTCAATACGCTGAGCCACGACGCAACGTATCGACGAGGACGTTTTGAGCATGGTGCGCGTTGCGTATCAAAACGGGCGTATCAAGGCAGCTAAACACACACACACACACACACACACACACACACACACACACACACACACAAACACACACACACACACACACGCACGCACGCACGCACGCACGCACACATACACACACACACACGCGCACACACACACACACTTGCGTCGCGGCGCGGCAGAGGCAGACCGCACGCGTGCTTCGGAAGAAAAAAAAACTTGTTTCGTAAGCAGCGAGGCGGCGAAACCCGCACCAGCGTAACAGCTAGGTAGGGGCACCAACTAGCGATTTGGCCGGCATGCGAGGAGGGAAGGGGGAGGCCGACGAGGAAGGAGGGACGCTCAGACGCCGAAGAATTCGACGATGAGCAGCCGGCGGGCGGCAGCAGCCAGGCGCGCCGGGCCAGTGGAAAGAACACGCACATTGACTCACTTTCTGGCGGTCGCGGCCTCGAGCGCAGTGGCGCGGCGGAGGAAGGCGAGCACGGCGAGCGGGGCCCTGCGCGTGCTGGCCTGAGAACAGGCTGCGCCGTATGCCATCTGGGCGTGGACGGCGGGGAGACGGTGAGGACGAGAGAGGGACAGACCTGGCCGCGGGAAGGGCCCCGCACGGCACCAGGCGGCCGCGAGGCCAGCAACTCGGGTTGACCCAAAAGGGGATCCAGAGACAAGAAGGTGGTGCAATAGACTTGGTGCAATAGGTGTGGGGTTGCAATACACTTGGCGCGTGCAGTACACTCCGGGGCGCAGATGCATTGCTGGATTTTCGCGTGCAACACGTTACTTGCAACACAATGCGATAGAACTCTCCGGCGCAATACGCTTGCAATCCAATTGCCCCAAAGCTATTGCACCACCCCCTTTCAGCTGGACCCCTTGTTGGGCCACCCGAAGCGACGAAGGAGGCGGCAGGTCTATGGCTAGGGAGGCCGATCGCCCGCCAGGACAGAGGCGTCATCAGCCCGCGGTCGCGACTTGGCCGTCGTGGCCTCCGGGGAGGGGGGGGGCGGCATCCCTTCGATCGGGTGAGCGTGGCGAAGAGCGTCTGGAGCTGCTGTCGGAGCCGCGGCGGCGACGACTCGCAGTGCCTTTCGGCCCCGCGGGAACCTTGCGGTCCGCTCGCCGCCAGGGCCTTTCGGCCCCGGCGGAGCGGGCGGGAGGAGCAGGTCGTGCGCCAGCGCTTTCGCGCGGGCGCCCTTTTGCGCTCGGACGCCGGACCCGCGAGGCCCGTTGCGGCGCTCGGGTCGCGCCCGACGGCTGCCCGCGCGGGTGGTCCCGAGGGGCCGCGGTCCGGCCTCGGCCCCCCCCCCTGCGCGCGCTCCCTGGCGTGGGGGCCTCCTCCTCCTCCTCCTCCTCCTCCTCCTCCTCCTCCTCCTCCTCCTCCTCCTCCTCCTCCTCCTCCTCCTCCTCCTCCTCCTCCTCCTCCTCCTCCTCCCCTCGCTGCCGTCGCTCGGGCGGGCCCGCAGCGGCGGGAGACGGGGCCGCCAAGCGACTCCTTGGCGCTGCCGGGTTCGACCACAGGTCGCCGGGTGAGCAGCACCGCCTCGCAGAGGGGGAGGCACCCGCGGATTCGCGGCGCGCGGCCGAGGAGCGCCCTCCCGCGACCGTGGGGCGCCGATGGCGTTGGCAACGCGCTGGGGCAGCGGCGAGGGCGCGCCCCACCAGGCCCAGCGCCGTTCTGGCGCGGCGGGGCTGCCCGCGGCAACTTCCTGTTGCAAAACTTCTGGTGTCTTATATGTGTTCGGGGCACCCGATTCCGAAATCCTTGCGAAGCCTTAGGTTGTTGAAAGATTTCGGCATGCGCGCGCGACGACGCGCGCGCATGCCGTCCCATGCTGTGCAAGGGATTACTGAAATAATCTCTGACGATGAGGAAGTGCGCGCGCATTGTCTTTGGCAAGGGACGAAAAGGGGTGTCGATACCAGTTTGGCTGAGATCCTATGGAACCGTATTCAGAGTGAACGATGAGGCAAAATCAGCTGTATGTTGCACCATCCCCTAGCGGGGCGGTAGGTCCTTTCTCCTGCCTAGAATAGAGAATCCAGGTTGCGCAACATATGCTGTGCAAAAAACGTGGTGTTACCTACGATGTGCAATTTATCAAATACAAACTATGTGGTGCAATCGATGTTGCGCAATATATACGTTGAGCAATGTATGTGGTGCACTGTATGTCCGCAACATCTGTAGTGCAATATGTGTTGCGGGCGACGAGAAAGCGGGCCGCAGACGCGAAAACAAAGAATCGCGCAATCCATGTGCGACAATCTATGTGGGGCAATCGATGTGGTGCAATATACGCGGTGCAATTAATTTCTGTTCGCAGTAAGTTGTCGACTCCACTGCTCGCGCAAACATCCCACCCACCCACCCGCAACTTGGTTTGCAAGACCGTGACGGTGGGTACAAAATGGCACTTGGCAACGACAGCGACGCCGACGACGACAGCGACAACGACGATGACGACGACGCCGACAACGAGTACGACGACACCGACGACCGCTCCAACGACTTCGACGACGACGACAACGACGACGACGACGACGACGACGACGACGACGACGACGACGACGACGACGACACCGACGACGACGACGACACCGACGCCGACGACGACGACGATGACAACGACGACGACGATGACGACGCCGACGACGACGATAACGACGACACCGACGACGACGACGACAACGACGCCGACGACGACGACGACGACGACGACGACGACGACGACGGCGGCGACGACGACGACGCTGACGTCGACGACGACGAAAACGACAACGACGCCGACGCCGACGACGACGACGAAGACGACGACGACGTCGCCAACGAAGACAACGAGGAAGGAGGGCGGACGACGACAGCGACAACGACGACAACGACGAGGGAGGAGGGAGGACGGCGACGACGCGAACGACGAAGAAGGAGGAAGGACGGCGACGCCGTCGATGGCAACGACGAGGGAGGAGGGAAGACGACGACGACGACGACGACGACAACGACGACAACGACGACGGCGACGAAATAGAAGGGACGACGACGAGACGCCGACGACGGACGACGACGACGACGAGGGAGGAGGAGGAAGGACGACCACGGCGACAACGACGACGGAAACGACCACGACGCCAAAGAGGACGACGACGACGAACACGAGGAAAGACGGAGGACGACGTAGGCGACGACGACGACGACAACGACACAGGAGGAGAGAGGACGGCGACGACGACGACGACGACGACGCAAGAGCGCGCGCGCGCGCACGCTTTCGTTGAAAATCCGTGTTGCGAAACCTTGTGTTTTTGTAGGTTTTTTGGACACGATTTTGAAATCCTTCCGAAACCGATGGGTTTTGAAGGTTTTCGGCATACGCGCGCGACGACGCGCGCGTCTGCACTTCGTCCCATTTTTTGCAGGGGATTCTCGCGACGGCACACGCGCAAGGGCGTTCGACAGATTTCGACATGAGCGCGCGCGAAGCCCGCTTGGTAGCATTATGTGAAAATCTTGAAAAACCTATGGTTTTCTTAAGATTTCGCAAGAGCTTTCGCGGAAGCTTGTTTAGCAACTCTGTGTTGCGAAACCCTGTGTTTTTGTATGTTTTTGGGAAACTCGATTGCGAAATCCCTCCCGCACCGAAGTTTGTTGAAGGATTTCGGCATACGCGCGCGACGACGCGCGCGTGTGCACTTCGTCTCATTTGTTGCAAGGGATTCGTGAAAAAGTGTTATGTTAGAACAAAAAATGTCGCCGCATAGTGTTTCTCACAAGGGAACCTCAGGGGGGGAACCCGGCCTGGCTGGGATGGTACGATTTAATATTTAGGATGGACGGGTGTGCAGAATATATATATATGAAATCATATTATCCCAAGGGGAACCGATAAGTCCGGGGGGGGGGTAAGAGTCTATTCTCTTTTTAGAAAGGAGAATCTGCGTGGTGCAGTCTAACGGCGGCGACGAAGCGGCGACAAGGCGGCGACGGGGCGGCGGCGGCGACGACATAGCCGCCAGACCGAAGACTCGGCCCAGACGGCGGGCGGCGACGAAGCGGCGACGGGGCGGCGACGGCGACAGCACAGCCGCCTGACCGAAGACGCGGCCCCGTTACACGTTGTTGATTTCCAATCGTGCTCATTTCTGATTGTGCTCGCTTCGGCTTGTTCCTGGCCCGCTTAGTGGCCAGGAAGAGGCCCAGGATAAAACAGCCAGAAATGAAAGGATCTCGGCCCCCAAAATTATTCACTGCGTGGAGCTCCCCATATGTGCATCTACTCGCATGGACCTGTCCGCCGTGAATGTCTAGGCGCAAGAGCTTTCGAATATTAACGGGCTTCAGTTGTGACGGTCTGGACATCAATCTAACTGCGAATGAATTGGAGTGTGAATGAGCCTCAGTAGTACGAGCGCGTCTCTGTGCATGAGCCTGGGGCCTCCTGGGGCCTCCTGAAACCTACTGGGGCTTCCTGGGGTCTCCAGGAGCCTCTTGGGACCTCCTGGGACCTCCTAGGAAGGTTTCGTGCCCCAGGAGAGGCGCAATCTATAGCAACAGACGTACATAAAACAGTGCGGATTAGAGCCATAGGAGAAGGGCAATCTATAGGAACACGCGTAAAACACCAAGGACTCGTGCCCCAGGAGAGGCCCAATACATAGGAACATGAGTAAAACATTTAGGATTGTGTACACAGGAGAAGGACCATCTATAGAACATACGTAGAACATCAAAGAATCGTGCTCCAGGTGAGGCCCAATCGATAGGAGCATACGTAAAACACATGGGATTGGAGCCACTCCTGTTGCCTTCTGAGGCCTCCTGCTCCTGGGGCCTCTCGGGGCCTCCTGTTGCCTTCCGAGGCCTCCTGGCGCTTCCTGTTGCCTCCTGGGGCCTCCTGTGGTTTCCTGAGGCCTTCTGGAGCTTCCTGGGGCCTCCTGGAGCCTCTTGGGACATCCTGTGGCCTCTTGAGTCTTTCTGTGGCCTCCTGATGCCTCCTGGGACCTCATGTGGTCTCCTGGGGCCTCCTGGAGCCTGTTGGAGCCTCCTGTGGCATCCTGAGAAGAATCTGCGCCCACGAGCCTGGCCACCAAAACAAGCAAACCGATCGAGACATCCTCAAAATCTGGCCCACCTGGGGGGTGAAAATGAGCGCCTCGCTCGAGACATCCTCCAAATCTGCTCCGAAAGCGAAGGATGTTGGGCCCAGAAACAGGCAAACCGCCTGAGACATCCCCACAAAATGGCCGCGAACGAGCCCGTGCAACCACCCCTGGCGGCTCCCCTTAGGGGTGCTGAAATGAGCGCCTCGCTCGAGACATCCTCCAAATCTGCTCCGAAAGCGAAGGATGTTGGGCCCAGAAACAAGCAAACCGCCTGAGACATCCCCACAAAATGGCCGCGAACGAGCCCGTGCAACCACCCCTGGCGGTTCCCCTTAGGGGTGCTGAAACCAGCGCCCCGCCTGAGACATCCTCACAATCTGCTCTCCAAGCGAAGGATGTTGAGCCCAGAAATACTGTGTATGAGTAAGTCTGGGTATGAGTGAGTCTGTGTATGAGTACGTCTGGGTGTGAGTAAGTCTGTGTATGAGTAAGTCTGTGTATGAGTATGTCTGAGTGTGAGTAAGTCTGAGTATGAGTAGGTCTGAGTATGAGTAAATATGAGTATGAGTAAGTCTGTGTATGAGTAAGTCTGAGTATGAGCAAGTGTGAGTATGAGTAAGTCCGACAGGAGGGGAGGAGAAAAGAGGAGGAGGAAGGAGGAGGAGTAGGAGGCGTCCAAGTAATAACAAGAACCCCATCTTAGGATATGGGGAAAAATCAAAGAACTCTCCAAGAATTAGAAATGAACAGTGTGCTTGTGGATGCC